>CM041779.1:298419392-298840005 GCA_023374045.1 Limonium bicolor
GTTTTGGACAATCCACTGAGCGACGAGGAGAGATAGAGAGAGCCAATCGAGGTAAAACTACGAGCGACTTGTGCTTTCTTTCAGCACATGGAGAGGCACAATTCGGAGTGAGATCAATGTCGATAAACAAGATACGAACTGTGATTCATGCAAAGATCTGAGAAGTAGTAAGAAAACAATCATTGACTAATGAGAATGACGAGGCACTTAGGATCAAAAATCTCCACAAAACCAAAGAGCTTCAACTGCCCTCAACATAATCCCTTAGTGAGCCCCGCTGAGCTTTTAACGATAAACCTTTTTCTGTGAACTCCACAACATGCCACCCGACATATACATACTTACCTTTGCAATAGAGGAGCTCGAAGAAGCCGGAGCCATGGCCCCTCCCCACCATCTTTCACAAGAACAACAAACGAAAATGTCCAAAGGAATCGGTGAGTCAATGCAACTCAAAGTCGAACACCAAAAAAGAACACCAAAAATGTTCAAGAAGATTGGCGAGTCAATGCAACTCCAAAGCTGAGAGCCAGAATACGAAGTAAAGAATGCTTGAGAAAGTCGATGAGCCAAATACAATTTTCAAAACACCCAAATGAGAAGAAAGTTCAAATCGTACGCCAGAAGAGGCAAGAAGGAGAAATCCAAACCAAAAGGACCAATGATGTCCTAAAGAAACCGATAAGGGGTTATCAAAACCCATCTAGTCATTCCATCCATGGCAAAGGCGAAACACGTCCTTTATTGCACAAAAGCTCCACAACTCCCAAATAAATCTCACAGTCCCGTGTGACATACATCATACCCTTTAGCCCCGTTACAACCCAATAAAGACCTCTGACTCATAAGTTAATGAGCGTTAACTGAAAGTACCGGATCTGAAACATGAATCATAAGCTTCGTACTTGTTATCAACATTTCCCGTCATACCAAAGGGACTATGAGCGAATGAGTGCGACCTTACTTCACAAGGTCCTTTAAGTGTGAGTGACTATTTGATCTAAGCAACAAAACATAAACAGCTAAACCCATTACAGGTGAGGAATTTGTGAGGATCGTAAAGTCCGGGACCTCAAAAAGAAATTCTCAGGAAAATACTGCTCCAAGCATCAAGAGTACCTTCACGACATTAGCACACACGGCCATACTCACAAGAGATTGACCCGCATCCCTCCATGAGAGGAAAGTGATCCACACATTCCAGTTCAACAATCACTCAAGACCGAACCGAGGATGTCTTATATTCGTAAACCTCATAGTAATAGAGATTGGGCCATACCTTTTCTCCAAAAATTGCATATGCATTTTGCATCATATCCAGCATTTAATACCTGCATGCATCATAACCAGTACATCATCAGCATCTGACCGGTAAGAACTTTGCCTAGTCTCGCTGAAAGTCAACTTCAGTTGCAGTTATTGAAGCGTAAATTTTGATAAAAAGAAATCAGAAACTGCGGCAATCCGGAGCCATACAAAGATCTTCCTGGAGTTATCCCATGTCATGCTCGAGTCTCAACGACACCACTCCCAAAGCCAAGCTGGAGCCATGCGGGAGCCATTCTCACACTTCGAGATTATCCCTAGAGCCATGCGGAGGCATCCTCACATTTGAGAGTATCCCTAGAGTTACACAGAGCCATTCTCATACTTTGAAACCATCCTTGGAACTACACAGAGGGAATCCTAACAGTTCGAGAACAATACGGGAGCCACCTCATGTAACACCCCAACTACTAACAACACACTTAACAACACGTTGCAGCGGAAATCACAACTCACAACATAACTTAACTCTTTGGTGTTACACGCTGTTAGCCACCCACGTGGCCAACAAGGCTAACATACTTACATTGTACCGGTCTGATGGACTAAACTCCCGAGCAACTACACATTAATCCCGTTCCATGTCCAACATTTAATATACACTTACATTACAACTGTACCGAGTAATTACCAACCCGCGCCGATACATTTTCGGTCTTACTACTCCTACCATACATACACGATTTGAATGTCTACCCATGTGCAACAACTACCTATCCTACTCTCGAACGGCTTCCAGTTTCTTCGTACCTGTAAAGTAATGGGGGCCCCCAAAGGGGGTCAGCACCTTTGCTGGTATGGTAATCCCGCAGCCCGCATGCTACCGGGCCACGCACAACTAATTGTCGTCTTAGCATGCGGTTGATTTTATTTTAACATACACAAACTACACACATACTTCATGCTTAAAAGAACACATCCATTAAAGGTACACAAACACAAGGTTAGCACACATAACATAACAACACACTTCACTTATTAACACACACAAACTTATTTCCGTTCTTCTTAGAGAATATAAACTTTACTTAGGGAGTGCCGGGGTGATATAAGCCCGAGCACAACATACATACATTTTCTTTACTTAGGTGTGGCGGCCTCATATAGGACCAATCACACCTTACACAATTTCCCCTAGCTCCAATAATGATGAGTTAGGTAAGCCTTGGTTAAGCTTGTGGGTGGTTGTAATTCGGGGAGGAAGAACAACCGTAACATAACAAAGAGGGAGTCGAAGCGAACTTAGGCATCGACACCCTACCAACATTAAACATGATTTTCCCCCTACCCGATTGGAAGTTGGGTAGGTAAGCTTTGGCTAAGCTAATGGGAGGTCGGAATCCAATGAAGGAAAACAACCCTTAACATAACATGATGGGAGTTAATTCACATATATATATTAACTCCCAAACAATACGCTCGACCGGGACGACCGGATTCCTCACCATACATAACATATACTCCCACCTGTTCTAAATATAAGTCGTTTTAGGCTTTAGAATTATGTTCAAATTATAAGTCGTTTTAGACTTTTTGTATCTATCTTTCTACTTTTACCCTTTCTACTTTTCTAATTATTATTATCATTACACTCTACTTTTTATCTTACCAATAAAGTATACTTACTTTTTTATTCTCCCAATACAAAAAGTAAGGGTATACTAGTCTTTTTAAACTCTTTCTTAAAAGTTGTGAAAAAGTCTAGAATGACTTATAATTAGAACAGGAGGGAGTATTTATTAGTTAGAGGTTCCCTTATGGAACTTAGCACACACATACATCACATAGTGTTACTAACTCTGTTAGACACATAAGGGAAATCACATCCCTTTTCAACAGCATGGATAACAGTAACCGTTAACAACAACATACTAAACAAGTCACATACACCACACCTAGTCACAACATACACTAATGCACGGATAGCCGTAGTTAGAACGTTCCCGTGGGTTGGGACGTTTATTCCGAATACCGATTTCTTATGTGAACCTAAGGTCGGTTAACTATTATTTAGCACATAATTTAGGTTAAGCGGTATCGGAATTAATTACGCCACAATAATGAATTACTGTAAACTCATTTCATGCTTTATCTTGCAAGGTGGCAAACACACAGAAAAACACGTTGGCATACAAGCCGGTGTAATCCGGTAGGACGCAGGTTGCAAGAAAACCATACCTGTCACCGAAGGTGCACTCTAATGTGCCATCACATGTTCCTTGAAACTCTTTGGACAACTGGTAACATTATAACTATCTTTATTAATATTGGGGTAACATAATTATTTAACGACTAATGCGCCCATGCTTAACCCCGTTCGGTAGTTTTATAACTTTACATTTTTAACTTGTTTACTTTCACATTTTTACTACAACTCTTCACCACTTAATTACCA
The DNA here is from genome assembly GCA_023374045.1 of Limonium bicolor. NCBI lineage: Eukaryota > Viridiplantae > Streptophyta > Magnoliopsida > Caryophyllales > Plumbaginaceae > Limonium > Limonium bicolor. The sequence continues at coordinate 298,423,114 of CM041779.1, forward strand.
TTACAACTTACTTAACATATCCTTAACAACCTTATAACATCATTACTTATCAATCCCCATCATTGGGTATCATTTCCTACCCTTAAACAAATTTTTTGCTCAAAATTACACTATGTCCGAACTTGTGTCCGAGCTTCGGAAGTTCGGACACAAGTCGAGACTCAAATGGGTGAAAACTGGTGAATGTCCGAACTTGTGTCCGAGCTTTGAAGTTCGGAGACAAGTCGAGGCCAAAACTGAAGAAAATTTCTACCTGTCCGAACTTGTGTCCGGACATCGAAGGTCGGACACAAGTCGAAGCAAATTAACCTGGGAAAATTTTCAAGTGTCCGAACTTCCAAGTTCGGACGGAAGTTCGGACACAACTCAAAACTCAGAAAATTTAGAAAATGACGGGGCATGTCCGAACTTCCAAGTCCGGACGGAAGTTCGGACGTACCCAAAAATCCAGCTAACAGAGGTAAATTCTACCCAGAATTGCACTCCTAATAAACCTACACTCCATCCTTGTTTTACATGTTACAAACACCCATTCTCTTCACATTAAACATCCCAAATCAACACCTAAATTCTCTCAACCATCAACCATCATCAAACACTCCTTTTCCATTGAATTTTGCCATAACCTCCCCATATCCTTACACATTCATCCTCATCAATTTACATTATTTTCATCCCTAATCTAAACACACCCTTTCAAGGGTCCTAACAGCACATGCCACAATCCTCAAATCTCATCAACAACAACATAATCACCAAAATCTCCACAATCTCTATAACCACATTTATCAATCACAAACTCACAATATTAGGCTCTTAAGGCCCTCAACTCAACATTAGTAAACAAACCTCTTCTAACATCAATTAAACACATTTCCAACATAGTTTTCAATCCATGAATTTGGGTTCATTAATTTGTTTACCCATCCCAAACAACTTAAACAATTACAACGAGGTTTAAGGTGGATTCCTTACCTTAATCTCACAAGTCTCTTTAATTTCTTCTCTTGCTCCCCATCTTCTCAAAATCGATCAAGAGGGCATGGAGTTCCAAACTCCATCCCAACATCCAAGAACACAAAACACACTCAATTAATTATCTAGACCCTTAGAAACTCAATTAAATCAAAGGGCTTAGAACACAAGTTAGGGTTTACCTTTGTGAAGCTTTTAAGAGGGATTCTCACCCTTGAATCAAGAAGGAAATTACTCCACCATTGAAGGGTCAATTTGGAGCTCAAGAACAAGGAGAAAAACAAGGTATCAACAATGGTGAAAAATTGATTACACCATGAGATGAAGGAAAAACGACTTTTTCTTGGATATCTTTACCTTAGAAGGAAGAGGAGACTCCAAGCTTCTCATTGGTGTCCTTTTCTCTTCAAATGGGAAAAACCCATGGAGGTCAACTTCATCCTTTTGAAATTTCGAAAAGAGAGGAAGATAGAGGAAGATGAGAGGAAGAAGAATATGTGATTTGTTTTTGATTTGGAGCTCAAATGGAGCTTGAACATGGAGGGAAATGGAGGAAGCCATTGTTGGCTTGTGGAGGAGAACTCCATCGGCAGAGAGGAGGAGGGGGAACCGGTTGGGAGAGAGAGAAGAGAGGAAAGAGAGGAAGAGAGAGAGGGAAAAGAAAATAAAGGAGGAGAGAGAGGGAAAAGGGGTATTTGTGCCCTTTTGTTATTTGGCTCTCTCTCTTGACTCAATTAACTAGTCTTATGTGAGTGGGCTGTTTACATAAATAACACCGGCCCACTAATGTATACACGCTGGAGCGCTTTTCGTCTTTTAACAGAAAACGCTCGTTTATTTACCCGGTTTAGCACTGTTCACTAACCGGGACCGTTTTCCGGAATTTTCTCATTTCTTTAATTTTGATGGTTATTAGACTCCCATTAATGTTTAATTATTATTACATAATCTATTATTTTTACGGGGTCATTTAACTGTTTAAAGTCGCGTTTTCGGGTTTCCTCGAAAGACGCGCTTTAAGACTCCGTTAGCGTTTAAACGCATTGTTCAAATCCGTTTTCTTCCGGAATTTTTCTCACATGTTCTTAATATGTAATTAAGGTAATAAAACATATTTATACCCTAATAAAGGTTACGTACCTCCTAAAATAATTAAATACGCGTTTTCACGTTTTGTGACTTTTACGCATTTTCTTTTTCTTTTTGGTTTTCATTTCTTCACCAATGATCTTAAGGACTTAATTAGCCTTAGAAAATTATAATTACATAATTAATTAACACATTAAGGTTTGGGGTATTTCAATCTACCCCCCTTAAAAGAACTTTGTCCTCGAAGTTCACACTTCCCACACATCATTGGTTTAGGATACGGGGATTACTTGCAACATAAAACTTCCATAGCAAACATATTTACTCACACCCTCGGACTTAACGGTCCGGGTACATATACACATCCATACAATAACATAAACATAACATAACATAACATAACATAACATAACATAACATAACATAACATACTTGCATAGTATCCTCGGACTTAATGGTCCGGGTACCTTAACAACATTTGTACATACATAACAACCCTTAGACTCTTGGTCTGGGTAACATAACAACGTTTAGACTCGTAGGTCTTGATAACATAACACTTTCGGAACTTAACCACATTAGGACTCAAGGTCCAAAATAATAATTATTACACATACCACACAACATGTCATAGCACGTATATCAACCAGAAATTCCTTTTCCATCTCTTCATGAGTTCGAGACCCATGTAGAGTACATATACACTGTGATCCCGCAGAACCGGTCGCGATGGACACTCTGGTCCCCGTTCCTTTGGGAGATCAAAACGATTGCATACACCTTTAAAATATACTTCTCATGTCACCGGTCCTAAGACAAAGGCTCATACATCCTCAGCTCGTGAGCAAGTAGTAGGAAAAATACCCTCTATGAGGTAATGATATCCTTTGGAAGGATACAAGTTGAAAATCCTCTATGAGGTCACATAAAGGTAGTCCTTCCTTTGAAAATACCACTTAAGAATCTTAAAAAATTTATTGAAGTCTTGAAAATACCAATTGAAAAATTTCAAACCCAATTTAAAATTCTTTTGAAAACTCAATACAACTCCAAGTCCAATTATTGCTAACTGCATCTTATTCTTGATGTGATTATTTGTGACCACTTATAGGGAGTTTCAAGAATCATCCAACCCTAATGTGATCAGCATCAGAGTTGAACTATCTTTCCACCCCAATTTGTGTTCGGCTTCCCTTGATCTCATGATAATCAAGTTTCACCTCCCACTTCATTTCAAACAACAGATAACACATTCATTTCCAATTTTCTATCTTTTAATCCTTCTAGTATAATCATACATCTCCAAGGGATAGAACTCCGTCTATCGATCATCATCCAAATTCAACTTAATCCCGTCACCTAGGGAATCTTATTCTCACTAGGTTCTATGTCGGTTTCATACCTCTTCATAAATCACAACACTGTATATATATACTTTTATCAAAATACGATACACGGTTTTACATTTAGTATATATACAGATTACATATATAGTCGGGGTTTTAGTTCCCCGGGAGTTTCTTTACCCCCTTATACTTATACTTTCACACATCTCTTAACAAAATAACACACTTATCACAATGGTATTCGCATCTTCAGTGCGCAATTACCACAATTAACCATGAGTGAACGCGTATGTTTATGTAACACACGCACCAATCATCAAAACAAATCATTTTGTGCTATGCACACTACAGTTCACGTACACTTGTACGGTAAAACACACTAAACGGTTTGCGCTCTACCCCCCTTAAAAGGGTTACGCCCACGTAATCAATCACTTAATGTCTGGTTTATAACGTTCTACTGTCGTGAAGTGTTTATCTCCACGCGGTTTATTACACAATGTGTTCTGGTTTGAGGATCTTAGCCATATTGGCGGTTTAGTCCCTAACCAAGAATTCTCACTAGAGTTTATTTTAACTCTCAACTGGTTTCGATTCTGGTCTGTGAGGCTTTTAGGCATCATTAGTTTGCCATTCACTCATGTTCACTATTCGCATTCAACGTTTGAATCACTGGTTCACCAGTTTCTGCTGCGCAACTCTTGATAACTTTAGGGCTTAGTTTGCCCCCATACATTATTCTTATTGTATTGTACATCCCCGATTATCACCTTTATCTCGGTAATAACGGTTTCTCAACCGACGCGTGGCATTTCTTACCGTGCGCGAACTCGGTGAGTTACAAACTTTCTATCCACTTCCATGATAATTTACTGTATGTATTGCTTTGTACTTCACAGTGTTTAACTTGACTACTTCCGACTTACTGTCGGTTGAGTTTGAGCTACTACGTATTGTGTAGTACTCTGTCGGTTATTTCCAACACTTGAGGTATATTCCATACCGATATTTAATAATCGTGTTACTATAGTTGCTTATGCCAATCAGGTACCTTTTTATTGGTACGACCGTGCTTGTCTTTGCATCGGTTTTATCACACCATAAGTCTTGTTCTTCCATCACATTTAACATTTCCCAACTTCCTAGCTATCTCACTCGATCATTACTGCACAAGAGCAATACCAAAACATTCAGTCATACAGAGTGCAGAGGCGTAAACTCTTGACAGCAAATCTCTTATGTGATAGCAATGGAAATTCTCACTGAGTCCCTTATCACATAGTATCAACTACTGGCTTATTGCCCAGTCTGCGTTTCACCACTTACTTGTATGTCCGTTGAGTTTCACTCATAACTGGTCTTATTGTCACATTATTATTTAAGAATACTTAGACAACGGTCGTTTACTACGCACCGTGCGGTTACTCGTTGTATAACATTAACTTATACTGCATCCGCTATTATATTAGCTTTCGCCATTACACTGTGTTTCGCCACTTGTTTGGCTGATTGCTTAGGACGCCATTCTTCGCACCCTTATGCTCCTTGAGCGTTGTTCATTACACATTTAGCATCACCCACCTATGGTGGTTGTTATTAGACTTTTTACTCATCCGGTCTCCACAACTGGTATAACACTTCTTTCGTAGTAACAACATGGTCAACTCTTAACACATTCCCTGAACCTAGTTCACATAACTACCGCTGTTGCGGTCTCACATATCACGAGGTATCCCCCCTCTTAAAGCAGTGGTTCGTTATCCGCTTTACTTACTTATATATAACATAAACTTTCGTAACAATAACATTTCCTTAACACATTCTACTTGTGGCTTTTAAGCCTCATTGCCTCGAGCTCTGCCCGTTGTAGGCTGTCCACACACATTACATGGTTTAGGTTGGTATTGGGCTCCATGACAAGGTCGTAGTATCACGGTTCCTTTCATGGGATGCCCCTTCAAGGATGTCAGACTTCCCTCTGACGACTTGTGTTTAGGCTGTGTGTTAGCCTCAACCCTTGCGTTTCTGTGTAATTTCGTTCAACCACTGTTGATCCAAACACCCTTTTAAGGACAGCTCCTGGGTGTTACTAGGTTATGCCATCACATCTGGCTTGCACTTGTTGGTATGCTTAATTTACTACCTCGCTCTGCGTTCTTTGTTGGGTTAAATATCCTCTTTAGTGAAATTGATACCTCGGGAGCTCATCCCGATCATTGCACATTAACATATCCATTGTAGGCATTTGCCTCACCATATGTAGGCTGGGTACTTACTCCAGCTATTATGTTCATCCTTCCGGATTCTTAAGACATGAGTGACGTCTTTACCTACTAACCAGTGCACTTCGCACTCATTCACCTTTAAATATTTCCTTAAAATAAACTTACTAATTCCTTTGGTCTTCCTTAACTTAACTGGGTTCCTTTATTTCAACCATTCGATGGTACTCCATTGCTCTTGCTTGACTTTTACTTCGGACCGTAGTATGGAGTCGACTACTTCCCGTGTTCCAGGCTCCACTCGCATACATACATGGGGTATCCTACTGATACATTGCTACTTACCTGACTACCCCATAAGAAGGTTTGTCAGGCCCACAAGCTCCTAGCGGAGTGCGGTCGTCCCACATTACTGTTGGTACACTCGTAGTGTCCGTCACACGCCTAGGTGAAGTATTCTGTTGTCAACTCCTCTTATATTATCCTGTGATAATATGCATTCCGTGCTTCCCGAACTTAATCAAGGGAAGTGTATCCACTGTTGTGTTATTATGAACTTGATCCATTCTCTCGGGTTGCTACCCTTGAGTTTACCGGTTTCCATCCGGTTATTTAAAAGTAACTGGGTATGACGTACCTACCATGTGGCACTGAGGCCGGTGTAGGTCTTCTGGTCTAGTTTTAAAAGAAGGTTAGAAATAAAATGGGTTTGAAAGAAAATTTGGTTTTGAAAAAGGTTTTGAAAATAAATTTGAGTTTGAAAGAAAAATTCTCGTGGTTTCACAACGTTTCCTTGCCTTAACCAAGTCTAGCTTCTTGCTGACTGGTGTATTTCCAATTACAGAGGTTAGGCTGCTAAGCCCTTCCACAGTTATGACGATCCCACTTAACTTCATGGTACTTTACTAAGTACCGGTAGTTGTTTAAAATTTTCCGTACAGCCCTGTTATAGCAGCACTTGCCATGGCAAGTGCGCCATGCTAACTGGCTACTGGTTCAATACACACTAGTTGCGGTACTGCTTTCGCCCGCACTGACATCAGTGGCCTTGTTGGCCTTTACTTGATCTTACAGTCTTAACAATAAATTCTCTGGTTACTTCTCACTGTCTTCACATGACAACCATTAACTAGGGTGTTTCCCATCCCGGGAGACCCCTTTTTACTTAGTATCGTATCCTCCTCGTACTACGTTGTAGTTCCTTAATCGGTTGGTATACCGTTGGTGTATTAGTTAACATTGTAGTCCCGTAGACACTCGTCTCGGGTTCTACTACTTCACTTCCTCACTGTTGCACGGTTAGTGCTTGCACGCTGGTTATCCTCGACTGCTTCGCATGTCGACCCAGGGTGCCGGAAATTCTATTCTCTTGTGCATAAGATTCTTCACTTTTCGCTAACAAGAGCGGTTAATATTGTTAAAATGGAGACCGTCTTCGGGATCACACCTTTCGGGATCTACCGTATGACAGGTCCTCCGTACTTACAGGGGTAAATATCAACTGCCAGATCGGGTTTTTCCCGAGTAAGAGATGACCCTCATCTCTCTGGCGTTCTTTCCCGAGTTATAAAATAGGGTTTGTGGAGGGCGGGATGGATACTGTAGGTATCCAGTACACACTGGTATTTCCCTAACTAGCGTACTTCTCACGCTATCACTCAACCCTTAACCCAAAGTACTAAACTCTTAACTCGGTACTTCCTAAGCTCGATATATCAGTCATCAGAGCGATACTTCGCTCTGATACCACTTTTTGTAACACCCCAACTACTAACAACACACTTAACAACACGTTGCAGCGGAAATCACAACTCACAACATAACTTAACTCTTTGGTGTTACACGCCGTTAGCCACCCACGTGGCCAACAAGGCTAACATACATACATTGTACCGGTCTGATGGACTAAACTCCCGAGCAACTACACATTAATCCCGTTCCATGTCCAACATTTAATATACACTTACATTACAACTGTACCGAGTAATTACCAACCCGCGCCGATACATTTTCGGTCTTACTACTCCTACCATACATACACGATTTGAATGTCTACCCATGTGCAACAACTACCCGTCCTACTCTCGAACGGCTTCCAGTTTCTTCGTACCTGTAAAGTAATGGGGGCCCCCAAAGGGGGTCAGCACCTTTGCTGGTATGGTAATCCCGCAGCCCGCATGCTACCGGGCCACGCACAACTAATTGTCGTCTTAGCATGCGGTTGATTTTATTTTAACATACACAAACTACACACACTTCATGCTTAAAAGCACACATCCATTAAAGGTACACAAACACAAGGTTAGCACACATAACATAACAACACACTTCACTTATTAACACACACAAACTTATTTCCGTTCTTCTTAGAGAATATAAACTTTACTTAGGGAGTGCCGGGGTGATATAAGCCCGAGCACAACATACATACATTTTCTTTACTTAGGTGTGGTGGCCTCATATAGGACCAATCACACCCACAATTTCCCCCTAGCTCCAATAATGATGAGTTAGGTAAGCCTTGGTTAAGCTTGTGGGTGGTTGTAATTCGGGGAGGAAGAACAACCGTAACATAACAAAGAGGGAGTCGAAGCGAACTTAGGCATCGACACCCTACCAACATTAAACATGATTTTCCCCCTACCCGATTGGAAGTTGGGTAGGTAAGCTTTGGCTAAGCTAATGGGAGGTCGGAATCCAATGAAGGAAAACAACCCTTAACATAACATGATGGGAGTTAATTCAATATATATTAACTCCCAAACAATACGCGCGACCGGGACGACCGGATTCCTCACCATACATAACATATATTTATTAGTTAGAGGTTCCCTTATGGAAATTAGCACACACATACATCACATAGTGTTACAACTTTGTTAGACACATAAGGGAAATCACATCCCTTTTCAACAGCATGGATAACAGTAACCGTTAACAACAACATACTAAACAAGTCACATACACCACACCTAGTCACAACATACACTAACGCACGGATAGCCGTAGTTAGAACGTTCCCGTGGGTTGGGACGTTTATTCCGAATACCGATTTCTTATGTGAACCTAAGGTCGGTTAACTATTATTTAGCACATAATTTAGGTTAAGCGGTATCGGAATTAATTACGCCACAATAATGAATTACTATAAACTCATTTCATGCTTTATCTTGCAAGGTGGCAAACACACAGAAAAACACGTTGGCATACAAGCCGGTGTAATCCGGTAGGACGCAGGTTGCAAGAAAACCATACCTGTCACCGAAGGTGCACTCTAATGTGCCGTCACATGTTCCTTGAAACTCTTTGGACAACTGGTAACATTATAACTATCTTTATTAATATTGGGGTAACATAATTATTTAACGACTAATGCGCCCATGCTTAACCCCGTTCGGTAGTTTTATAACTTTACATTTTTAACTTGTTTACTTTCACATTTTTACTACAACTCTTCACCACTTAATTACCATTACAAACTTAACATATCCTTAACAACCTTATAACATCATTACTTATCAATCCCCATCATTGGGTATCATTTCCTACCCTTAAACAAAATTTTTGCTCAAAATTACACTATGTCCGAACTTGTGTCCGAGCTTCGGAAGTTCGGACACAAGTCGAGACTCAAATGGGTGAAAACTGGTGAATGTCCGAACTTGTGTCCGAGCTTTGAAGTTCGGACACAAGTCGAGGCCAAAACTGAAGAAAATTTCTACCTGTCCGAACTTGTGTCCGGACATCGAAGGTCGGACACAAGTCGAAGCAAATTAACCTGGGAAAATTTTTCAAGTGTCCGAACTTCCAAGTTCGGACGGAAGTTCGGACACAACTCAAAACTCGGAAAATTTAGAAAACGACGGGGCATGTCCGAACTTCCAAGTCCGGACGGAAGTTGACGTACCCAAAAATCCAGCTAACAGAGGCAAATTCTACCCAGAATTGCACTCCTAATAAACCTACACTCCATCCTTGTTTTACATGTTACAAACACCCATTCTCTTCACATTAAACATCCCAAATCAACACCTAAATTCTCTCAACCATCAACCATCATCAAACACTCCTTTTCCATTGAATTTTGCCATAACCTCCCCATATCCTTACACATTCATCCTCATCAATTTACATTATTTTCATCCCTAATCTAAACACACCCTTTCAAGGGTCCTAACAGCACATGTCACAATCCTCAAATCTCATCAACAACAACATAATCACCAAATTCTCCAAAATCTCTATAACCACATTTATCAATCACAAACTCACAATATTAGGCTCTTAAGGCCCTCAACTCAACATTAGTCCACAAACCTTTTCTAACATCAATTAAACACATTTCCAACATAGTTTTCAATCCATGAATTTGGGTTCATTAATTTGTTTACCCATCCCAAACAACTTAAACAATTACAACGAGGTTTAAGGTGGATTCCTTACCTTAATCTCACAAGTCTCTTTAATTTCTCCTCTTGCTCCCCATCTTCTCAAAATCGATCAAGAGGGCATGGAGTTCCAAACTCCATCCCAACATCCAAGAACACAAAACACACTCAATTAATTATCTAGACCCTTAGAAACTCAATTAAATCAAAGGGCTTAGAACACAAGTTAGGGTTTACCTTTGTGAAGCTTTTAAGAGGGATTCTCACCCTTGAATCAAGAAGGAAATTACTCCACCATTGAAGGGTCAATTTGGAACTCAAGAACAAGGAGAAAAACAAGGTATCAACAATGGTGAAAAATTGATTACACCATGAGATGAAGGAAAAACGACTTTTTCTTGGATATCTTTACCTTAGAAGGAAGAGGAGACTCCAAGCTTCTCATTGGTGTCCTTTTCTCTTCAAATGGGAAAAACCCATGGAGGTCAACTTCATCCTTTTGAAATTTCGAAAAGAGAGGAAGATAGAGGAAGATGAGAGGAAGAAGAATATGTGATTTGTTTTTGATTTGGAGCTCAAATGGAGCTTGAACATGGAGGGAAATGGAGGAAGCCATTGTTGGCTTGTGGAGGAGAACTCCATCGGCAGAGAGGAGGGGGAACCGGTTGGGAGAGAGAGAAGAGAGGAAAGAGAGGAAGAGAGAGAGGGAAAAGAAAATAAAGGAGGAGAGAGATATTTGTGCCCTTTTGTTATTTGGCTCTCTCTCTTGACTCAATTAACTAGTCTTATGTGAGTGGGCTGTTTACATAAATAACACCGGCCCACTAATGTATACACGCTGGAGCGCTTTTCGTCTTTTAACAGAAAACGCTCGTTTATTTACCCGGTTTAGCACTGTTCACTAACCGGGACCGTTTTCCGGAATTTTCTCATTTCTTTAATTTTGATGGTTATTAGACTCCCATTAATGTTTAATTATTGTTACATAATCAACTATTATTTTTACGGGGTCATTTAACTGTTTAAAGTCGCGTTTTCGGGTTTCCTCGAAAGACGCGCTTTAAGACTCCGTTAGCGTTTAAACGCATTGTTCAAATCCGTTTTCTTCCGGAATTTTTCTCACATGTTCTTAATATGTAATTAAGGTAATAAAACATATTTATAACCCTAATAAAGGTTACGTACCTCCTAAAATAATTAAATACGCGTTTTCACGTTTTGTGACTTTTACGCATTTTCTTTTTCTTTTTGGTTTTCATTTCTTCACCAATGATCTTAAGGACATAATTAGCCTTAGAAAATTATAATTACATAATTAATTAACACATTAAGGTTTGGGGTATTTCAATCTACCCCCCTTAAAAGAACTTCGTCCTCGAAGTTCACACTTCCCACACATCATTGGTTTAGGATACGGGGATTACTTGCAACATAAAACTTCCATAGCAAACATATTTTACATCACACCCTCGGACTTAACGGTCCGGGTACATATACACATCCATACACATAACATAACATAACATAACATAACATAACATAACATAACATAACATAACATAACATAACATACTTACATAGTATCCTCGGACTTAATGGTCCGGGTACCTTAACAACATTTGTACATACATTACAACCCTTAGACTCTTGGTCTGGGTAACATAACGTTTAGACTCGTAGGTCTTGATAACATAACACTTTCGGAACTTAACCACATTAGGACTCAAGGTCCAAAATAATAATTATTACACATACCACACAACATGTCATAGCACGTATATCAACCAGAAATTCCTTTTCCATCTCTTCATGAGTTCGAGACCCATGTAGAGTACATATACACTGTGATCCCGCAGAACCGGTCGCGATGGACACTCTGGTCCCCGTTCCTTTGGGAGATCAAAACGATTGCATACACCTTTAAAATATACTTCTCATGTCACCGGTCCTAAGACAAAGGCTCATACATCCTCAGCTCGTGAGCAAGTAGTAGGAAAATACCCTCTATGAGGTTAAGTATCATGAAATCCTTTATTGGAAGGATACAAGTTGAAAATCCTCTATGAGGTCACATAAAGGTAGTCCTTCCTTTGAAAATACCACTTAAGAATCTTAAAAATGTTTATTGAAGTCTTGAAAATACCAATTGAAAAATTTCAAACCCAATTTAAAATTCTTTTGAAAACTCAATACAACTCCAAGTCCAATTATTGCTAACTGCATCTTATTCTTGATGTGATTATTTGTGACCACTTATAGGGAGTTTCAAGAATCATCCAACCCTAATGTGATCAGCATCAGAGTTGAACTATCTTTCCACCCCAATTTGTGTTCGGCTTCCCTTGATCTCATGATAATCAAGTTTCACCTCCCACTTCATTTTCAAACAACAGATAACACATTCATTTCCAATTTTCTATCTTTTAATCCTTCTAGTAATAATCATACATCTCCAAGGGATAGAACTCCGTCTATCGATCATCATCCAAATTCAACTTAATCCCGTCACCTAGGGAATCTTATTCTCACTAGGTTCTATGTCGGTTTCATACCTCTTCATAAATCACAACACTGTATATATATATACTTTTATCAAAATACGATACACGGTTTTACATTTAGTATGATATGAACATATATAGTCGGGGTTTTAGTTCCCCGGGAGTTTCTTTACCCCCTTATACTTATACTTTCACACATCTCTTAACAAAATAACACACTTATCACAATGGTATTCGCATCTTCAGTGCGCAATTACCACAATTAACCATGAGTGAACGCGTATGTTTATGTAACACACGCACCAATCATCAAAACAAATCATTTTGTGCTATGCACACTACAGTTCACGTACACTTGTACGGTAAAACACACTAAACGGTTTGCGCTCTACCCCCCTTAAAAGGGGTTCCGCCCACGTAATCAATCACTTAATGTCTGGTTTATAACGTTCTACTGTCGTGAAGTGTTTATCTCCACGCGGTTTATTACACAATGTGTTCTGGTTTGAGGATCTTAGCCATATTGGCGGTTTAGTCCCTAACCAAGAATTCTCACTAGAGTTTATTTTAACTCTCAACTGGTTTCGATTCTGGTCTGTGAGGCTTTTAGGCATCATTAGTTTGCCATTCACTCATGTTCACTATTCGCATTCAACGTTTGAATCACTGGTTCACCAGTTTCTGCTGCGCAACTCTTGATAACTTTAGGGCTTAGTTTGCCCCCATACATTATTCTTATTGTATTGTACATCCCCGATTATCACCTTTATCTCGGTAATAACGGTTTCTCAACCGACGCGTGGCATTTCTTACCGTGCGCGAACTCGGTGAGTTACAAACTTTCTATCCACTTCCATGATAATTTACTGTATGTATTGCTTTGTACTTCACAGTGTTTAACTTGACTACTTCCGACTTACTGTCGGTTGAGTTTGAGCTACTACGTATTTGTGTAGTACTCTGTCGGTTATTTCCAACACTTGAGGTATATTCCATACCGATATTTATAATCGTGTTACTATAGTTGCTTATGCCAATCAGGTACCTTTTTATTGGTACGACCGTGCTTGTCTTATGCATCGGTTTTATCACACCATAAGTCTTGTTCTTCCATCACATTTAACATTTCCCAACTTCCTAGCTATCTCACTCGATCATTACTGCACAAGAGCAATACCAAAACATTCAGTCATACAGAGTGCAGAGGCGTAAACTCTTGACAGCAAATCTCTTATGTGATAGCAATGGAAATTCTCACTGAGTCCCTTATCACATAGTATCAACTACTGGCTTATTGCCCAGTCTGCGTTTCACCACTTACTTGTATGTCCGTTGAGTTTCACTCATAACTGGTCTTATTGTCACATTATTATTTAAGAATACTTAGACAACGGTCGTTTACTACGCACCGTGCGGTTACTCGTTGTATAACATTAACTTATACTGCATCCGCTATTATATTAGCTTTCGCCATTACACTGTGTTTCGCCACTTGTTTGGCTGATTGCTTAGGACGCCATTCTTCGCACCCTTATGCTCCTTGAGCGTTGTTCATTACACATTTAGCATCACCCACCTATGGTGGTTGTTATTAGACTTTTTACTCATCCGGTCTCCACAACTGGTATAACACTTCTTTCGTAGTAACAACATGGTCAACTCTTAACACATTCCCTGAACCTAGTTCACATAACTACCGCTGTTGCGGTCTCACATATCACGAGGTATCCCCCCTCTTAAAGCAGTGGTTCGTTATCCGCTTTACTTACTTATATAACATAAACTTTCGTAACCAATAACATTTCCTTAACACATTCTACTTGTGGCTTTTAAGCCTCATTGCCTCGAGCTCTGCCCGTTGTAGGCTGTCCACACACATTACATGGTTTAGGTTGGTATTGGGCTCCATGACAAGGTCGTAGTATCACGGTTCCTTTCATGGGATGCCCCTTCAAGGATGTCAGACTTCCCTCTGACGACTTGTGTTTAGGCTGTGTGTTAGCCTCAACCCTTGCGTTTCTGTAACGTTATTCGTTCAACCACTGTTGATCCAAACACCCTTTTAAGGACAGCTCCTGGGTGTTACTAGGTTATGCCATCACATCTGGCTTGCACTTGTTGGTATGTTAATTTACTACCTCGCTCTGCGTTCTTTGTTGGGTTAAATATCCTCTTTAGTGAAATTGATACCTCGGGAGCTCATCCCGATCATTGCACATTAACATATCCATTGTAGGCATTTGCCTCACCATATGTAGGCTGGGTACTTACTACTCAGCTATTATGTTCATCCTTCCGGATTCTTAAGACATGAGTGACGTCTTTACCTACTAACCAGTGCACTTCGCACTCATTCACCTTTAAATATTTCCTTAAAATAAACTTACTAATTCCTTTGGTCTTCCTTAACTTAACTGGGTTCCTTTATTTCAACCATTCGATGGTACTCCATTGCTCTTGCTTGACTTTTACTTCGGACCGTAGTATGGAGTCGACTACTTCCCGTGTTCCAGGCTCCACTCGCATACATACATGGGGTATCCTACTGATACATTGCTACTTACCTGACTACCCCATAAGAAGGTTTGTCAGGCCCACAAGCTCCTAGCGGAGTGCGGTCGTCCCACATTACTGTTGGTACACTCGTAGTGTCCGTCACACGCCTAGGTGAAGTATTCTGTTGTCAACTCCTCTTATATTATCCTGTGATAATATGCATTCCGTGCTTCCCGAACTTAATCAAGGGAAGTGTATCCACTGTTGTGTTATTATGAACTTGATCCATTCTCTCGGGTTGCTACCCTTGAGTTTACCGGTTTCCATCCGGTTATTTAAAAGTAACTGGGTATGACGTACCTACCATGTGGCACTGAGGCCGGTGTAGGTCTTCTGGTCTAGTTTTAAAAGAAGGTTAGAAATAAAATGGGTTTGAAAGAAAATTTGGTTTTGAAAAAGGTTTTGAAAATAAATTTGAGTTTGAAAGAAAAATTCTCGTGGTTTCACAACGTTTCCTTGCCTTAACCAAGTCTAGCTTCTTGCTGACTGGTGTATTTCCAATTACAGAGGTTAGGCTGCTAAGCCCTTCCACAGTTATGACGATCCCACTTAACTTCATGGTACTTTACTAAGTACCGGTAGTTGTTTAAAATTTTCCGTACAGCCCTGTTATAGCAGCACTTGCCATGGCAAGTGCGCCATGCTAACTGGCTACTGGTTCAATACACACTAGTTGCGGTACTGCTTTCGCCCGCACTGACATCAGTGGCCTTGTGGCCTTTGACTTGATCTTACAGTCTTAACAATAAATTCTCTGGTTACTTCTCACTGTCTTCACATGACAACCATTAACTAGGGTGTTTCCCATCCCGGGAGACCCCTTTTTACAATATCGTATCCTCCTCGTACTACGTTGTAGTTCCTTAATCGGTTGGTATACCGTTGGTGTATTAGTTAACATTGTAGTCCCGTAGACACTCGTCTCGGGTTCTACTACTTCACTTCCTCACTGTTGCACGGTTAGTGCTTGCACGCTGGTTATCCTCGACTGCTTCGCATGTCGACCCAGGGTGCCGGAAATTCTATTCTCTTGTGCATAAGATTCTTCACTTTTCGCTAACAAGAGCGGTTAATATTGTTAAAATGGAGACCGTCTTCGGGATCACACCTTTCGGGATCTACCGTATGACAGGTCCTCCGTACTTACAGGGGTAAATATCAACTGCCAGATCGGGTTTTTCCCGAGTAAGAGATGACCCTCATCTCTCTGGCGTTCTTTCCCGAGTTATAAAATAGGGTTTGTGGAGGGCGGGATGGATACTGTAGGTATCCAGTACACACTGGTATTTCCCTAACTAGCGTACTTCTCACGCTTTCACTCAACCCTTAACCCAAAGTACTAAACTCTTAACTCGGTACTTCCTAAGCTCGATATATCAGTCATCAGAGCGATACTTCGCTCTGATACCACTTTTTGTAACACCCCAACTACTAACAACACACTTAACAACACGTTGCAGCGGAAATCACAACTCACAACATAACTTAACTCTTTGGTGTTACACGCCGTTAGCCACCCACGTGGCCAACAAGGCTAACATACATACATTGTACCGGTCTGGACTACTAAACTCCCGAGCAACTACACATTAATCCCGTTCCATGTCCAACATTTAATATACACTTACATTACAACTGTACCGAGTAATTACCAACCCGCGCCGATACATTTTCGGTCTTACTACTCCTACCATACATACACGATTTGAATGTCTACCCATGTGCAACAACTACCCGTCCTACTCTCGAACGGCTTCCAGTTTCTTCGTACCTGTAAAGTAATGGGGGCCCCCAAAGGGGGTCAGCACCTTTGCTGGTATGGTAATCCCGCAGCCCGCATGCTACCGGGCCACGCACAACTAATTGCCGTCTTAGCATGCGGGTGATTTTATTTTAACATACACAAACTACACACATACTTCATGCTTAAAAGCACACATCCATTAAAGGTACACAAACACAAGGTTAGCACACATAACATAACAACACACTTCACTTATTAACACACACAAACTTATTTCCGTTCTTCTTAGAGAATATAAACTTTACTTAGGGAGTGTCGGGGTGATATAAGCCCGAGCACAACATACATACATTTTCTTTACTTAGGTGTGGCGGCCTCATATAGGACCAATCACACCCACAATTTCCCCCTAGCTCCAATAATGATGAGTTAGGTAAGCCTTGGTTAAGCTTGTGGGTGGTTGTAATTCGGGGAGGAAGAACAACCGTAACATAACAAAGAGGGAGTCGAAGCGAACTTAGGCATCGACACCCTACCAACATTAAACATGATTTTCCCCCTACCCGATTGGAAGTTGGGTAGGTAAGCTTTGGCTAAGCTAATGGGAGGTCGGAATCCAATGAAGGAAAACAACCCTTAACATAACATGATGGGAGTTAATTCACATATATATATTAACTCCCAAACAATACGCGCGACCGAGACGACCGGATTCCTCACCATACATAACATATATTTATTAGTTAGAGGTTCCCTTATGGAACTTAGCACACACATACATCACATAGTGTTACCAACTCTGTTAGACACATAAGGGAAATCACATCCCTTTTCAACATCATGGATAACAGTAACCGTTAACAACAACATACTAAACAAGTCACATACACCACACCTAGTCACAACATACACTAACGCACGGATAGCCGTAGTTAGAACGTTCCCGTGGGTTGGGACGTTTATTCCGAATACCGATTTCTTATGTGAACCTAAGGTCGGTTAACTATTATTTAGCACATAATTTAGGTTAAGCGGTATCGGAATTAATTACGCCACAATAATGAATTACTATAAACTCATTTCATGCTTTATCTTGCAAGGTGGCAAACACACAGAAAAACACGTTGGCATACAAGCCGGTGTAATCCGGTAGGACGCAGGTTGCAAGAAAACCATACCTGTCACCGAAGGTGCACTCTAATGTGCCGTCACATGTTCCTTGAAACTCTTGGACAACTGGTAACATTATAACTATCTTTATTAATATTGGGGTAACATAATTATTTAACGACTAATGCGCCCATGCTTAACCCCGTTCGGTAGTTTTATAACTTTACATTTTTAACTTGTTTACTTTCACATTTTTACTACAACTCTTCACCACTTAATTACCATTACAACTTACTTAACATATCCTTAACAACCTTATAACATCATTACTTATCAATCCCCATCATTGGGTATCATTTCCTACCCTTAAACAAAATTTTTGCTCAAAATTACACTATGTCCGAACTTGTGTCCGAGCTTCGGAAGTTCGGACACAAGTCGAGACTCAAATGGGTGAAAACTGGTGAATGTCCGAACTTGTGTCCGAGCTTTGAAGTTCGGACACAAGTCGAGGCCAAAACTGAAGAAAATTTCTACCTGTCCGAACTTGTGTCCGGACATCGAAGGTCGGACACAAGTCGAAGCAAATTAACCTGGGAAAATTTTTCAAGTGTCCGAACTTCCAAGTTCGGACGGAAGTTCGGACACAACTCAAAACTCAGAAAATTTAGAAAACGACGGGGCATGTCCGAACTTCCAAGTCCGGACGGAAGTTCGGACGTACCCAAAAATCCAGCTAACAGAGGCAAATTCTACCCAGAATTGCACTCCTAATAAACCTACACTCCATCCTTGTTTTACATGTTACAAACACCCATTCTCTTCACATTAAACATCCCAAATCAACACCTAAATTCTCTCAACCATCAACCATAACCTCCCACTATCCTTTTCCTTGAATTTTGCCATAACCTCCCCATATCCTTACACATTCATCCTCATCAATTTACATTATTTTCATCCCTAATCTAAACACACCCTTTCAAGGGTCCTAACAGCACATGTCACAATCCTCAAATCTCATCAACAACAACATAATCACCAAAATCTCCACAGTCTCTATAACCACATTTATCAATCACAAACTCACAATATTAGGCTCTTAAGGCCCTCAACTCAACATTAGTCCAAACCTTTCTAACATCAATTAAACACATTTCCAACATAGTTTTCAATCCATGAATTTGGGTTCATTAATTTGTTTACCCATCCCAAACAACTTAAACAATTACAACGAGGTTTAAGGTGGATTCCTTACCTTAATCTCATAAGTCTCTTTAATTTCTCCTCTTGCTCCCCATCTTCTCAAAATCGATCAAGAGGGCATGGAGTTCCAAACTCCATCCCAACATCCAAGAACACAAAACACACTCAATTAATTATCTAGACCCTTAGAAACTCAATTAAATCAAAGGGCTTAGAACACAAGTTAGGGTTTACCTTTGTGAAGCTTTTAAGAGGGATTCTCACCCTTGAATCAAGAAGGAAATTACTCCACCATTGAAGGGTCAATTTGGAGCTCAAGAACAAGAAGAAAAACAAGGTATCAACAATGGTGAAAAATCGATTACACCATGGGATGAAGGAAAAACGACTTTTTCTTGGAAATCTTTACCTTAGAAGGAAGAGGAGACTCCAAGCTTCTCATTGGTGTCCTTTTCTCTTCAAATGGGAAAAAACCATGGAGGTCAACTTCATCCTTTTGGAATTTCGAACAGAGAGGAAGATAGAAGATGAGAGGAAGAAGAATATGTGATTTGTTTTTGATTTGGAGCTCAAATGGAGCTTGAACATGGAGGGAAATGGAGGAAGCCATTGTTGGCTTGTGGAGGAGAACTCCATCGGCAGAGAGGAGGAGGGGGAACCGGTTGGGAGAGAGAGAAGAGAGGAAAGAGAGGAAGAGAGAGAGGGAAAAGAAAATAAAGGAGGAGAGAGAGGGAAAAGGGGTATTTGTGCCCTTTTGTTATTTGGCTCTCTCTCTTGACTCAATTAACTAGTCTTATGTGAGTGGGCTGTTTACATAAATAACACCGGCCCACTAATGTATACACGCTGGAGCGCTTTTCGTCTTTTAACAGAAAACGCTCGTTTATTTACCCGGTTTAGCACTGTTCACTAACCGGGACCGTTTTCCGGAATTTTCTCATTTCTTTAATTTTGATGGTTATTAGACTCCCATTAATGTTTAATTATTGTTACATAATCAACTATTATTTTTACGGGGTCATTTAACTGTTTAAAGTCGCGTTTTCGGGTTTCCTCGAAAGACGCGCTTTAAGACTCCGTTAGCGTTTAAACGCATTGTTCAAATCCGTTTTCTTCCGGAATTTTTCTCACATGTTCTTAATATGTAATTAAGGTAATAAAACATATTTATAACCCTAATAAAGGTTACGTACCTCCTAAAATAATTAAATACGCGTTTTCACGTTTTGTGACTTTTACACATTTTCTTTTTCTTTTTGGTTTTCATTTCTTCACCAATGATCTTAAGGACTTAATTAGCCTTAGAAAATTATAATTACATAATTAATTAACACATTAAGGTTTGGGGTATTTCAATCTACCCCCCTTAAAAGAACTTCGTCCTCGAAGTTCACACTTCCCACACATCATTGGTTTAGGATACGGGGATTACTTGCAACATAAAACTTCCATAGCAAACATATTTTACATCACACCCTCGGACTTAACGGTCCGGGTACATATACACATCCATACATAACACATAACAAACATAACATAACATAACAACATACATAACATACATAACATAACATAACATAACATACATAACATACTTATAGTATCCTCGGACTTAATGGTCCGGGTACCTTAACAACATTTGTACATACATAACAACCCTTAGACTCTTGGTCTGGGTAACATAACAACGTTTAGACTCGTAGGTCTTGATAACATAACACTTTCGGAACTTAACCACATTAGGACTCAAGGTCCAAAATAATAATTATTACACATACCACACAACATGTCATAGCACGTATATCAACCAGAAATTCCTTTTCCATCTCTTCATGAGTTCGAGACCCATGTAGAGTACATATACACTGTGATCCCGCAGAACCGGTCGCGATGGACACTCTGGTCCCCGTTCCTTTGGGAGATCAAAACGATTGCATACACCTTTAAAATATACTTCTCATGTCACCGGTCCTAAGACAAAGGCTCATACATCCTCAGCTCGTGAGCAAGTAGTAGGAAAATACCTCTATGAGGTTAAGTATCATGAAATCCTTTATTGGAAGGATACAAGTTGAAAATCCTCTATGAGGTCACATAAAGGTAGTCCTTCCTTTGAAAATACCACTTAAGAATCTTAAAAATATTTATTGAAGTCTTGAAAATACCAATTGAAAAATTTCAAACCCAATTTAAAATTCTTTTGAAAACTCAATACAACTCCAAGTCCAATTATTGCTAACTGCATCTTATTCTTGATGTGATTATTTGTGACCACTTATAGGGAGTTTCAAGAATCATCCAACCCTAATGTGATCAGCATCAGAGTTGAACTATCTTTCCACCCCAATTTGTGTTCGGCTTCCCTTGATCTCATGATAATCAAGTTTCACCTCCCACTTCATTTCCAAACAACAGATAACACATTCATTTCCAATTTTCTATCTTTTAATCCTTCTAGTAATAATCATACATCTCCAAGGGATAGAACTCCGTCTATCGATCATCATCCAAATTCAACTTAATCCCGTCACCTAGGGATTCTTATTCTCACTAGGTTCTATGTCGGTTTCATACCTCTTCATAAATCACAACACTGTATATATATATACTTTTATCAAAATACGATACACGGTTTTACATTTAGTATGATATGAACATATATAGTCGGGGTTTTAGTTCCCCGGGAGTTTCTTTACCCCCTTATACTTATACTTTCACACATCTCATAACAAAATAACACACTTATCACAATGGTATTCGCATCTTCAGTGCGCAATTACCATAATTAACCATGAGTGAACGCGTATGTTTATGTAACACACGCACCAATCATCAAAACAAATCATTTTGTGCTATGCACACTACAGTTCACGAACACTTGTACGGTAAAACACACTAAACGGTTTGCGCTCTACCCCCCTTAAAAGGGATTACGCCCACGTAATCAATCACTTAATGTCTAGTTTATAACGTTCTACCATCGTGAAGTGTTTATCTCCACGCGGTTTATTACACAATGTGTTCTGGTTTGAGGATCTTAGCCATATTGGCGGTTTAGTCCCTAACCAAGAATTCTCACTAGAGTTTATTTTAACTCTCAACTGGTTTCGATTCTGGTCTGTGAGGCTTTTAGGCATCATTAGTTTGCCATTCACTTATGTTCACTATTCGCATTCAACGTTTGAATCACTGGTTCACCAGTTTCTGCTGCGCAACTCTTGATAACTTTAGGGCTTAGTTTGCCCCCATACATTATTCTTATGTATTGTACATCCCCGATTATCACCTTTATCTCGGTAATAACGGTTTCTCAACCGACGCGTGGCATTTCTTACCGTGCGCGAACTCGGTGAGTTACAAACTTTCTATCCACTTCCATGATAATTTACTGTATGTATTGCTTTGTACTTCACAATGTTTAACTTGACTACTTCCGACTTACTGTCGGTTGAGTTTGAGCTACTACGTATTGTGTAGTACTCTGTCGGTTATTTCCAACACTTGAGGTATATTCCATACCGATATTTAATAATCGTGTTACTATAGTTGCTTATGCCAATCAGGTACCTTTTTATTGGTACGACCGTGCTTGTCTTATGCATCGGTTTTATCACACCATAAGTCTTGTTCTTCCATCACATTTAACATTTCCAACTTCCTAGCTATCTCACTCGATCATTACTACACAAGAGCAATACCAAAACATTCAGTCATACAGAGTGCAGAGGCGTAAACTCTTGACAGCAAATCTCTTATGTGATAGCAATGGAAATTCTCACTGAGTCCCTTATCACATAGTATCAACTACTGGCTTATTGCCCAGTCTGCGTTTCACCACTTACTTGTATGTCCGTTGAGTTTCACTCATAACTGGTCTTATTGTCACATTTTATTTAAGAATACTTAGACAACGGTCGTTTACTACGCACCGTGCGGTTACTCGTTGTATAACATTAACTTATACTGCATCCGCTATTATATTAGCTTTCGCCATTACACTGTGTTTCGCCACTTGTTTGGCTGATTGCTTAGGACGCCATTCTTCGCACCCTTATGCTCCTTGAGCGTTGTTCATTACACATTTAGCATCACCCACCTATGGTGGTTGTTATTAGACTTTTTACTCATCCGGTCTCCACAACTGGTATAACACTTCTTTCGTAGTAACAACATGGTCAACTCTTAACACATTCCCTGAACCTAGTTCACATAACTACCGCTGTTGCGGTCTCACATATCACGAGGTATCCCCCCTCTTAAAGCAGTGGTTCGTTATCCGCTTTACTTACTTATATATAACATAAACTTTCGTAACGAATAACATTTCCTTAACACATTCTACTTGTGGCTTTTAAGCCTCATTGCCTCGAGCTCTGCCCGTTGTAGGCTGTCCACACACATTACATGGTTTAGGTTGGTATTGGGCTCCATGACAAGGTCGTAGTATCACGGTTCCTTTCATGGGATGCCCCTTCAAGGATGTCAGACTTCCCTCTGACGACTTGTGTTTAGGCTGTGTGTTAGCCTCAACCCTTGCGTTTCTGTAACGTTATTTCGTTCAACCACTGTTGATCCAAACACCCTTTTAAGGACAGCTCCTGGGTGTTACTAGGTTATGCCATCACATCTGGCTTGCACTTGTTGGTATGCTTAATTTACTACCTCGCTCTGCGTTCTTTGTTGGGTTAAATATCCTCTTTAGTGAAATTGATACCTCGGGAGCTCATCCCGATCATTGCACATTAACATATCCATTGTAGGCATTTGCCTCACCATATGTAGGTGGGCGGTTACTCCAGCTATTATGTTCATCCTTCCGGATTCTTAAGACATGAGTGACGTCTTTACCTACTAACCAGTGCACTTCGCACTCATTCACCTTTAAATATTTCCTTAAAATAAACTTACTAATTCCTTTGGTCTTCCTTAACTTAACTGGGTTCCTTTATTTCAACCATTCGATGGTACTCCATTGCTCTTGCTTGACTTTTACTTCGGACCGTAGTATGGAGTCGACTACTTCCCGTGTTCCAGGCTCCACTCGCATACATACATGGGGTATCCTACTGATACATTGCTACTTACCTGACTACCCCATAAGAAGGTTTGTCAGGCCCACAAGCTCCTAGCGGAGTGCGGTCGTCCCACATTACTGTTGGTACACTCGTAGTGTCCGTCACACGCCTAGGTGAAGTATTCTGTTGTCAACTCCTCTTATATTATCCTGTGATAATATGCATTCCGTGCTTCCCGAACTTAATCAAGGGAAGTGTATCCACTGTTGTGTTATTATGAACTTGATCCATTCTCTCGGGTTGCTACCCTTGAGTTTACCGGTTTCCATCCGGTTATTTAAAAGTAACTGGGTATGACGTACCTACCATGTGGCACTGAGGCCGGTGTAGGTCTTCTGGTCTAGTTTTAAAAGAAGGTTAGAAATAAAATGGGTTTGAAAGAAAATTTGGTTTTGAAAAAGGTTTTGAAAATAAATTTGAGTTTGAAAGAAAAATTCTCGTGGTTTCACAACGTTTCCTTGCCTTAACCAAGTCTAGCTTCTTGCTGACTGGTGTATTTCCAATTACAGAGGTTAGGCTGCTAAGCCCTTCCACAGTTATGACGATCCCACTTAACTTCATGGTACTTTACTAAGTACCGGTAGTTGTTTAAAATTTTCCGTACAGCCCTGTTATAGCAGCACTTGCCATGGCAAGTGCGCCATGCTAACTGGCTACTGGTTCAATACACACTAGTTGCGGTACTGCTTTCGCCCGCACTGACATCAGTGGCCTTGTTGGCCTTTACTTGATCTTACAGTCTTAACAATAAATTCTCTGGTTACTTCTCACTGTCTTCACATGACAACCATTAACTAGGGTGTTTCCCATCCCGGGAGACCCCTTTTTACTTAGTATCGTATCCTCCTCGTACTACGTTGTAGTTCCTTAATCGGTTGGTATACCGTTGGTGTATTAGTTAACATTGTAGTCCCGTAGACACTCGTCTCGGGTTCTACTACTTCACTTCCTCACTGTTGCACGGTTAGTGCTTGCACGCTGGTTATCCTCGACTGCTTCGCATGTCGACCCAGGGTGCCGGAAATTCTATTCTCTTGTGCATAAGATTCTTCACTTTTCGCTAACAAGAGCGGTTAATATTGTTAAAATGGAGACCGTCTTCGGGATCACACCTTTCGGGATCTACCGTATGACAGGTCCTCCGTACTTACAGGGGTAAATATCAACTGCCAGATCGGGTTTTTCCCGAGTAAGAGATGACCCTCATCTCTCTGGCGTTCTTTCCCGAGTTATAAAATAGGGTTTGTGGAGGGCGGGATGGATACTGTAGGTATCCAGTACACACTGGTATTTCCCTAACTAGCGTACTTCTCACGCTATCACTCAACCCTTAACCCAAAGTACTAAACTCTTAACTCGGTACTTCCTAAGCTCGATATATCAGTCATCAGAGCGATAATTCACTCTGATACCACTTTTTGTAACACCTCAACTACTAACAACACACTTAACAACACGTTGCAGCGGAAATCACAACTCACAACATAACTTAACTCTTTGGTGTTACACGCCGTTAGCCACCCACGTGGCCAACAAGGCTAACATACATACATTGTACCGGTCTGATGGACTAAACTCCCGAGAAACTACACATTAATCCCGTTCCATGTCCAACATTTAATATACACTTACATTACAACTGTACCGAGTAATTACCAACCCGCGCCGATACATTTTCGGTCTTACTACTCCTACCATACATACACGATTTGAATGTCTACCCATGTGCAACAACTACCCGTCCTACTCTCGAACGGCTTCCAGTTTCTTCGTACCTGTAAAGTAATGGGGGCCCCCAAAGGGGGTCAGCACCTTTGCTGGTATGGTAATCCCGCAGCCCGCATGCTACCGGGCCACGCACAACTAATTGTCGTCTTAGCATGCGGTTGATTTTATTTTAACATACACAAACTACACACATACATCATGCTTAAAAGCACACATCCATTAAAGGTACACAAACACAAGGTTAGCACACATAACATAACAACACACTTCACTTATTAACACACACAAACTTATTTCCGTTCTTCTTAGAGAATATAAACTTTACTTAGGGAGTGCCGGGGTGATATAAGCCCGAGCACAACATACATACATTTTCTTTACTTAGGTGTGGCGGCCTCATATAGGACCAATCACACCCACAATTTCCCCCTAGCTCCAATAATGATGAGTTAGGTAAGCCTTGGTTAAGCTTGTGGGTGGTTGTAATTCGGGGAGGAAGAACAACCGTAACATAACAAAGAGGGAGTCGAAGCGAACTTAGGCATCGACACCCTACCAACATTAAACATGATTTTCCCCCTACCCGATTGGAAGTTGGGTAGGTCAGCTTTGGCTAAGCTAATGGGAGGTCGGAATCCAATGAAGGAAAACAACCCTTAACATAACATGATGGGAGTTAATTCACATATATATATTAACTCCCAAACAATACGCGCGACCGGGACGACCGGATTCCTCACCATACATAACATATATTTATTAGTTAGAGGTTCCCTTATGGAAATTAGCACACACATACATCACATAGTGTTACTAACTCTGTTAGACACATAAGGGAAATCACATCCCTTTTCAACAGCATGGATAACAGTAACCGTTAACAACAACATACTAGACAAGTCACATACACCACACCTAGTCACAACATACACTAACGCACGGATAGCCGTAGTTAGAACGTTCCCGTGGGTTGGGACGTTTATTCCGAATACCGATTTCTTATGTGAACCTAAGGTCGGTTAACTATTATTTAGCACATAATTTAGGTTAAGCGGTATCGGAATTAATTACGCCACAATAATGAATTACTATAAACTCATTTCATGCTTTATCTTGCAAGGTGGCAAACACACAGAAAAACACGTTAGCATACAAGCCGGTGTAATCCGGTAGGACGTAGGTTGCAAGAAAACCATACCTGTCACCGAAGGTGCACTCTAATGTGCCGTCACATGTTCCTTGAAACTCTTTGGACAACTGGTAACATTATAACTATCTTTATTAATATTGGGGTAACATAATTATTTAACGACTAATGCGCCCATGCTTAACCCCGTTCGGTAGTTTTATAACTTTACATTTTTAACTTGTTTACTTTCACATTTTTACTACAACTCTTCACCACTTAATTACCATTACAACTTACTTAACATATCCTTAACAACCTTATAACATCATTACTTATCAATCCCCATCATTGGGTATCATTTTCTACCCTTAAACAAAATTTTTGCTCAAAATTACACTATGTCCGAACTTGTGTCCGAGCTTCGGAAGTTCGGACACAAGTCGAGACTCAAATGGGTGAAAACTGGTGAATGTCCGAACTTGTGTCCGAGCTTTGAAGTTCGGACACAAGTCGAGGCCAAAACTGAAGAAAATTTCTACCTGTCCGAACTTGTGTCCGGACATCGAAGGTCGGACACAAGTCGAAGCAAATTAACCTAGGAAAATTTTTCAAGTGTCCGAACTTCCAAGTTCGGACGGAAGTTCGGACACAACTCAAAACTCGGAAAATTTAGAAAACGACGGGGCATGTCCGAACTTCCAAGTCCGGACGGAAGTTTGGACGTACCCAAAAATCCAGCTAACAGAGGCAAATTCTACCCAGAATTGCACTCCTAATAAACCTACACTCCATCCTTGTTTTACATGTTACAAACACCCATTCTCTTCACATTAAACATCCCAAATCAACACCTAAATTCTCTCAACCATCAACCATCATCAAACACTCCTTTTCCATTGAATTTTGCCATAACCTCCCCATATCCTTACACATTCATCCTCATCAATTTACATTATTTTCATCCCTAATCTAAACACACCCTTTCAAGGGTCCTAACAGCACATGTCACAATCCTCACATCTCATCAACAACAACATAATCACCAAAATCTCCACAATCTCTATAACCACATTTATCAATCACAAACTCACAATATTAGGCTCTTAAGGCCCTCAACTCAACATTAGTTCACAAACCTCTTCTAACATCAATTAAACACATTTCCAACATAGTTTTCAATCCATGAATTTGGGTTCATTAATTTGTTTACCCATCCCAAACAACTTAAACAATTACAACGAGGTTTAAGGTGGATTCCTTACCTTAATCTCACAAGTCTCTTTAATTTCTCCTCTTGCTCCCCATCTTCTCAAAATCGATCAAGAGGGCATAGAGTTCCAAACTCCATCCCAACATCCAAGAACACAAAACACACTCAATTAATTATCTAGACCCTTAGAAACTCAATTAAATCAAAGGGCTTAGAACACAAGTTAGGGTTTACCTTTGTGAAGCTTTTAAGAGGGATTCTCACCCTTGAATCAAGAAGGAAATTACTCCACCATTGAAGGGTCAATTTGGAGCTCAAGAACAAGGAGAAAAACAAGGTATCAACAATGGTGAAAAATCGATTACACCATGAGATGAAGGAAAAACGACTTTTTCTTGGAAATCTTTACCTTAGAAGGAAGAGGAGACTCCAAGATTCTCATTGGTGTCCTTTTCTCTTCAAATGGGAAAAACCCATGGAGGTCAACTTCATCCTTTTGAAATTTCGAAAAGAGAGGAAGATAGAGGAAGATGAGAGGAAGAAGAATATGTGATTTGTTTTTGATTTGGAGCTCAAATGGAGCTTGAACATGGAGGGAAATGGAGGAAGCCATTGTTGGTTTGTGGAGGAGAACTCCATCGGCAGAGAGGAGGAGGGGGAACCGGTTGGGAGAGAGAGAAGAGAGGAAAGAGAGGAAGAGAGAGAGGGAAAAGAAAATAAAGGAGGAGAGAGAGGGAAAAGGGGTATTTGTGCCCTTTTGTTATTTGGCTCTCTCTCTTGACTCAATTAACTAGTCTTATGTGAGTGGGCTGTTTACATAAATAACACCGGCCCACTAATGTATACACGCTGGAGCGCTTTTCGTCTTTTAACAGAAAACGCTCGTTTATTTACCCGGTTTAGCACTGTTCACTAACCGGGACCGTTTTCCGGAATTTTCTCATTTCTTTAATTTTGATGGTTATTAGACTCCCATTAATGTTTAATTATTGTTACATAATCAACTATTATTTTTACGGGGTCATTTAACTGTTTAAAGTTGCGTTTTCGGGTTTCCTCGAAAGACGCGCTTTAAGACTCCGTTAGCGTTTAAACGCATTGTTCAAATCCGTTTTCTTCCGGAATTTTTCTCACATGTTCTTAATATGTAATTAAGGTAATAAAACATATTTATAACCCTAATAAAGGTTACGTACCTCCTAAAATAATTAAATACGCGTTTTCACGTTTTGTGACTTTTACGCATTTTCTTTTTCTTTTTGGTTTTCATTTCTTCACCAATGATCTTAAGGACTTAATTAGCCTTAGAAAATTATAATTACATAATTAATTAACACATTAAGGTTTGGGGTATTTCAATCAGAGAGGGTTACCTCCCACATCGATTGGGGAGGAGAACGAAGTGTGCCTTATAGGTGCATGGATACCTCTCCCTTGTGTGACGCGTTTTGGGGCGAAACCCCACGAACAAATCCGTGCGGCCTGCGTGCCAAAGCGGACAATATCACACATGTGGGTTGATTAGGCTGGGCCGTCACAGATGGTATCAGAGCTAGACCCAGGTCGGTGTGCCAGTGGGCCCGCGAGGGCGCTGGGCTCCCGTGTGGGGGGGTGGAGTGTAACACCCAGAGAGGGTTACCTCCCACATCGATTGGGGAGGAGAACGAAGTGTGCCTTATAGGTGCATGGATACCTCTCCCTTGTGTGACGCGTTTTGGGGCGAAACCCCAGGAACAAATCCGTGCGGCCTGCGTGCCAAAGCGGACAATATCACACATGTGGGTTGATTAGGCTGGGCCGTCACACCTCAGATCCACATCAGATCTATTTCATCACCGAGGCCTTGCACATAGAGTTTCGAACTACGCCAGGTCTGATCTCAATATAGAATTGAGTACGTAGGCAGCCCGCCCAGGGTGCGACCATCTCACAAGAAAGTTCACCTTTTGCTCCCCACTATCATTAAATGCAGCCATCCCGTATCCTCCCCGGAGCCATCCCGAGCTATCCCGGAGCCATCTCGAAGAACTTGAAGCCGTAACTGACCATTCCAAAGCCACTCATCTGCAACAAAAAAAAACTGTCAACCACAGTAAATCACATCGACCCACCACTCGATTCAAAGTCCATACCAAAACCATCATCCACAACCAAAACAAATTGTCAACCACATCAAAGTACACAAATCACATCGACCCGCCACTCAACCCACAATCTCAATCCAAATCGAAACCCACCAACCATCCCGAAAATCATCAGTCCAAATCAAAACCCATCAATCATCCCAGAGCCGTTGCTCACAATGGGGTCATGAATCATGTCGGAGCCATCCGACCGTACTGGAACCACGTTGAAGCCATTCATCACCACAAAGAAATTACCTACCACATCTGAACACGTCAATCATATCAAAACCCACCAACCATCCCAGAGTCGTTGCTCACAAGGGAATCACAAATCAAACCGGAGTCATCTGGTCGCACCGGAGCCACCCAACCGCAATGGGGCCATCCGATCATACCGAAGCTCTCGGATCATATCGAAGCCAACCTCATCAACCATCCTAGAGTCGTTGCTCACAAGGGAGTCACAGATCAAACTGGAGCCATCCGATCAAACCGGAGCCCTCGGATCATATAGAAGCCAAACCCATCAATCATCCCAGAGTCGTTGCTCACAAGGGAATCACATATCAAACCGGAGCCATCTCGAACTCTGGAGCCAAGAGTCCTACCAAATCCTGAAACTATAGTGCACATCGGGCGAGACTGTCAAAACAAAACCGAAACACATGAGTCCCACACTGACAAAGTCAAGGGCAACATCAATAGAAAACATTCGACTATCACATCCCTCACAGAAGCAACCGAAAAGCATCCAATCCCAAATCAATCCACAATCAAAGTCATCCTCAAAGCAACCACTCAAAGCAGCGAGTTTCATACAACTCCACAAAGTATCATAGGCTCGTCATAAGCCCTATGACTAGATATCAAGAGGTCTAGTTAAGGCTCGTCATAAGTCCTCGTACTTTCAATTGCATTATAGGCTCGTCATAAGTCCTATAGCTAGATGTCAAGAGGTCTAGTTGAGGCTCGTCATAAGTCCTCGTGCAGCCCAATCAATCAAATTGTTAGTATCATAGGCTCGTCATAAGTCCTATGGCTAGATATCAAGAGGTCTAGTTGAGGCTCGTCATAAGTCCTCGTACTTTCAATTGCATTATAGGCTCGTCATAAGTCCTAAAGCTAGATGTCAAGAGGTCTTGTTGAGGCTCGTCATAAGTCCTCGTGCAGCCCAACCAATAAAATTGTTAGTATCATAAGCTCGTCATAAGTCCTATGGCTAGATATCAAGAGGTCTAGTTGAGGCTCGTCATAAGTCCTCGTACTTTCAATTGCATTATAGGCTCGTCATAAGTCCTATAGCTAGATGTCAAGAGGTCTAGTTGAGGCTCGTCATAAGTCCTCGTGCAGCCCAATCACTCAAATTGTTAGTATCATAGGCTCGTCATAAGTCCTATGGCTAGATATCAAGAGGTCTAGTTGAGGCTCGTCATAAGTCCTCGTACTTTCAATTGCATTATAGGCTTGTCATAAGTCCTATAGCTAGATGTCAAGAGGTCTAGTTGAGGCTCGTCATAAGTCCCCGTGCACCCGTACCCATAAAAAACAAATCATAAACCGCAGTGAGAATTTTTGGCGCCCCGTCAACCTTGATCCAATTCTGCAAGGGCTTGCAAAATGGAATCAAGGGGAGCCATCTGTAGACACCAAAAATTCTCACCCCATAAAGCAAATTCCAGAATAAGAAACACAATAAGAGGGGTCGTCGCCTTTCTTTGTCAAAACGTACTACTATGCGTGCCAAAATTAAACCATCGTTTTACGACAAAATTTCAAACCAATTTTCAAGCATTTTAGAAAATCCTAATTTTCCGAAAATGAATTTTTAAACAATAACCTATTTTAGACTTACTCTTTTATTTATCTATTTAGCTATTTTTAGGTTAAGTTCATTAGTCATTGGCATTTCATTTACTTTATTTTACTTATATTATTTCGTCTTTTTTATGTTATTATTTTGTAAAGAAAACATTTCGTTTTTATTGACTAAGTTTTTTTAGTCTAACTCTGCATATACATTTTTTTAAACATTAGCGTTTCTGATGATTTTACTCATGTCGAGTAATAGCTTTTGTTTTATTTCTCTTAGTTTTTATATGAATTTCTATTGTAATGATCCTTTTTTTCTTTTCAGCGGACCAAGCTTCGTCTTAGCCCAGATTTCAATCAAACCCAACAGCCCAAAGCCTTTCGAGCCCAATACATCCAAATGCCAGCCCACTCTCTCAAGACACCCTGAAAACCCTAAAAAAGCCTAACAAAGCCGCGACCACAGTTTTTTTTTGGGGGGAGGGACATTAGATCAATTTTTCTTCAGGCATCGTTCTCTTCACCCGCTTCATCATCCACCTGCCTTCTTCAAAAAAAAACTGGCGACAAGAAAACATACAACCCTCCCTCTCTATTCTCTTCACTCTTGAGCAATTTTGCAACCCCGCTCGTAACGAAAGATACACATTCTCTGTTCTTCATTCATTTATTCACGGTAACTTACCCCAAAATTGGCGAATAAGGGAAGATACCTGCTGAGCTTTCTTCGTCTCATCGCCCCGCTCCTTCGCCGGTGACCATTGCCGCCATTCTCTTCGCTCCTGGGGATGCACGACTTCAGGGAGTATCTCTTTGCTTGATGAAACTTTGATTTCTATACAAGCCTCGATTTAATCTGGGTTTGCATC
Source organism: Limonium bicolor (assembly GCA_023374045.1). Taxonomy (NCBI): domain Eukaryota; kingdom Viridiplantae; phylum Streptophyta; class Magnoliopsida; order Caryophyllales; family Plumbaginaceae; genus Limonium; species Limonium bicolor. The sequence goes on from CM041779.1 coordinate 298,456,197, forward strand.
GACCCTGAACTTCTGCTTTGGTGGCTTATTGCTCATGGCTTGCTGGTTTATGGCTTTACAGTCTATCTTCGATCACAGTCCCTATCAAGTTTCTCGGTGTTTTTGGTAAGTTGTCGATTATGTTTTTTTCGACAAGCTACAACTCGAAAGGGAGTGCGGGCCTTTCTCCTAACGTGAGGTTGCTTGTCCTAGTCCAGAAATGACGTATGGTTTGGCTTCACCACTAATCTATCGTGTTATGCTTTCGTTTCTCAAATCCTTTTACAATCTAAACTGAGGCAGGCTATTTTAAACTTCATCATTTAGTCGGTTTTCTACTCATCCTTGTTGATTCCGGTTTGGATATGTGAGATCCATGCTTTATGGATCTGCTTGCCTTGCCTTGATTCAGGCTTGGACATTTACTTCTCTCGTGACATGCTTTGACCTGGTGAACTTTACTGTCGTTTCTGGTTCACGCACTGGGTCTGCTAATTGGAGTGAATTTGGAAATCATTTGACCCTGCTGTTTTACCTCTATTAACTTTGTCCTCGCGTTTGGATCTGAGTGATTGCTTGATAATGAGAGTTACCCGATTCGTTTTGCCTCTGGCACACTATATGTTTGGGTTTGGGAATCCCACTTGATAGCTTTTTGCTTAATCTGTTGTGATTATGTCGGTGTTATAGTGGAGTGTGTCAGTCCTTGTAATGACTGATTCTTGTTTGGGCTAATCAGACTTTGTCGGTGGCTAACGTTTGTATCAATGTTCAGTTTTGCTGTTGGACCTCAATAATCTGCCATTATACTGATTTGGGTCTCCCCTTTTTTCCGGCCTTTTGGGAGTTGGGGACCCCGTGCATTTCAGGCCTATAAGTCGTATCTTGGTTAGCATTTTGGTTTTGGCCTCTGCTTCGTATTAACTACTGTAGTGATAGATCCTGTTGAACTATTGTGTATTACTTCGACTGAGTTGATTGTTTTGACTGAGGTACCTATTGGCTTATCGAATTGGAGCTCAGACTCGCACATGTGAATCTGTTTGACTTGGATTTTGACCAAGAACCTTGCGCTATGCTGAACTTATGGACTTTTGGGCGTTGTGGCTGCTCCTTATGGAGTTTGGAAATTCGTTTGGTCAGCCTTCTCGATCACAAGCTTTACTGATATTATCTTGTGATGTCTTAAATTGGGTTTGGAAATTATGTTGCCTCTGACAGTAATCTTTCCCCTCTGCGCACATTATACCTGGTTGGACGTTCTACTTGGTGGCTTTTGCCGAATCTGCTCACTGATGCTGCTTTTTAATCTGATCTTACGAATTTGTCGTCCCTTTTAATGATTTAGTTTATTTTGCTTGGGCCGAATGATTTTGTTAAGTTGACTGATGAGTATAGATGTTCGTTTTACTTTGGTTCTGGATATTTGTGACTGAAATTCTGAATTAATGGCCTCTACCCTTTTCCGGCCTTTGGGTAATTCAGGCTCATGTCTTCCTGTTCCTGCGTACACTAATCCTTTTGGCAACTTTTGTTGGCTGACCGAGGTACAAATACAATCAATCGACTTTGAGCTTTGACTTGCACATGTGGGCTGTTTGGAATGACCTTGGCTTTGGGCTTGACGCTTCTTCATGGGGTTTGGAAATTTTACCTTCTCACCTTTACTAAAATTTAATCACATTTGATATTTAATTGCTCCTCGCGCATTGATATGGTTTGGAAATTAAGTTGAGACTAGCATTACTTGACCCTCACGCTTAGATAAGAACATGAATAGAGTTATAGTTGCTCTATGCTATAATTGCTAAGATAAATCACTTGTTGGCTGGTTGGTCCTTATTAATTTTTTATCTTAGAAGGGAAATGATATAAACCCTTCTAGTTATGATCCCACATGACTCACAACTTCACCCTTTTGATACTACACTTTGGTTTGAGCCATAATCTAAGATGATGAATTAATTTGAGTAGCAACCCCAATGTTTGATTTATCTTACAATTTTTAGCATTTGTTGGCAGTTTAAAACTCTTTTCTATGTTCTCGATTGGGGTGTGGGAGATGATTAGATTGCCCCCTTTCCTCCCATTGGGAGGGGCCGTATGATCCCATTGCACACACCCCAATCCTCTTACATTTCATTACTAACTATTCTTGTGTATCTTTATCTTTATTCTATGACATGTACATAACGCTCGAGGAATAGAAACCTTGGAAACCTGCTTAGCTAAGGAACTAGAGTTTGGCTAGGACTACCGGGGGCTCCACTTCAAACACGCCGGGGTCTCCACTTCAAACACGTGTAACGGTTGGTGCACTTCTTGCTGATCCTATCAGCTCAAGTGAGGCGGCGTCGATGCGACCCCCCATAGCAGCTTTAGATTTAAACTTTTCATTTGTATTTGTATCAGTTTGTAATCTATTTGTTGTTTTTACTTTCAGTTGCAGTGTTGTGACTTATTCATTTTTATGAGTTCATCCCATAACTGTTACATTATTCTCTAGCTTACAAGCTTTAATTAAGATAGTAAATAGGATAAGACTAACAATTGATTAGCAACCCTTGAATAATACTGAATCGCTACCTAGATAGCTTTGATGATTCATTCTTGTATATATATATTTCTCATACTACTTCTGAAGTTCTTTTCATACGTACATAAATTAAGTTTTTGAAATCCATGTCCACATGTATATAAATAATTAGAAAAATTCTGAATTCTCTTCTTACATGTATCTATTTTATTCGGATAGCTTTTAAAATCCATGTCTGCATGTATATTTGCTTATATAGCCTTGGAAATTTATCTTTACATATCATTTGTTCATCATTCCTTGCCCATGGTTTTGTAAGTGTATGGACTGATCCTACTTGGGCCCATGTAACTCTTGGCCCAAATCTAGTTTTGTTCGGGTTCGGTCCATAACCAGCCAAACGGGCTGGAACAGATGGCCCTAGAAAGCCAATCAGGTTGCCCTCTTAGTGGCCTTTAAGGTCGATTTTAGAAAAGCTCTAGGTTTGGGGTATCCTTAATGCATACGGGTCCTAGTCACGGTCCATGTGAGGAATACCCGTTTCCCCTTAAAATTTTCCAAATCATCCTCTAAAGTCAGAATAAAATTCACAATCAATCAATCATCCAATTCCAAATCAATTCAAAAAAATCCAATGAGTCAAACACACTCCAAAATCAATCTCTTATACTCTCTCACCAGATACACTTCAAAATCATTTTCTTTCACACTCTCTCACCAAACACACTTCAAATCAATCTCTCTCACACTCTCTCATCAAACACACTCTAAAATCAATCTCTCTAATACTCTCTCACCAGATACACTTCAAAATCATTTTCTTTCACACTCTCTCACCAGATACACTTCAAAATCATTTTCTTTCATACTCTCTCACCAGATACACTTCAAATCAATCTCTCTCACACTCTCTCATCAAACACACTCCAAAATCAATCTCTCTCATACTCTCTCACCAGATACACTTCAAAATCAAACTCTATCATCAAACACACTTCAAAATCAATCCCTCTCATACTCACTCATCAAACACACTTCAAAATCAATCCCTCTCATACTCACTCATCATATGCTCTCCAAAATCAATCCTCTCATACTCCAAAACAAGATATCCTTCATGAATTTCTCGAAATCAAAGCTCTTTGCACTCAACATTAAATACTCTTCATACACTCATTAAACACACTTCAACCTCACAAAGCATTTGAAATGCTTCCAAAAGTTCTAAGATCACACTTCAAACTCCTTCCAAACTCCTTGAAGTCAAGCATCTCAAATCTCGAAGGTCTCAGCAGCTCAACAGGCTCGAAGGTCTCAGCAGCTCAACAGACTCGAACGTCTCAACAACTCAACAGACTCGAACGTCTCATCAGCTCAACAGACTCGAATGTCTCAACAGCTCAACAGACTCGACCGTCTCAACAGCTCAATAGACTCGACCGTCTTAGCAGCTCAACAGACTCGACTATCTCAACAGCTCAACAGACTCGAATGTCTCCGCAGTTCAACAAATTCAAACATCTCAATAGACTCATCAAATTCAAACACTTCAAAAATCCTCAGCTCCTCAAAAAGCCGAACCTCTTGAAATTTGATAACCCTTTCAAGTCTCGAACATCTCACAGACCCGAGCGTCTCACAGACTTCATCATTTCAAGAATCCAAATGTCTCACAGAGTTGAGTATCTCACAGACTCTCACACCTCAAACTCCAAAACGAACTAGACAATCTGTCAAACCTCACAAAAATGACCACAAAACCTCTTTGACCCTTCAAAGACCCAAAAGGTCAAAAGCCCAATTCCTTCAAAACCCTAAAACTCCCAAATCTCCAAAACAGTGAACTACGTAAGGTCTGATCTCAACAGGAAGTTGAGTACGTAGGCAACCCACACAGGGTGCGACCCCCCACCAATCAAAATACCCTTTTGTATTCAGGCATCTCACCTTCAAACAAACCCGGGCACTCCCAACCCTCGATTACCCTCACAAAACTCCTAAAATCCCAAAACAGTGAACTACGTAAGGTCTGATCTCAACAGGAAGTTGAGTACGTAGGCAACCCACACAGGGTGCGACCCCACACCAATCAAAATACCCTTTTGCATTCAGGCATCTCACCTTCAAACAAACCTGGGCACTTCCAACCCTCAATTACCCTCACAAAACTCCTAAAATCCCAAAACAGTGAACTACGTAAGGTCTGATCTCAACAGGAAGTTGAGTACGTAGGCAGCCCATCTAGGGTGCGGCCTCATTCCAAACAAAAAACCATTTTCCCCTTCTGAGGTGGCTCTCATATCTCTCAAAACACTCAAACCTTCTTCGGTTCCCACAAACTTCAAACCATCAGACTCTAAGTCTCGTTCATTCATTCAACCTTAGACTTTTCCCAAATCTTCATTCTTTACTCATCCAAATTCCCTGATTCCTCATCATTTGGCGCTAGCTTGGCAGAAAAGCTCGCCTCATCCATTCTCTCTTTTCGTTCTAATCCTATCTTTGGCTTTTAAATGAATCTCTTTAATAAGGTTTTGAAAGTAGGTAATCCCGACAATTGGAGACCGAGGTTTCCTCGGGCACCAATCCGAAGTCGTGGTCGTTGCCACCTCCAAGGGGTGTAACCCAGTGCGAACCCACACAGAATCTCTGGTATGATCAGATAAGTCCTATCCATAGGCAACAAATTCAGAGTCAACCAACGGTTCTTAGAACCTTCCTTCTCCTCCCTTCCTAGTTTCTTAGGTCAAACTATGTGGCGACTCTAGTCAATTTCCGCCTTATAGAGGCATAAGTCCGCGTGGAGCCCATTGAGACCGGGTGTAGTGTTCACTTACACTCCCCTCATAATTTCTGGGAAAGGCGGACGATTTAGTAGGTATTTGAGGGTTGCCAGAATAACGGGTTTTCACCCTCCACAGAATGACATTTTAGGATCTAGACTTCTCAGCCAGACCATAGATAGACCCCCCTCATACCGAAAAATCACCCTCCACACATATTGTAAAGGGATGAACTATAAATCCCTCTTTTCTTTTACATCTTTGTTCTAAAACCAGTTGTGAACCTTGACTTGTTTACTTAATGGCACTTGTTGTTTTTCATTCAGCTTTCGATATTTACTTTTCTGTATTGCCTATTTCCACACCCACCATTTCCTTTGAAGCCAAACCACACCCACCAGAGAAGTGTGAGATATTGAGACCCGGGATGATCTTATTACGAGAATTTTTTAACCCAGCAGACCAATATGCATTGATCCTCAAGATCAGAGAATTTGGTGTGAAAGGAGGAAACTTTTACACCCCTACCTTCAAGAATGGTTCAACCATGAAGGTGAAGATCATGTGCCTAGGTAAGAAGTGGGACCACACCACCAGAAGCTATGAAGAGGTGAAGGTGCCTCAAATCCCAGGAGAGTTGCAGACCATCATTGAAGTTGCAGTTAAGGCAGCACAAGAATTGGAGGATGAGCCCGTCCCAAACCTAACCTCATATGTGTGCATCATCAACTTCTATGGAAAAGAAGGTAAGCTAGGGATGCATCAGGACAGGGACGAGACTCTAGAGTCCATCACCAGAGGAGTTCTAGTGGTGTCCATATCACTTGGAGACGATGCAAAATTCCTATTTGGAGATCAGAAGAGAATGGATCTTGCTACAAAGATCCTTCTGAAGTCGGGTGATGTGCTAATATTCAGAGGAGCAGCTAGACTTATCTACCATGGGGTGAACAGAATCAAGCCCAACACAGCCCCCACATCCATCATCAACCAGACCCACATGAAACCTGGTTGTTTAAACCTAACCTTTAGACAGATCTAGCCATGTATTTTGTAATTTCAGCATTGTAATCATTAAGATGCTCATGAAGACTTTAATAAGAATGGAAATCTTATGAATTTTGTCACGTCGTTGTAGGGGTTAGAAACTCATAGATCAGGTTGACTGTGTTGAACCAGGCTCAAGCGAAGAGCAATGGGATGGTCATCACAGGTATAACTACTAGCCATGATTTGTTACCTTAGAAGAGTTGCCTGAAAATCTTAGAATCTACTCTGTGGTTTCAGGCACGTTCTTAATTAATGGAGTGGAGTCCACTGTTCTGTTTGATTTTGGAGCCTCTCATTCATTTATATCCCAGGCATTCCATGCTAAGATAGATGCCCCGACAGAGGATATTCATGACTGCTCAGTCCTATTGCCATCCAGAGGGTTAATCAAGTGCAGTAAGCAATGCAAGGACTTGAACATACACATCAAGGGAGCAGACTTCCTTTTTGATGCCATTGTCTTCCCTGGCATGGGATTCGACATTATTGTGGGCATGGACACGCTACAGCGGTACAGAGGTAGACTACACTGTGCAGAGCATCGCCTCCTCTTGAAGTCCGCTACAGGTATCACAGTATCATACCGAATGCAGCCCAAGCAGCCGACTATGAAGGTTGTATCAGCGCTCTCTCTAATGAAGGAGGTGTCCAAGGGCGCTACCGCCTACTAATGTTATGCCCAGGATCTGAGGACAGATTCAAAGTTCAGGAGTGATGTTCCCATTGTGTCGGAGTACCCCGACGTTTTTCCAGAGGAATTACCTGGACTGCCACCGTTGAGAGGGGTTGAGTTCAACATCGACCTCATACCTGGTACGGGACCGACTGCCCTACCGGATGGGCCCTGCAGAGATGGTTGAATTGAAGAAACAACTACAGGAGTTATTAGACAAGGGTTTCATCAGACCCAGTGTCTCACCTTGGGGTGCTTCAGTGTTGTTCGTCAAGAAAAAGGACGGAAGCATGAGACTCTGTATCGACTACAGAGAGCTGAACAACGTCACGATCAAGAACAAGTACCCACTGCCCCGGATCGATGACCTATTTGACCAGTTAAAGGGAGCAAAGGTGTTCTCCATGATTGATCTGCGTTCCGAATATCATCAGATAGCAGTAGCTGAATCAGATATAGGGAAGACAGTGTTCGGACCAGATACGGCCACTATGAGTTCACCGTGATGCCGTTTGGACTGACTAATGTACCAGCAAGATTCATGGACCTGATGCAGAGAGTCTTCCAAGCCCAGCTAGACAAGTCAGTGGTCGTATTCATAGACGACATTTTGATCTTCTCCAAGAGTAGAGAGGAACATGAGCAGCATTTGAGGACAGTCTTGGAGATTCTAAAAGAGAGGCAACTCTATGCCAAGTTCAGCAAGTGTGAATTCTGGCTGGACAAGGTGTCATTTCTTGGTCATGTGATCTCAGCTGAGGGATTTTTAGTAGACCCAGCTAAAATTGAGACGGTGAAGAGCTGGCTTAGACCCCGCTCAGTGACTGAGATTCGGAGCTTCCTTGGGTTGGCTGGCTATTATAGACGCTTTGTGAAGGATTTCTCCAGGCTAGCCATGCCCTTAACCTCTCTGATGAAGAAGGATAGCCCGTTTGTATGGACAGAGGCATGTGAGGTCTCCTTTCAGGCGCTGAAGGATGCTTTGACCACAGCTCCAGTATTAGTAATCCCTGAAGGAAATGAAGGATTCGAGGTTTACTGCGATGCTTCAGGCAGAGGGATCGGTGGAGTATTGATGCAGAATGGCAGAGTTGTAGCTTACGCTTCTCGACAAATGAAGAAGCACGAAGAAAATTATCCCACACACGACCTTGAGCTCCTCGCCATAGTTTTCGCTTTGAAGATCTGACGACACTACCTGTATGGAGTCACAGTCCAGATTATGACAGACCATAAGAGTCTGAAATACATCTGGGCCCAGAAGGAGCTGAACTTGAGACAGTGATAATGGATCGAGCTACTAGCTGATTATGATATCAACCTCCAGTACACTGAGGGTAAAGGGAATGTCGTGGCAGACGCTCTGAGAAGAAGAGCATATTCACTTCTTGCTCTGATAGAGACGACCATGATAGCTAAGGAGGTATATGCAGCTCAGGATAGAGATGTGTATCTACAGGGTGTCAGGCAGAAGTTAGCAGATGGTTTGACTAATGGTCTGAAGTATGACTATGAGCTAGACAGTGAGGGACACCTTCGAGTCAAAGGCAGACTCTGCGTTCCTCAGGATGCGACAGAACTTCAGACCAGGATCCTCTCTGAAGCTCATTCCTCTACATTGTCAGTACATCCTGGAGCTACCAAGATGTACAAGGATTTGAAGAAGTTATTCTAGTGGAGCGGGATGAAGAGGGATGTAGCAGACTACGTCTCCTGATGTCTAACTTGTCAGAAGGTGAAGTTCGAGCATTATCGACCGGGAGGCCAGATTCAGTCATTACCGGTACCGTGCTGGAAATTTGACGATATCAGTATGGATTTTGTGGTCGGTCTCCCTCCAGCTAGAGGTGGATTGAACACAATTTGGGTGATAGTCGATAGGTTAACCAAGACAGCCAGGTTCATACCTATCAAGGACACATGGAAGGTGCCCAAACTAGCTGAGGTGTTCACCACAAAGCACATCCGGTACCATGGGGTACCGAAGACGATCGTCTCCGATCGTGATGCACGTTTCCTTAGTAGGTTTTGGCGTCAGGTGCAAGAGGCCTTTGGTACTCAGCTACGCCTTAGCACAGCCTTCCACCCTCAAACAGATGGGTAGACCGAGAGGACGATTCAGACACTGGAAGATATGTTAAGAGCGGTCACCTTAGACTATCAGGGGATTCGGGTAGAGCGTCTACACTTGGTAGAGTTCTCCTACAACAACTCCTATCACTCGTCTATCAGCATGGCACCATTTCAGGCTCTGTATGGCAGACTGTGCCAAACTCCTATATCATGGTGTGACCCTGCTGAGGCAGTTTTGATTGGTCCGGAGTACATTCAGAGACTGCAGGATGACGTTAGAGTTATTCAACAGCACATGAGGGCAGCGCAGTCAAGGTAGAAATCTTACGGGGATCAGCGTACCAGAGAGCTTGAATTTCAGATCAGTGATATGGTCTTCCTACGAGTGTCTCTGATGAGAGGCATCTTCAGATTTGGGATGAGAGGAAAGCTAAGCCCTAAGTATGTCGGTTCGTACAGGATTACGGAGCGCGTGGGCCCAACAGCATATCGACTAGATCTACCAGCGGAGTTGGGGAAGGTACATGACGTGTTTCATATATCTCAGCGGAAGAAGTATGTACCTGGCCCTTCTCACATGCTACAGCCAAAGAGATTGGAGATTGAACCTATACTGATATATGAGGAGACTCCCATTCGGATCTTGGACACGAAGGTCCGAGAAACGAGAGGCAGATCAGTCAAGCTAGTGAAAGTTCTTTGGGAGCATCATGGGGTTGAAGAAGCTACTTGGGAGACTGAGGACTCCATGTGAGTGAAGTACCCACACCTATTCACATGATATTTCCCTATATTATTGCCTTTAATGGGTTCTCGTTCGTAGCGGTACGAGGGCGTACCTTGGCTCTTTTCGGGGGGTAGTGCATATTCTTTCTTAGTCACCTCATCCAGATTATGCCCTGTTTGTTTTATTAGTCGAGTGATGGAGAGTTGTACGTATGTACTTGATTTATACATTGTGTGATTCTTGATTTCTATCTATGAAATATCTTGGTTTGGTTTGATGTTGAGTAATGAAATATCTTGGTTAGATTTGATGTTGAGTAATGAAATATCTTGGTTTGGTTTGATGTTGAGTAATCTTGAGTGGAATTTGGAAATGGAAATGAATGGAAATACATTGTGGGAGAAATTACAGTTGGTATGGATTGGTATGGAATTATGTTTGGAAGTATTATTGGATGAACATCCTAGTAATTCTTGACAGCACATCTGAAGCGGTGTGAGTAGCTATTAGTTGGTGTTAAACTTCGAGACGAAGTTTCTTTTAAGGGGGGTAGACTAAAATACCCCATAAATTAATCTAAATTAATTTAGGGGATTTCCTTTATTGAACCCTAAATAATACTATTAAATATAAAATTATTATATGGTATTATGAATTTAATAGTAAGATTTATAAGTCAATAAATCTTGGAAAAATTTTAAGACACTCCAATTATATTATAAAGATTTTAGAAATATTTTGAACATTGATCTGGACCATAAAAGTCAATATAAAGTCATAGTAACTTTGAAGCTCCTTAAGCCTTGCTAGGGTTGACTTTTTGAAAATGGTCAAACCAGCCCATGAGAATTATATCAATAAAAAGGTTATGGAAAACCAAGAAGATTGATAAAAAGAACGTTAAAACGGATCATCCTAACCAAAGTTATGATAAATTGAAGTTTAGAGCCAAAATTTAGGAGGTTGTTGATGTGTCCAGGGCTGGCTAACTCAGCCGCACGCCTCGGGACAGGTGCCGCGCCCAGTCAGCACCGAATTCTACTGAATCGATTAAGTTTTCGTCAGTTTTGGGCATGTCATGGGTCAATCTTTGGAAATCAATATCTCAGCCATTACTCAACCTTTTTTAATGCCATCTTTTTTATTCTCTTCTCTTACAAACGCTCTTTCTAACCATTACTCAAACTTAACCTAATTTATTCTACATCTGCCAAAAATTCGATCTGAACTTGCCTCCCCGAAAAGCTGCAACCCAAATTTTCCAGAAAACTGATCCGGTAAGGTAACTTCGTCTAATCATATCTCCTTCATCTGTCAATGAAAATTAGAGTTCTATAGCTCATTTTCTATATATCTCATCCCTCTCCAACTTTCCTTTTTACACCCAAGGTTGATTCTCAATCGGGTGGGACATAAAGGCATCAAAAATTGCCTCCCCGAGTTCTGGAAACCCAAAAATCTGGAAATTTCAATTGAACAGGTAAACTTCGTCCTATCATATCTTCTTCATTTGTGGGTTAAAATTCGTGTTCTATAGCTTGTTATAAAGAAATTTGATTCCTATACAATTCTTATGAAGCAACCTCAAGCCAGTTCTCGATCGTATGGGAGATATAAGCGTCTAAAGTTCCCAACTTGGGATCAGCACATAAAATCATCATTTTCCAGAAAATCGAATTTGATTTTACTCGTTGGCACATCTCCAGTATGTTTCCGACCAAATTACTCCGACGTTGACCTTTGTTATTGCATTATCGGTCATACCCAACTATCAATTTGACCTATTATACACTATAATGAGAGAATTTATCGAAATCAATTCGAAACCGGTATAAACCCTAACTCGAGTTAGTTAGATTCGAAATCCCTGATTCTTGCATGATAGCTAGCAAAATTGGTACCATTAGAACCGAAATTAAATTTCGAATCCAATGAAACAAAAATCAACAAATTTGGTTCTGTAGATTGAGAAATCGACAGATTCCCAATCGGCATTCGAATTGGGTTCTGAAGAACTGGGTGAATTTGGGCCGTCCGATAGTAGTTAGAAGGAACGGACAGCCGAGATTAAAACGTGGAAGTTATTAATATATTAAGTTATATAAATTCTATTATTAAACCCTAACTTGTTGAATTTATTTAATAGTCTTCGCTAATATATTGTGACACGAAATTTTAACCATAGATTCCTTATAAAATCAAGTTTATTTTGATGTAAATTAATATGGGTTTTGAGTTACTAATCGTAAGTTATAATTTTTGTAAGTTCTGAGTATTTTGGATTTATTTAGATAATTACTCAAGATATTTTTATGAAATAAAAATTTTATAATATGCCAAAAATAACATAGTTACTATATATTAAATTTGGGAATTTTCGGACAAGAGTAAATGGGTCTAAAAATTGTGTTTATGAATTTTTCATAAGTTATCTTATAATATATGGTTTTTTAATGTAACCAAAAATTTAATTATAGCTGATTGATAAACTTTATAGGTTGGGAATAATATAAGAAGACTAAACTAACATTTAATACAGAATGTTAATAAATATTTTTGGGGTATAAACTTTCAAGTGAAGTAAAAATTATATATATCTATATACATATATATAAAAGATATAAAATAGTAACTTAGGTTAAGTCAAGGAATTAAATTAATCTACATTTATATTAATTATATAATATGGTAGCTAATATACTAATTTTAAACTAAGGAGAATACTTTATATTATGATCATATATTGGATGTAGATGTGTATACAAGTTAATAAGAGTAATTAAGTAAAATAAAACTACATAAAGAATGTCTTGAATAAATCTTAATATATGTACATTTAAAGTAAATAAAAGAAATAATATACCTTATGGGAAATATAATAAGAGGGAAAATAGAGTAAACCTAATTCATACGTAACAATTAAAATATTAAATGTTAATGTGACATCTAGGTGGACTATTAGGGGAAATACAATAGGTATTAAAGTAAATTAGTCAAGTGTAACTTAAGGGTTTAATTAAGCTAAACCTATATTCAAGAGTAAGTAATTAAAATAAGTTAAAATGTACATTAAAGATTTAATTAACAAGATCTAGCCCAGATCCTTATGAGAGAGTAATTGTAAATCAGAAACTATAAACCAGTAAGAATAAAAGATGTTTAGCGTTATGAGTTCCTTAACTAATCAATACTTGGAACACCTTAATTATAGGTTATTAGTGGAAGTTCGCACTTTCAAGTTTGGTCACTGCTTCTACATATACCAGGTAGGATTTCTCGTACTCAGATACTTTTGCTAACGGACTTTATGGAATGTTTTGGAAAACACTAACTGAGCCTTAAATGTACTACTTTCATGATTATTGGTTCCTCCTATCTGGTTGTCTCATTAGATATTAACTGTTGAGGGTTTACACCTCTGCACTCTGTAGGACTGAGTGTTTTGGTATTGCACTTGTGTAGTTAATAATCTAGTGGGAATATGGGAAAATGTCAATCTTGGTATTGAGTATGGATTCTTTCTATTAAGTGGTGCACACACTTTTCACCGATGACTAAGAACGGGTCGGTGGCAGCGGAGGTCTGCTATACCTCGTCCATATGGACAACTGACAGCGGAGGTCTGTTTACCTCGTCCTTGTGACAACTGACTGGCGGTGGGGGCCATCTCTCCTAATAGGTTTTATTCCACTCTTGAGTTATGGTTCTTGGATTCCTTCTTCCATTTCTAGTCCTTGTGACTACTTGGGTCTCTCTACTCCTAATTGGAACTGAATCTAACACAAGTAATGGATGTTCACTAACTTATGGTGTGGTTTCTTTTTAATTGACTAACTTTACCTTCCTGTTATTTGTCTATATCCTTGACTTGTTACCTTTGACTTGGTGATTTGGATGTGCCTTGTTCTTCTGTTTTTGTTTCAACCATTTGACTTCAAGTTATTGTTTATTTTAAGAGTTATGTTTTTAAACTTTTGTTTTGGAGAGTTGTACATGTTCCATTTTAGGGAACTGACTCACCCCTCCCGGGGTGGGCTGCTTGGTTTCATCTTGCAGGTACGGATTGTTATACAGGTGGCCACGAAGAGTATGAGTGATTGGGATGGAAATTAGGAATTGTGGAGAGTTTTTATATCTTGCTCTTGTTATGTTTTCTCGAGTTCAGACCGCAGCATTTACAATTTTATAAGTTGTAATTGGTGAGGTTTGGTGTCGGGTGTTTGGAACCCGATGATCTGTAATCGCCTTAGTATTTTATTTTCCACTGCATTTATGTTAAATAGGGGCGTTACACCAAGCTAACAGGGCTACGCACGACTACTTTGTTGTATTCATGCAGTTGATTATTTATACAACAATAATAAGAAGTATAATTAAACACAACGTAATCATGTGAACAATCATAGCTCAAACACATTGAACAACTTAATAAGCGTTCCTTAAGTAAGTGAGTTAGCTTTTTAACTCCTTAAGTTGAGAAACATTTAATTCTTACCTCATACCTAATCTCAAATAAGCCAACGATTCTTTAATTAGATTTGTTTATACTTAGTTCGTTGTTTATTTTTGTCGGGCCAAAAGTAACCCTAGCCAGCGGGCGAGAACTACACTGGTTGAATAAACAATAATTCTCAAATTAATTGGGATTTAGGTAGATCCCACTACACCATCTTAAACTGGCCTCCCACCTGGAACTGTAATTCAAAGTGGCCGGGTCTGTTTGTCGACCCTAGGTGAACAAGTCATAGACAAGTCCCAAACGGAAGTCGGATCTGATACAGATACCGACCTCCTACTTAATACATGCATAAATTGACCGTTCCGGATTCCTCACCCCCCAAGTTTTAGTTAGTAGAAGTCTCAAAGACGAAGGTGCTAGTTAAACCTCTTTTGGGTATTAACCAACCAATATTAGGGAGTATTATGTTCTCATACAATTGTTTACTAAGCATAGTTAGTAAGTCCTCGAAGGGAAGTTACGTTAGTTTAATACAACACACAACAAATATAATAAACCGGTTGCATGCTTTATCTTGTTTAGTCAGAACATATAAACAAACAGCACACAAGCCAAGGGACACCTCGTTAGCAAGCAAGCTACAAGAAAACCATACCATTCACCGTTGGTCGTCGTTTGTCTATTCTCCTCCGGAGTCCAAATATTCAAATCCTATAACATTCATCCAATCGGGTGGTTAATTACTTTTAATTAACCTAGCTTATCTAATCACTAATGATTCCCGATTAATAACCACTAAGACATTATAGTTTAATCTTAATCACATAAGTCATTTACTTCTCATTATTTCTTAAGCTTGTTTATACCTCTAATGACCATTATATGTCATTAATTAAGTCCTAATTATCTTATAATATCATTACCAAACAATTCCCCATCTTAAAATCCCATTTTTTAACATTCTGGAACACTTTTAGGTTGGTCCGGGTTTGTGCCAAAGGTTGTAAACCCGAACCACCTCTTTGGATAAGTTTCTGGCATGTTTTTAGGTTGGCCCGGGTTTGTGTACCGGTATGTAAACCCGGACCAATCCCACGGAATAACTTACTGCCTAGTTTTTGGTGTGGTCCGGGTTTGTGCACCTATTTGCAAACCCGGACCAACACTGGTCTTGTTTATTTTGATAGTTTTTCAACTCTTTCCAACCTCAATTCTTACCTCATCTTTCCACATGTAATCTAGCATGTTTTAACACTATTTTAGCACTTTAAATCCTTCTAATTCATTACTCAACTCATCACTCAATTCCTTAATCATTTTTACTCAGATTCCCACTAAATTCGTAACACTTGCAACTTAGTTTCTTAGGCTTTTAAGATGTAAATTTTTCTTACTACCTTAACTAACCCAATTGTTTCCTCACAACCATTTTGACCTCACATAAAGCATTATTAGTCATCTTTATCTCCTTTACTCAAGCTTCTCAAAATTCTCAAGGTTATATTCTTTAGTTCATACCTAAATCTTTACAAGACATTGCACCTCATACCATGATTTTGGTGGGTTTAATTCACCATTCTAACCTCTAATTCCTCCTAGAAAACCCTAGGTCATTCTAATCCTCAAGAACACCTTAGTTTAGTCATTTCTACCAAAATTTCCTTTAATGATTCCTAGTACAACCTAGGTCATAAAAACTCACAACTACAACTAAAAACACTTGGTTTCTACTTAAATTTTGCCATAGCTTCTCTAGTATATTATCATGCCCATATGCATAGTTTTTCTCCTCTAATCCACACAAGTTAACTAAATCCTTAGTGGATGTTCTCAAAACACCAACTACACTCAAATACATCAATCCACAATACAATGCATAACCTTAAATTGCTTGGCACTTAGGCCCTTAAATGACATGGCTCTTAGGCCCTTAAATGACATGAATTTAAACACTGAATTTCCATCATTTAGAGCTATAACCTGCATTAACACAATAATCCCATGGCAATACATAAAAACTCTTATAATTCACCTTATGATTATTTTACTAACTCATTTACCATTGTGTGAGCCTCGATTTTAAACCCTATCCTATGTTGATTAAAGCTGATGAGGATCTAACCGGGTTTTAGGTCCACTTATAACCTAAGATTAATAACTATGTCATATAACAATAATTATTAAAACCTAAGCTAGCTCACTGGAACCTATTATGAGTCGCCACCTAATTTTAACCTAGATCAAATTAGGAAAGGAGAGTTCGGGTTCGGGGGCTTGATATTCGACTTAATTAGGGTTCAATTACTTTCATTACCCTTAGAAGTCGTTTTTCCTCTACTTAGTTTATTTACGGCTTATTACGAGTCGTTTTAACCTAAGTGCGCGAGCTTCTGTTTTTTTTTGTTTTTAGCATTTTTTTGACAGAGAATTAAAGTGAAATTAAAAGCTACCTAAACTAGGGTTTCGGAGGCAGAATTAGGTCAAATTTTGCTTACGTCCGTGGCCACGGACCAAACGTCCGAGACCACGGACCCCAGTTAACCTAAATATACAGAAAAGTCGAAATTGAAGGAAAACAAAAATTTGCAAAGTCCGGGGCCACGGACAGGATGTCCGTGGGCCCGGACATTATTAGAAAAACCTAAATTTCGAATTTTTAAAATCCCGCCGCCGTCCGTGGGTGTCCGAGCTTACGGACAGGGAGTCCGGGACCCCGGACACGACGTCCGTGGGTGCGGACAGCCCTCGGACGGCGGCTTTGAGGCTGTTCCCGAAGGTGTTTTCGGCTCAAATTTTATGGGTGCGTAGCCTGAAAGATGTACAATACGTTAGTGGTCGAAAGTTCTCAATTTGAATTCGAATTATGCACGAAACTTGGTAAACAAGTTATTGGACAGAAGCTTGAATAAACAGCAATACAGAAGCGTACGAAGGTTAGTTTGAGCCCAAATTTTGAGGCAAGACAGATAATACTGTGGTGAATCAGGGAAGTGGAGTTTCTACCTGTTTTACCTTCGGATTCACAACGTTTCTTCACACCGGGATTCGTCGAGTGCTCCGTTGATGGCAGACCCGAGAGGATTTCGACCCAAGCTTCTGGTTGTTGGTTGTTCTTACTGTTCTTCACGTTTTAGAGGTGTTTTTGTGAGGTTTTGATGATTATTGGTGCTTTGGGGATTGGAAAACGTGTTTAGATGGTGATTTCGGGGAATTTTCAGTATGATTTGGGTGGCCGGGTGTTGGAAAACGTGAGAGAGAGAGAGGAGGCCGTGTTTTCTGACTCTCTAGGGTTCTTCAGTATGTGAGGTTCTGATTTTATCCAAAAACCTATCCCCTTATATAGACTCTCTTAAAGATAAAGAGAATCTAGTAAAAGTAAGATTTTTCGATATTTTAACTAAGTAACTTCCCAAAGGAATTTTGCTATGAAATTTTAACCACATGTCAAGAATGGATATTATGAATTTTCTGAGGTGGAAACGAATTTTTTAAATGCTGGAGCATTTTTAAATTGAATTTCTCGTCAGATTCAGTCAGAAATTACTAGAAAATTATTGGAAATTCGAAAAATCAAAATTCCAACGCCATTATGCTTAAAATGTCATCCTCTATCATGGGTTAAAATATCAAAGCATTTCGAGCTGATTTGGGCACCCTTTGGAGGAGAGAGAAAGCCTATAGGAGAACTCAGAAGCCTTAAAAATTACGAAAACGCCCCTGACAATGACGAAACTGCTCCTCAGGCCCTGGAACACGCCGATCGGGCCGGAGTCTCTTACTGTTTGATGGAGATGGCTCTCACAACCTCGTAGACCTTAACCAGGGGGTCAAAATTTTGGGTATAACAGATTGCCCCCCGTCAACTGGACTTTGTAACGAATGTGAAAAGTCTGGTTGATGCTTGAGTGGTGCCCCAAAATTTTGGACTCCACAGAATCCTCCACGTTGTGTGAAACCGGGTTAACGATGCCCAGCAATTCGGAGGCGCTGACTACCTAAAGGTAATAATGAGGTAATGTCAGACTATTCTAAGGTGCCGACTACCTATAAGGATGATACGATGTCAAGCTATTCTAAGGCGTTGACTACCTAAAATGATGATATGCTGTCGAGCTATTCTAAGGCGCTGACTACCTAAAGTGATGAAAATGATGTCAAGCTATTCTAAGGCGTTGACTACCTGAAATGATGATATGTTGTCGAGCTATTCTAAGGCGCTGACCACCTAAAGTGATGAAAATGATGTCAAGCTATTCTAAGGCGTTGACTACCTAGAATGTGAAAACTGGATGCAAATGCAAGAATGCTGAAATGCTAATGATGCAAATGATGCTGATGCTGATGATAATGCCGATGGTGTTGATGATGCTGATGATACTGATGATGCTGATGATGCTCGGATGCTTCTGGGGGACCGAAACCCGTGCCGATGCTCCTGGCTGGACCCAATGTGGACTTATTGCCATCGCCCCCCAAGCCGGTGTGCAGGGATAACTCCTGGTAAAAACCCTGGGGACTTATTGCCTTTGCCCACCATTCGTTGATCCCAAAAATAAGTTGACATCGCAAAAGAAGGATTTATTGCCATCACCTCGCCAACTTTCTGTCGCCAGGTCTTGTGACGCGCCTGGGTAATGCAGCTAGGTCTTATGACGAGCCCATATGAATGAGATGAATGCAATGTGTTTAATGAGAGTGGGTAAGCTAAAAGGTAATGCTAGGTCTTACTACGAGCCTAAGGGAATGCAACTAGGTCTTATGACGAGCCTAAAGGGAGGTTCTAGGTCTTATGACGAGCCTAAAGGTTGGATCTAGGTCTTATGACGAGCCTAAAGGATGGTTCTAGGTCTTATGACGAGCCTAAGGGAATGCAACTAGGTCTTATGACGAGCCTAAAGGATGTTTCTAGGTCTTATGACGAGCCTAAAGGTGGGATCTAGGTCTTAAGACGAGCCTAAAGAATGCAACTAGGTCTTATGACGAGCCTAAGGAATGCAACTAGGTCTTATGACGAGCCTAAAGGTGGGATCTAGGTCTTAAGACGAGCCTAAGGAATGCAACTAGGTCTTATGACGAGCCTAAGGAATGCAACTAGGTCTTATGACGAGCCTAAAGGTGGGATCTAGGTCTTAAGACGAGCCTAAGGAATGCAACTAGGTCTTATGACGAGCCTAAGGAATGCAACTAGGTCTTATGACGAGCCTAAAGGTTGGATCTAAGTGAAAGTGAGCCGAGTGTATGGTGGGTCCAAAAGGATGTAGAAGGATTAGGGTTTATGTCGAACCTAGAGAAGGTAGGGCTCAAGATGGGCCTGAGTGTGAAGGTAAGGCTCAAGGCGGGCCTGCGGGTGTTTGAGTGTGAAGGTAGGGCTTAGGACGGGCCTGTGTGATATGAAGAGGGTTTGACCCTTTGGGTTTTGGATTTTTGGGACTCAATCGGTGTCTTTGTTGCAATTGTTGGGACCAACAATTGCCCCCAGTATTTTTCCTTAAGGCAATCCGAGTTTTTTAGGATTTTATGGCATTCGATCGGAACGATCGATTGCCCCCAGTATTTTCTTTGATTAACTGCACAAAACAAGTCTCACTCTCACAAGGTCAGGGTTTATCTTGATGTGGTGCTTTCTATCTACACTCAAAGTATTTGATGCTTGCGCTCGTACTCTCCTTTTGGGTCAAGACATCTCAACCATTGAATTTGACATTTGTTCGATTTACGCGTTCAACCTGTTACTTTCACGTGATTGGATACACAACTACTAAGTCGGAAGTCTTTTGAGCTTATAACATGGCTATAGGGTGTAATGAAAGACAATGGGACGATGGAGGAATGTTTAGGATATGTGGAGCTATAAGGGTGACCAAAGCTGCAACTTGCACCTTCTCTCGGACTTGCTTTCTTTGTCCTGAAGTCGTTCTGGTTACTTCGTGATGACTTCGCTTGGAACTCTGGATTTTTGAATTGTTCCTTGCATCCTTTCTCCTTCTTCCAATTTTGGGTTTCTTCAAGGCTTTTCAGGTTTGCCCTTCTTTGGATTTCTTTCCTTTCGGGGTTCTTGTGTTTCCCGGTTTTGAACTTTGAGAGCTGCTTTGATGCTAGCTCATTTGGATCCTGTGTCACTTTGGGACCATTTGCGGATCGCTTTGTCATGCTGGTAGCGGTTTTGCTTCTTTGGACTTGTGAAGTTGTTGTTCAAAAGTCGGGCTCCTTGCTTCCTTTGGTCACCGGATTGGTTATTCATCACCGGCTGGCTTATTTTGTGGAGTTCGTAGTGTTGTAAAAGAGGAAATACACGAAAAGCTCAGCGGGGGTGCCTAGGGTTTAATGTCTGGGTTCACAGGCTTTTGGCCGTGTGGTGCTGTACCTAGATGCTTCGTCATCCCCAATAGTTGTGTATCCGTTCTTTGTTACTTTTCACAGGTTTAAGCGTAAATTTACAAATTATCTCCTTCGGGCGGAGTCATGCCGTATGCCTCACTTTTGAATGTGACCTCTCTGGAGCCGTGTAAGAATGACACGCTCTTTCGCTTTTGGTTTTACCGCTCAAGGCACTCTCACGAAGTGTACACTCAGAGACTTGTTTGCGCATTTAAACAAAAGAAATGAACATTATCGTTCCTTAACTCAGATTGCCCCCAGTATCGTTGCGGGGTTTTTCTTGACAGACCTTAGAATGCCCAAGTTATTTATGGGGGGTGATTGCATGTGTGGTGGTAAACAATAATGGTGGGTGGTGACGGGGTGATTGCTGAGTGATTTTTTTTTGCTTTTTTTTTTTTTTTTTTTTTTTGCAGCAGCAGCTTTGTTTTTTTATGAAATGACGGGATGTTGCGACATGTGGGATGGCTGTGGGGAAGGTGGTGAGTGTGCGGATGGGAAGGCGGTTTTGCACAGGAGGTTTCGTGAAAAACAAAGGTCCCTATTCTTATATGTTTGCAGACATGCCTTATGAGAGAGTTTTCTCTTCCTTTCTTTTCCTTTTCCTTTTAGCACATGAACGGAAGTATAAATGTTGAAACATGAACAAAGAAGAAATTTTATTGATGACCCAAGGGAACAACAATGGTACCGAGTACCAACTAAACAGCTGAACTAATTAAAACAACCTAAAAGAAAAGAAAGAAAAAAAAAAGGACAAAGACAAAAGCTACGCAAAACAACTTAAAAGGAGAAAAACAACAAAGATTCCTAGTGGTGATCTGGCATAGGGTTCCCGAAGATATTCCCGCGCTCTGAGAACTGAAGTCCCTGGTCAATCAGGTCTTGGATCTTATGCTGTAGGGCCCTGCAATGATCGGTGTCGTGACCTGGTAACTGATGGTAGTGACAGAACTGATTTGGACTCCTGCCCAAACGGGTGACCCCTGGTCGGGGCGGAAGAGGCTGTAAGATGTTCTGCTCCTGGAGCTTTTTCAGAGCATGACTCAAAGGCCGACCGATATCTGTGAATTCTCGCTGACTGAAATCCGGTCTGGGAGGCGGTACCGCTCGATAGTTCCTCCCTTGCTCCCTTGGCCGCTGGACTGCATTCACCTCGTACTGTCCCGCGTACCTCTGCGGTGCGCTCTGTGCATAAGCTGTGGTTGGGTAGGAAGCTTTCGCCGGTTCAGATTTTGAGAACTTTGAGTTACTTCCGGCTCCTCGAGAATATCCAAGCTTTAGGTCTCCCCTGTGGATCTTCTCCTCCAAAACTCCTACCTGGCCCATGAGCATGTCAAAGCTTGGAAAGTACATATACTTTAATTCATCATTGTACTGCTTTTGCATGTTCTCAACAATCATGCGAATTTGTTCCTGCTCATCCATCCTTGTGGGCATGCCCGCTGCTTTCCTCCTCCACCGCTTTATAAAGTCGACATAGACTCACTTCCTGTTTGGCGCGTGCTGGCAAGGTCAGACCGGGTGATTTCCAAGTTTTTAGCATACTCAAAGTGAGTCAGGAAGGCTTCACATATCTCCTCGTACGTCTTGGTGTTCATTCTCTGAGTTAGGTACCATCGTTGAGGAATCTCATCTAGGTACCGAGCGAAAACCTTGGCCTTCTGCATATCATTGAGCCTCAGGATAGACATCTCCCGATCAAACATCGCCAAATGAATTTGGGGATCGGTCGAGCCCTTGTAGAGAGCCAAAGTGGGGAGCTTCAGCTTTGCAGGTAGCTCAACGTCTGGATAGGATCCCATGGAGAGGTAGTCAAAACCAGCAGGCTTTCCAGCCTTTTCCATGCGCTCAATGCGCCTCAGAGCCCTCTGAACCTCAGCGGCTAACTGATTCCCGGGAGCACCACCTCCATATCCGACATGGGTGTCATGTCCCTCCAAGGAGATATTGTCCATGCCGTATAAAGGGTTGACAAATCCTTGCAGTGGTCCTTCTCGTCTTGCTGCCTCCAAGGATCCTATTTTCTCATGGAGCTCAACTGTTGCCGCTGCATGCCGTGCCTCCAGGGCTTCAATGGCAGCTTGATGTTTCTGTACCAGGCTGGCCATTTGATCCTGCTCCCCCATTGGACCCCCAGCGGTCCTGCTTTGGGCGGCCGTTTCCAACGCGGCCAACTTATCTTCTAGCTTGGCGATTGTGTCCACATACTTATTCTCGAGTGCCTGGATTGCCTCCTGGTGCTTCAAATCAAAGTTTTTCATGAGTTCTTCAACAGAAGCGTTCTGGTTTTCACCCCCTGCTGGCTGATCCTCCTGAGAGATACCGTCATGCACCTGGACCGACATGTCAGATGAGCTAGAATCTACCCTGGGCTGAAATAACGGAGGTGGGGGTGTAGACAGTCGGGTCAAACGTCCGGAACTTCTGTCCCAGCGCCTTTCTGAAATCTTGCCTTCTTTCTGTTTCGGGACATAAAAAAGAAACATTAGGGCATGGGCTTTCAACAACGTGGAAGGGCTTTCCCCTGAGGGCCCTTGTGTTCTAGTTACAGGACTCTTTTGCTTTTTCGGACCATTTGGGCCGTTGAACATTCAAGCATTCCATTTGGACTAGGGAAACTGTTGGGCCGATACAGACATTGGGCCCGAGGCCCAGGAGAAAGATAACATATGCACAGAAATCTTACACAAGGTGATGGCCTCACAAGATGACTCAATCCAACGGGTACAGGTCGATCCGGAGAGGTGCTCGGGGCGCGGGCCCAGGTCACCGCAAAGGAATAGGGCTTGCACGCTATTCTCTTTGGGCTACCCCACTTTTTCCACATCACCTGAAGGTGTGCGTCTACGGTCGGGTCTTTGACTGACCAAACAATGGGCTAGGTAGGGGTACTGCCAGGAAAATGCTTGGGGCTAAGGCCCAGGTATTAAGGGGGTGTGGTTAGACGACACCCTCCTCTTTTCCCCCATTTATTCACATCACCTAAAAGGTGTGAGTCCCAGACAGGGGACCCTCAAACGGGTCCCGGGGTGAAATTGGCTTGCGTGGACCCTCGCTCTCATATGATGCAAGTATAGAAATTAAATGCGCACAAAGTAAACAAACAATGTAATAAAGCCATAAATAAACATTTTCAAGTTAAGCCCTCTTTCTTAAAATTAAACAAGTTAATATTAAGAATCTTGTCCCCAGCAGAGTCGCCAGTCTGTGAGCCTCGATTTTAAACCCTATCCTATGTTGATTAAAGCTGATGAGGATCTAACCGGGTTTTAGGTCCACTTATAACCTAAGATTAATAACTATGTCATATAACAATAATTATTAAAACCTAAGCTAGCTCACTGGAACCTATTATGAGTCGCCACCTAATTTTAACCTAGATCAAATTAGGAAAGGAGAGTTCGGGTTCGGGGGCTTGATATTCGACTTAATTAGGGTTCAATTACTTTCATTACCCTCCTAGTCGTTTTTCCTCTACTTAGTTTATTTACGGCTTATTACGAGTCGTTTTAACCTAAGTGCGCGAGCTTCTGTTTTTTTTTGTTTTTAGCATTTTTTGACAGAGAATTAAAGTGAAATTAAAAGCTACCTAAACTAGGGTTTCGGAGGCAGAATTAGGTCAAATTTTGCTTACGTCCGTGCCACGGACCAAACGTCCGAGACCACGGACCCCAGTTAACCTAAATATACAGAAAAGTCGAAATTAAGGAAAACAAAAATTTGCAAAGTCCGGGGCCACGGACAGGATGTCCGTGGGCCCGGACATTATTAGAAAAACCTAAATTTTGAATTTTTAAAATCCCGCCGCCGTCCGTGGGTGTCCGAGCTTACGGACAGGGAGTCCGGGACCCCGGACACGACGTCCGTGGGTGCGGACAGCCCTCGGACGGCGGCTTTGAGGCTGTTCCCGAAGGTGTTTTCGGCTCAAATTTTATGGGTGCGTAGCCTGAAAGATGTACAATACGTTAGTGGTCGAAAGTTCTCAATTTGAATTCGAATTATGCACGAAACTTGGTAAACAAGTTATTGGACAGAAGCTTGAATAAACAGCAATACAGAAGCGTACGAAGGTTAGTTTGAGCCCAAATTTTGAGGCAAGACAGATAATACCGTGGTGAATCAGGGAAGTGGAGTTTCTACCTGTTTTACCTTCGGATTCACAACGTTTCTTCACACCGGGATTCGTCGAGTGCTCCGTTGATGGCAGACCCGAGAGGATTTCGACCCAAGCTTCTGGTTGTTGGTTGTTCTTGCTGTTCTTCATGTTTTAGAGGTGTTTTTGTGAGGTTTTGATGATTATTGGTGCTTTGGGGATTGGAAAACGTGTTTAGATGGTGATTTCGGGGGATTTTCAGTATGATTTGGGTGGCCGGGTGTTGGAAAACGTGAGAGAGAGAGAGGAGGCCGTGTTTTCTGACTCTCTAGGGTTCTTCAGTATGTGAGGTTCTGATTTTATCCAAAAACCTATCCCCTTATATAGACTTCTTAAAGATAAAAGAATCTAGTAAAAGTAAGATTTTTCGATATTTTAACTAAGTAACTTCCCAAAGGAATTTTGCTATGAAATTTTAACCACATGTCAAGAATGGATATTATGAATTTTCTGAGGTGGAAACGAATTTTTTAAATGCTGGAGCATTTTTAAATTGAATTTCTCGTCAGATTCAGTCAGAAATTACTAGAAAATTATTGGAAATTCGAAAAATCAAAATTCCAACGCCATTATGCTTAAAATGTCATCCTCTATCATGGGTTAAAATATCAAAGCATTTCGAGCTGATTTGGGCACCCTTTGGAGGAGAGAGAAAGCCTATAGGAGAACTCAGAAGCCTTAAAAATTACGAAAACGCCCCTGACAATGACGAAACTGCTCCTCAGGCCCTGGAACACGCCGATCGGGCCGGAGTCTCTTACTGTTTGATGGAGATGGCTCTCACAACCTCGTAGACCTTAACCAGGGGGTCAAAATTTTGGGTATAACACATTGGCTCTTTAGTTTGTTTATATATCGATATAAATACAATTTCCTAAGGTATTAAACTACATTAAGGTAGATCTTTTACTATAGGTTTTCAAGCATTTCTCTCTTTCTCTTCTTCTTGGTTTTCTTGATTGAAAATCGGCCAAGGAGTTTGTTCCCTTGCTAATATTCTAATCAATATTCAAATAGATGTAATGAGTGCTAAGTAATATACCTAGACTCATGGAATCATCCCTAGGTTACAAAGGAGTGCTTAGTGCACTAAAATGAGTGATTACCTTAGGAATTTTGGAATGGACTTTGATAAGGAATCAAGGCAAGACCTCCTCTAGTATTTTGAAGATTGAATCAAGGCTAATACAAGGAGTAAAACAGGACATCTCAAGAGGCAATTTTCGGCCATATCAAAAATGAGAGAAAAGATGAGTTTTAAATGTTTTTCTTACCTTGAACCAAAGAGAGATTAAACTAGCTCTAGAACATGAGCTTTCCTCTTCAAATGGAGCTCCTTCAATGGAGCCCAACTACAGATTTTGGACTTTTGAAAAGAGAGAATGGAAGGCCTTGACTCAACTAGCACAAATATGCACTTTGTTTTGGATTTGGAGCTTAGAGTTGGATTTGGCAAGCAAATGAAGTTGAAGAACAATGGTGCTGGAACTTCAAAGTTTTATTGGGAGGAATAAAGATGAAGAAACCGGTGGAGAAGGAAGGAAATGAAAAGAGAGGAGAGAGGAGAGAGGTATACAAGGATATTTTGCTAAAGGTAAGATAGTGAATAGTAGATTTCCTTTTCCCTCTTCTTTTCTAAAAATTCTGGAGCATTGGTGATGACTCACCCCTTAAGAAACTGACCCCCTCCCTTTCCTTAGATATTTATGGACAAGTTTTGACCATTGACTAATTAAAGGAGATTAAAGTCTTAATTGGGCACTATTTGGTCACTATTCATAATTAGTGCACAAATTTGTGACATTTTTGGTTTCTCATTGATTTAGGCCTAATAATGTGATACTAAATAGTACACATGTTGATTAAGGTATAAACTTGGTCATTTAGCCACTCAAAACCCATTTCTAAAACAATTTTTCAAAAATGTGCTTTAAGGAGTCTTAAAGCACAATTTGTGTTTTAACTTGTTTTTTAGCTTGGTTTTCTTTGGTAATTGATTTAACATGTTCATTAGCATGTTAAAAATGTCTAAGAATTCCCTTTGGGTCCTAATCAAGGTTACACCAAGTCTTGAGCAAGTATTTGCTTAAATTGTCTTTATGGTGTTTTCTATGGTTTAAATTGTTTACCAATGCTTCTAAGGCATGATTTAGCCTTATTATATCATAATTAACATTTAATTACCATATCTAGGTTTGGGGTATTTCAATAAAAGTGGAAGAAAATGGAGTTTTTAGAGCTTGTAGCTTACCTTGCCATTAAAGGATGAACTTGGAGCTTGAAGATGAGCAGAGGAAGGAGAAGGTTCTGTGTACGCAAGGAGAGAAATAAGAGGGGTCGGTCTGCCGAGAATTGTAAGGGGGAGGTACGGAAGAATGGTACTAATTGGTAGAAAGTAACATTACTTTATGTCTAGGTTGTACTTGCTTGTACTTCCCTTGTTTATTTTTACATTTCAACATTTCATTTCCCTCTTATCTATCCTCTTGTATGGTCGGCTGCTACATAAATGAAGGGAAAGGATTTTCAACTTTTGTACATTAATGTGTGACATTAGTGGGGTGTATAATGGACTTGTTTTATGTGTTAGGTGGTAACATGTGGTATTTCTTGTTTTAATGTATATATAAGAGGTTGTTGTACTATAGTTTAGTTTGGCTATATAAAATATTTTATATAATTCTATCACTTTATTTGTGATATTAGCACATGTATTAATATGTTACATGTTGTATTAGTTTTAGGAGTTGATTTCTCCTAAATAATGTTCTCTCTTTCGTTAGAGATTTTGTATATAGTTTGGTGTCCATTTCGGACTATACATTTATATAATAATATTCATAATGAATATTGCTCATTAGATGACTAATTATTTATTATTTACTTTCACTTAAATTAATTCCTTATTAATTAAGGTAATTAATGTTTAGGGTAATTCATTAACAACTTGAGCTTCGAGAAACATCTTTCTGCGGATGCAACAGTAACAGGAATAGTCAACAAAATTTGATATGCAATGGTTGCATTAGGAAATCAATCAACAAACCTTAAATAGCTCAAAATCTCAAAAGGTCCCATCTTTTTATTAGGCAAAAACTCTTTAAGTAACTTAAGCTCTACATTCAAATCATTTTCATTGATATCAGATTGCCCACAGTTACTAAGTGTATTTTCAAGATGTGTGCAACAAGACATTAGACTTAAATCATCCAAGAATTGCAACCTCTCAGATGTAAATAAGAAACCAAATTTTTTTTATATTCTTGGTATTGTTCAAACCTCATTTTCAAAGAAATAATAGCATGATCAACAATGTATAAGAAATAGTTAACTCTAAAGGAATCTTCAGGAGAAATACAGGTTTATCAGGTGAACTCTAATCAAAATGTTTTTTTCTTCGAATTTCACGTCTAGCAGGAAACACATGATTAATATTCATTTCAACGCAAATATTCTTAGCAATATTAGTAGCATCATGGTAACCACTTTCCCTATACTTTTCAAAAAATGAAATCAAACATTTTACTTCTTCAATTGCAACATCAATGAGCATTCTTTGATTGCAAATGTTTGCTAACTATATTAACAGCACACAATAGATTATACCAAATAATTATTGCAATTAAAAATTCATAATCACAAGTTCATTTGTGGCTAATGATTTAGCTTCACTTCTTATTTTAGAATCATTATCTGATTCTGCAGCTTGAAGTAAAGCTTCTCGTATTTCCACAATTTGAAACCTTATAGCTTTAACACTATCAACTTGACTTTCCCAGCGGGTAGATGACAATGACTTAGGAGTTAATCCTTTTACATTGTCTTTTAAGATTTGCCACCTCTTAGTGGAATTTGCAAAGATTGTGTAAATACGTTATATGATACCAAAAAAGTCTCTAGCCTTACCACATGAATTAGCCATATCACACAATGTCAAGTTAAGACTATGACAACCACAAGCACTATAAAAAGCTCTTGGATTTAAATTCAATAGTCTTTTTTGCACTTCTTGATGCTTTCCTTTCATATTTGACCCATTGTCATAGCCTTGACCTCTCACATTATCTATATCAAGATCAAGAGACTTCAATTCATTTTGCAAAAAAACAAAAAGTCCCTAGCCACTTGTATCATTCACATTTAGAAATCCTAGAAAAGACTCCTCAACATGAACATCACAAGAAGAAACTTCAACATATTTTAGAATCAAAGTCATTTGTCTTGGTGACTGGAATCCGGAGTGCAGTCAAGAATCACAGAATAGTACTTATCTTGCTTTATTTTCAAGATGATTTCTGATTTAATGGCAGAAGCAAGCAAACCTATCAATTCATTTTGAATATTATGACCAAGATAATGAACATGAAGATCATCATTTGTAATACACTTAACATGCTCTTGAACAATAGGGTCAAACTATGCTAGCATCTCAATTAAGCCTAAAAAATTCTCGTTGCTATTTTCAAATAACCTTTCTTTACCACCACGAAATGCTAGACTATGTTTTCCAAGAAATTTCATAACATAAATGATTCTAAACAACATTTTTTCCAATGATCATTTTCTCTCTCCAATTGTTCTTGAAAACTTTTATCAATGGTCTCATTTTTTAAAAGTCTAAACGTATATTATACCCAGTGACCATGTTCTTGACATGCCCCCTACTTGTCTCATGCTCTCTAAACCTAGCACTAACATGTGACCAATCTCAAAATCCCTCATTTGTCAATTGACCAATTATGGACCCTTTTCTAAATATTTTACAACAAAAATAAAACAATCTCTCAAGCTCCTTTGAATAGACAAGCAATCTCTATCATAATTTTCTTCATTTGGAAAAATTCTAGTATATAACGTCGAACTAAATCGTCTATAAAATTTGTCTTTTAGGCCTTTATTAACTAACAAATCTCTTTTAGGACCCTTCATCACTAAAACATCAATAATTTTAGTATCAAGTGAATCCCAATTTCTGGATCAAATATATCTTTTGAGGGAGAAAAGTTAAATGACTCATGTTTCTTTAGATCATCACTATCACCAAGAGCACCAACATTATTGGTCTCATCATCAAACAAGTTAATCAAATCAGCATTAGTCATTACATTGTCATTAGCTGGCTCAACATGATATCAGCATGATCATCAAATGAAACTTGAGATTCTTTAGTAATAAACCTATCAAGAGCCCCCTTTTGAGATTGTTTTAACTCTTCCATTTTCTTTTTCTTTTTACGCTTTTCGCAGCTAGAGTCATACTTTCTGATTCTAGATGACATTTTAAATACTTCACTATGTATAATATATTTTAAAAAAAGTGAGAAATCTGAGTAGAAATGATAAAACGTGAAATGTAATAGTTGATACAATCTCTATTTCTGCTGCCCTTACACTTCAGCTCAGTTGCTCCCTTGATGATCATATGTTTTGTAGAAATCCTTCCGTTGTCCAAATTAAAAACTACAATAAAATTTACACATCATTATGATAAGTCAATTCAACTATAATAAGTAGAGATTATTTGAGAGAAGAAAAAAACAATGAATGCAAGATAAAAATAATTCAAACAATTAGAAAATTTTATATTTGTAATAACTTTACACAAAAAATCAATTCATAAAATTAACATTTAGCAAACAAAGTCCAAGTATATAAATTAATTTCACAAATCAGATTTACACATATTACTTGTTATTTTTCATCAGTTAGGTTTAGAAAATGAATAAATGATTCGACGCATTTATCTCACTAATATAAATAAATTAACATTTAG
The DNA here is from genome assembly GCA_023374045.1 of Limonium bicolor. Taxonomy (NCBI): domain Eukaryota; kingdom Viridiplantae; phylum Streptophyta; class Magnoliopsida; order Caryophyllales; family Plumbaginaceae; genus Limonium; species Limonium bicolor. The sequence continues at coordinate 298,486,783 of CM041779.1, forward strand.
CAAAAGAAAGTCTAAATATATAAATTAATTTCACAAATCAGATTGACATATATTACTTGATATTTTTCAGCAGTAAATAGGTTTAGTAAATAATAAATTATTGGACTCATTTATGTCACTAATATAAATAAATTAACATTACGAAAAAACTCCAAGTATATAAATTAGTTTCATAAATCAGATTTACACAAATTACTTGTTATTTTGATCAGTAAATCAATAGGTTTAGAAAATGAATAAATGATTGACACAACACATTTACCCCACTAATATAATTTTGAGTAAATTACTCGGAACCCCCTTGAGGATTGGGCATATTAAGTTAACCCCTTGTGTTTCTCATAATTATTGGTAACCACCCTAAGTTACAGTATCTCTGACTATGAGCCCCCGAACTATAACTTCATTATCAAAACATTAACTACGTACTGACTCCTCAGCTTAATCATTTTATATGACATGTTGAACAACAAAACTGCTTAATCAACATCGTCTAACTCTTCCTCATCCCAATTCAAATACATTTTTGAGGTAAGGTTGACGTTTTTCAGACATAAGAATGCTGATTATGCAGTGTTTTTTGTCCAACATGTCATTAATAAAGTGATTAAGCTGATGGGTCAGCACGTAGTTAACGTTTTGATAATGAAGTCATAGTTCGGGGGTCATAGTCAGAGATACCGTAACTCAGGGTGGTTGCCAATCATTATGAGAAACATAAGGGGGTTAACTGTAATATACCCAATCCTCACGGGGGTTCTGAGTATTTACTCTATAATTTTCTTTCTGAATGTAGTTTAAATTTAGTCTCCACACATATTTTCATATACATTAAGTGAAAATTAACTAATTAATCAATCTATTGTAGGGAAACGTTGAAAAAAGCGCAATCAAAGAATTAAAAAACTTTGCTGCAAGATTATATAACTTACCGGTGCTAATTTCTCTCCCAATGCCAACGACCACTTCAAGCTTGAAGATTAAATGAGTAAGTATAAAATAATTAAATAAATATGGAAATTTTCTTTGTAAACTGATTGGAAAACAGATTGTTTTCTCTTTTTTTTTGGGTTGAGACTATCTGCTGGACACTAAAAGGGAGGCTAGAAGAAGAAATTGAAGATAGTAAATACCAGAGATTTTGAGCAGGGCTTTATGTCATCGTTTTGAGTGTGCAAAATTTTTTCCAATGAGCAGAAGATGTACACAGAACAGGATGAAGTAGAAAGAGGATGAAGAAAAGAAGTATGATTGAGAAGAAACCAACTGAAGAGGGTAATGGGTATTGAAGTGACACCGTACTTTCTAGAGAAAAAAAAAAGACTTAATTGAGAAAGTGAGAGAAGATAAATTGAGAGTGAATTTCATTCTAATCTCACAATTTTATTATTTTTATTTATTTTAGCAGTAGTATAAAAAAGTAAATTTCAATTAATAATTTTGGACCCCACAAATTAAAGGCCTGTTAAGATCAGAATGCACCGGCTACTTAGCCGGCCCTGAATTTATATAGAGCAAAAGCATACTACCTCCGTCCCGTCATAAGTGTCCTGTTTGCTTTTTGGCACGTTTTTCCACCTCAATATTAAACATATAAGGTAAAATAATTTTATAAAACTAAATTTTGTATTATATAGTTTATCATGTAAGGAATCATATGCAAAACTTAAATTTTCAAAATTAATTTATCTTATATGTTAAAAATTGAAGTCAAACGACATGTCCAAATAGTAAATAGGACGGTCAAGGTGGGACGGAGGGAGTATAACAATCTAAAACTACAAAAGGATGTAGCCAAAAATTACTGTGGCCTATGACGTTTCATCAGTTATAGCCGTTTTAATCTAGATAGTAATATAATCAGGCTGGCTAAATACTACTACTACCTCTATCCTACTTTGACTGTCTTGTTTACTTTTTGATATGTTTTTTCACTTCAATATTAAACATATAAGATAAAATAATTTTATAAAATTAATTTTTGTAATGTATAGCTTATCATATAAGGAATCAATATAAACTTAGATTTATAAAATTATATCATCTTATATATTAAATATTGAAGTCAAACGACATATCCAAATAGTAAACAGGACGATCAAGAAAGGACAGAGGGAGTATGTTTTAGAGATGTATCTAGATTTACAAAATAGTTTAATGTGTCATCGAAACAGTATATCGGGTATATCATTGTATGAGAAAAAAAAAACAGGTTCTATCCCTGGATTTCCGTGAACGGAAAAAAAATCCTAAAAGTTAATGCTCATGTAAAATCATTGGGTTGATGAAACGCCATCTCCCCAGCAAAATTAGCGATAATCCAGCGTTGTTAGTTGTTCTATCTATGGCCCCGAATTTGAATCCTTGTCAACCAAATCCGCGCCACTGACATAACTTGCAAAAAAAGAAATGAGTCGAAAAGGAGCACCAATCAATGGGGCATCTGTAAGAGAAACTGCCTCAACCTCCTGCTCAATCAAAGCCTGACCCTCAAGATCAAGACCTTCATTCTCATCCAGCGGAATCAGCACGTCCCCCCCGCCAGCACTGGATTCTGAAGACTCTTGGATCTCAGTTGGTGAATAATAGACGTCAGAATTCTCTCTTATTGTTTTTCCACCAATGACAAGTGATCCGTATGTCCCCCCAACACTGTCATTTGTTAGTTCTTTCCCATCGAAACCAGAACCAAAAGTGAAATCAGTGTTCCCGCCTAATGAATTTGGTATGACGACAGATGATGTGGCATCGTGTCTTGAAGCATCCTTATCCGATTTACTGAGCTCCATGCACAACTCATTTACCTAAACATGATGTGGCAGGAAAGAGGAATGATTGGTACTCAAATAATGGAGAGAAAATGTTACAGGACAAGATCAACTTGATGTACAAACAATGTCGCAAGTATTCTTGCTACCTTCTCTGCCACCTCTGCAACGAAACTGATAAACAAACATTGTGACAAGGATTATTGGTACCTTCTCTATCAGCTCCGCATTTTCAGAGACAAGCTTCTCGATCAATGAACAAGCTGATTCAATCTCAGCTTTCAAATTTTCTGTTTCTGATGCATCATCATCCTGCACATAATCAATGAGCCAAATTGAACAAAGCGTTCATATAATTTAACAAAGCAATTCAAATGGAAGTATGCGCTAAAGATATTAATGCTGATTCCAGACGCAACATCTGCCTTGTGTTTTGAAGGCGTTACGGCTGCAGATAGAGAATGAAGCTAAAAGAGGAGAGACGGAAACCTTAGGGATGGAGTCCACTGATGCTTGAGCAGAGGCGAAACTACCCTCTAGCTCCTGAATTCTTGATTGAAGGGTTGACAACTTATCAACCATCTGCTGGTTTTCTAGAGAAAGGTTCCTTTTTGATTCTTCCAACTCGGCTACCTGCCAAGCTTCGGTTTTAATTACAGCATCAGAATAAATAGAATTTAATGTATAATTGTGCTGACAGGTGACATAGGGAAAACAGAGCAACTGAGAAGCCAGCGACAATTCTGTTTCATTGTCGTAGATTGAAATTATAAGAGCACAGATATAAAATCAGCACCAAGATACCTGAACCTGGAGTCTTGAAATATCATCATTCAGAGATGAGATTGTCTCCCTGCTGCAAACCTGAAAAATGAGAGCATCACGGCTATCACAAACTGAACATATGAGATCCTGTAGTTTACTGTGTGTTTATTCAGTGTTTAAATGATCAGAAATGAGATTTACAGCCCTATGTTTATGAGCACCTATGGTAGGGTCTAGACAGTGATGGACCTAGAAACGAAAACCTGTGGGGGCAATATTGAAAATGTCATGAGAGTACATGAGGGGACCACTGGGAGGAAGGTGGAAAAGGTTTGACAGGTGTACAAAAGAAGAATCAAGAAGGAAACAAAATAACAAACTGATGGCACCAGCAAGAAATTGGCAGAGGGGGACTCGTACTGCACTGCTTTACTGTTATTTCCTGTTGCTTTATTTCCTTTCCAGTAGTAGTAACTATATATATAGGCAGTCCTGTAGCTAGACAAAGGCATCTGGATTATTACTTTCTTTTGGCCATTCGTGGAAATAGGCAGGGCTTGCCCTGAGGTCACTAGGCTCCTGCGGGAGAGGTTACTGCTCATTGCTTGGCCATTTTCGGCAAGCTTGTGTAAGGCTTAGTGCCTATCTATCCTCTATTATAGTGAACATTCTCTTCTTCCTGGTTATTAGGAGCCTTGCTCTCGATTAGTTCTCATCAATTGGTATCAGAGCCTAGATTCTGTTCAGTGGGGTGGGAGATGAACTCAATACACACAGACAAGCCTCCGATCTTCAGCGGAGAAAACCCCCGAGGTTGGCTGAACAAGGCGGAAGAATACTTCACCCTCAAATCCATCCCCGATTGTTTCTGGTTTCAAGCAACGGGGGAGTGTCTCGAGGGGGAAATTTTTTGCTGGTTCGAAGAGGTGTGGATGGACTTCGGCGAGCTACCGTGGCGGGATTTCCAGAAATTACTCCTTGATAGGTTTGGAAAATCTACTCACTCTCATGTGACACAAGAAATGGAGGTGAAGGAGCCATCCGGCAAGAAAAAGGTAGAAGAAACTGAGGAACTAGAGCAGACGGTTTTGTCGAATCCGGCGTTTCAGTCTGGAATGTTTGATGACCGGCTGGAATTCGAAGGACGGGAATTTAACAATCCAGTGATGGTGACCGACAAGATAGAGGGAATCCAGGAATTGAGAGCAAAATCGAAGACACAAAGAAGGAGGAGGGATCGGAAGGTGATCTCTAGAAAGGAGGATGGTAATCGAAGGGAAGTGAGGAATAACTCTCTCGGTTGGTCCTATTATGCTGGTACGAAGAGTGGGGAAACAGAAAAAAGGAGAAGACAGAAAATGATTCATCGATTGAAGAAGGAAAAGAAGAGAGGAAAAGAAAAGAAGAAGAGGAAGGATGATACCTGGGTGCGGTGGAATGCTTGGAGCGACAGGGTGCTCAAGAACTATGGCGATTGTCCTTCCTCGATCTTGCAGGTGCACGGCTACAGTCTTCAGACAGGGGCGTTTCTTTCGACAGATTCAAAGACGCTCTAACGCCGGTCGCCAGTCGCTTGTGCTTCGTGGGAAGATGAGGAAGATGATTCACGAAAGAGTAGCGAAGGAAGAGGTGGCCGCTGGTGTCAATCGAAGACGTGGGAAGGAACGGCGGTTGAAGCACATAGAAAAGGGATTTTTTTTTCCTAAACCTGCCCAGAACCGGTTAATTTTTTCTAACCAGACCCAAAACCGTCTACCTTTTCCGGATTTTTTTCCTAAACCTACCCAGAACCGCTTAATTTCTTCTAACCAAACCCAAAACCGTCTACCTTTTCCCACCCCAGTCTACACAAACAGAACAGTGAATGGAATTCTGGAACGAACTCAAATAGGGAGCATCAATTCTGGGTCCCAATTTTTAATCTCTAAACCTAATTCCAGTAAAGTGTTCCAAAACCGAGCTTGTCCAAACTGTGCTCTTCATCAACTCTTTGGCTGGGCGAAATGGACCTCCTGCACGCCTCACCGCTCGATACACTCACAAGGGAAATTCAGGGGTGATTGCGTACGTGGGAGAAGAAGGCACACAGAGGACAGCGGGGGTTTGGTTGGTGCAACCATCAGGATAGACACCTCCAGTGCTGCCATCGCTGCTGCCCTTCTTCACCGCTGTTTTTCCCTTCTCACCACCTTGAGGACAAGGTGGTTTAACGGGGGAGGGATGATGAGAGTACATGAGGGGACCACTGGGAGGAAGGTGGAAAAGGTTTGACAGGTGTACAAAAGAAGAATCAAGAAGGAAACAAAATAACAAACTGATGGCACCAGCAAGAAATTGGCAGAGGGGGACTCGTACTGCACTGCTTTACTGTTTTTTCCTGTTGCTTTATTTCCTTTCCAGTAGTAGTAACTATATATATAGGCAGTCCTGTAGCTAGACAAAGGCATCTGGATTATTACTTTCTTTTGGCCATTCGTGGAAATAGGCAGGGCTTGCCCTGAGGTCACTAGGCTCCTGCGGGAGAGGTTACTGCTCATTGCTTGGCCATTTTCGGCAAGCTTGTGTAAGGCTTAGTGCCTATCTATCCTCTATTATAATGAACATTCTCTTCTTCCTGGTTATTAGGAGCCTTGCTCTCGATTAGTTCTCATCAAAATGTTATTCCGTAGAAAACTGAGAATGAAATAAAGACCATATAATTGTTCCCCGTGAGCCTTTATCATCTAAAAAATAATACTCCCTCCTACTTCAAAATATAAGTCATTTTAGAGATGAATCTAACCTAATTTAAGTCTAGATACATCTCTAAAACGACTTATATTTTAAATAGAAGGTAGTACATAATAATATTATTTTTAATAAACTTAAAAGTTTTGATTCTACATTAATGATTAGGTTATCACTGTTTAATTCATCACCTAAAATTATATAATATTTTATCTAGTTTTTCCATATATAGACATATTTTTTGTATTGTTCCAAAAACCTGTGGGGGTCAACATGTGCGTCCGCCACTGGGGCTAGATAACCTAAGGGAATAGACCTTGGAAGTGTCCGTGTAAGAAATATAAATAACTGAACAGGTACAATTAATTATATGCTGGACAGGCATATAAACCTAATTAATTATAGAACGAATAAATGCACTATTTCCTAGACTAATACTGTTTGTTCAACACTTCCCCTCAAGCTGGGTTTGTAAATGTCTTTCATGCCCAGCAGGAAGATAAGATTATAAAATCTATGACTATGGAGAGGTTTAGTAAACACATCTGCAATCTGCTCTTTGGAGGGGATATAGTCAATTAGACCTCCTTCAATCTTCTTGATGAAGTGCCGTTCAATCTTAATGTGCTTGGTTCAATCATGCTGGACAGAATTGTGGGCTATGCTGATTGTAGACTTGTTGCCATATCTCAACTCCATGGGACCTTTCCATTTGATTTGTAAATCACATACAATAATTTTGACCCAAAGAAGCTCACTTAGACCATTTGCAAGAGCTCTCAGCTCAGATTCTGCTGAGGATCGAGCCACAACATTCTATTTTTTGCTTCTCCATGTCATAAGATTTTGTGCAAACACACGGAACCTTGTAGTGGACCGTTAGTCACCCAGAGAGCCATCATAATCAGCATCAGTGATGGCTTGAACTGTTAGTTGTTCCCCATTTTTTGAACAAGATCCCTTGACCTGGAGTCCTCTTTAAGTCATCAGTGATGACTTCTAGATGCGGTTTTCTTGGATCATGCATGAACTAACTTATAACACTTACCGCATAGGAAATATTAGATCTAGTATGGGAAAGAAATATCAACTTACCACACAAACGCTGATACATAGATGAATCAACTTTCTGCTCATTATGAGCACTGTTGAGCTTAAGATTGGGATCCATCGGTGAAGTAGCTGGTCAACACCCACTCTTGCTTGTCTGACTTGGAAGGTATGAGATATACTTTTGTGACTGATAAAGATGCTTTGAGATGAGCGGGTAACTTCAATTCCAAGGGAATATTTGAGAAAGCCAAGGGAGGTCATCTCAAATTTTGGTTTGAGCTGCTTTTCTAGATACTACACTTGATCTTAGCCAAAAGGTCAAGAAAGGTATAGCTGCTTTTCTAAATGATGACTCTTTGTTGAATCATTACCAATAATAATAATGTCATCAACGTAGACAAGAAGGATAGTAGCTCCCCTGGGCGAGAATGTTTGAAAAACAACATATGATCGCCCTAACTTAGTCTATAACCAGCAGCTCGAACAACTTTGGTGAAACGATCAAACCAAGCTCAACGGGACTGTTTGAGGCCATAGAGGGCCTTTTTTAACTGACATACTTTGGTAGAGGTAGACTCACCATTAAAGCCTGAAGGGATTCGCATATAAATCTCATCATGCAGGTCACCGTGGAGAAAGGTATTAGCTTCCAATCAAATACTTCTAAACACTATTGGGGTGAAGCTATACTAACATGTCGTATTATCAACAAGTTGCCCACTATGACCATAATCATTAGGGGTTTGAAGAGATTGCAGCATTGCTCTAAGTTGCTGTATTTCTTCTACAGATATGGATGAGGATGCAAAGTTTCCATATGTATAAGAGGCAGAATTTGCGCATCCAGCACTAGGACCACGTTGATTTTGACCCTTTTTGCTACTCTGTAGGTGAGGATATAGCTTCCAGCATTGATCAATGTTGTGATTAGACCGCTTACAATGATCACACCATCTTCTTTCTTTTTCTTTAGGAGTCTTAGTAGAAACCGTTCTAACAGCTAGAGTTGTGTTGTCCACTATCTTATGGTCCAACACGATGTTGTGTCTGCTCTCTTCATATTTTACAATAGCTATGGCAAAGGACAAAGCTGGAATATTGTTAAGGATTTGAGCACGAACCTGATCATATTTTGGATTTAGGCCAGAAAGAAGCAGTACAGTCATTGCTGATTCAGGTAATTTTTGTGATGAGTGGCATCAGCAGCACATGACCAAGTAAAGGTTTGATACTAATCAAGTTAGGACCACCGCCACAGGGGATCAGTACCATATTCTGTGACAGATCTAGTACCTTGCTTGAGAGGTATGGTTTGAAGCCACAAATCATAGACAAAGGCACCGTCCTGGGCTGAAGAGTAGGATTGTTATATGAAATCCCAAATTTCTTTTGCAGTTTCTAGATAAAGACACGTGCTACTAATATCTGGGTCAATTAGAGTCCCATTACCAGGCACAAATATTGGCATTGATTTTTTGCCACTCAGCACCATTGTCCCCTTCTGCTTGCTTTGATTTTGTAAGGTGGTGATCAAGGTCTTTGCCGCAGAGAAGAGTGTTCACCGATTTAGACCAACCAAGGTAGTTTGATCCATTAGATAGGATGAATGGACTGGGGGTAGGTCGAACTTCTGATGTTTGAGGGCAGCAACGGCGGCAGCTGCAACACTTGCAATGGTGGAGTGGTCTGGTGGAGACATCGCAGGAGTGTTAAAGAAAAGGGTGGAGACACCTAAAAGATAGATTTAGTGAAAAGATAGATTTAGTGCAAGAAGATTGGAGATACACTAGGGAGAGAGGTGAGCTGAGAGCACTGCAAGAGAAAAGAACAGCAAGATGGGGCAAAGATGCCCAGAAAGAAAAGGTAGGGTGCTAGAGATTTAGAGATGAAAGTGTAACCAGAAATCAAATTGGAGGCACCAGTGTTTAGTGTTAGGAATGAAGAAGCTGGCGGCAGCCAGAGAGAGTGGTAAGGGTAGGTTTAGGCTCCGATACCATGTAGTTTACTGTGTGTTTATTCAGTGTTTAAATGATCAGAAATGAGATATACATCCCTATATAACCCTAAGGGAAGATAAACCTTTGAAGTCTCTATATAGGAAATATAAATAACAGAACAGGGACAATTAATTACATACCGGACAGACAGAAGAACCTAATTAATTACCGAAACAATAAATACACTATTTCCTAGACTAATTGTGCCTGTTCAACAGATCTTAATTAGTCAAAGTAACTATGTCAGTTGGAACTTCAAAGTTGAAGCAAGAATCAGTGCATAGCAAAAGGGTACTAGAGGAGAAAATGCAATATATAGCTAGTAAGCAGCAAAACAAACTTTTTATGTAACTGCACAAAGCACTTTGCAAGGATCCCCCAGTAGGTACAAAAAGACAGCAATGTAATATAAAGCAATGACAAGCGTACCTCTTTTCTGATCGAAGAAACTCGTTCATCTTCAAGAGCTTTAACTTTCGCCTGCAAATTTATTTTACCGCAATAGCATATTCAAATAGACATGGTACAGCTGAATAGCCTCTGAATGAGGTTTAACATGTTACATGCACAGCTGAGAAACACAAAGCCATGCATAGGCAACTTGATAGATCAAGGAGGTCTAACCTCCGTTGAGCATAAAACATCCTTCTCTTGCATTAGCTGGCCTATATATTTCTCCAGGGAGATCTGCATAGGGGATATCAATTTATCATCAGCATGCAACGCTCGTTTTTGTAAGAGAAGTGACATGAGAGCAACCAACAAAATCAGCCATCTATGACATTAAAGTACCAAGACTACCTTTGTCCCTCCTTATCTGAAGGTAAAGTGCCATGGAAATGAGTGTGATGTATGAGAACAACCATGTCAAAATCAGCAGGTAGGTACATTCATATGATGCAGGACCAACATTGAAAATGTCTAAGCCTACAGGTATAATTTACCAGATTCTCACATGATAATCCAAAACATATAAGAGCTCAGAGACAATATTGTGCCCGACGAATAAGCATCGCGCTTACAAACTGTGCTATTAATATAATAATTATGCCCATGACTTTAAAATTTCTAGGTACTGATACAGAAAGTGTATTATAGATTACCTTCTTCTGGTGCCAGGACTCCCTCTCTTCCTGTAATTCTCCAACTTTTATTTCCAAGTCAACCTGAAAGTAGCCAAACAAATACAGGTCAGAGGCCAGCGAGCTCATGTGCATCACCTTGGCACTTTCTGATTTTAATGAAAGAACAAAATGTCATACAAGGATACCTCCTTTTGATGCAAATAGTCTGTCTCTTCCTGTAATTTTCTAACTTTCTCATGTAATTCCGCCTGAAAAGAATCACGAATCCAGTCAGAGGAGCTGCTTGTAATAAATTGCCCTGGTATAGTCTTGTGTGTTATGAAATTTCTGTACCTCCTTATGGATCTGAAGTTGCTTATCCCGTAGCAGCCCTTCTATGTAATCCTTTTGACTTTCCTATGAAGAAAATTGCAAATATCAATATACAACATAGCTTGACAACAGACTCAAAAGAAAAAGACATATCTGCTATACAAGTTTTTATTTTGCAACATTGATAAGATGACATGTACAAGAAACAGGAATTAATTGGGTCGTTGATATACTACACCACAAACCGAACAAAGAAGCCACGGTTTTCCCACATGATGCAGTACAAGAAAAGAATACCAGCACAAACAAGCATCAGTTAACAACTGTATACAATATAAGTATGTATGTCATAACAACATTCATATTTCAACAAGTAAAAAACGTAGATATCAACAAATTACATCTCCAGAAATCTAGGATACTGAACAATGGGCAGTGTCGCAGCCTAATGTAAAAAGCTTACATTTCAAAAATAGAATTAGTTACAAGAATGTGTCGATCCATTTCCTTAAAGAAAAGACATGGATCCATGACCCAGGACAAAAGCAGGAATAGCGGTTGTCAACTTACCACATTTGAATCAGCACTCTGACGCCTATTATACTCCAGAACATCCTCCTCCGCACCACCGGACTGATTCAGATGAATGACACCTTGGGTTTCCATTGGCAGGTTATGGTGATTTTCTTCGGGGACATCACCATTATTGTCTTTTGAAATCTTTTGGGCCGTGCTTGATGTGGAAACATCAGTAGTTTTGTTCTGCTTATTCTTCTTTTTCTTATTCTTCTTTTTCCCTTCCATCTTGTGTAAGTCGCTAAATTATAAGCCGAACTGAAACAGCTCGGCCACCGTAAACCTAATCAAACCACAGTATAAAGTGCGTCTTTAGACGGATGAAACGGATTAGTCGAAATCAGACGCGTTTTTATCCCATACGGATTGACCAAATCAGCTGATACCCAGATCGCAAAACATGCATCGAAGAGCGAGATCGAGATCAAGTGATATTTGTGAAGAAAAAAAATTCAACCCCCATAGGCCTTCGAGGTCGAAATCAAAGATCTAAAGGATTGAACGACGCGAGGGGCAGAAATAAGCAGAATAAGGAGAATGGACTGATACGTACAAATGAATATTGCAATGCCGAATGCTGTTTAACAATCACAACGAGCCAAAATTGTGGAAGTGAACCGAAAGGTTGTCGGAAACGGGAAGATCTTCGGGCAGAAATGAGGGAAGTTTTTTAGCTCTCTCTTGATAGCGCCGCTAAGAGTTCGGTGAACGGTGATGATGGTTTAGAAATGATAGATCGTTTGATAGACACCATAACAGCTGCGGCCGGCGGGTTATTCTGACAGTGACATCCTCATCCCATTCAACAAAAAAAAGCCGAAGAAGGGGAAGGAAGGAATGATGCACCGTTACGATTCGTTGCCGAAGACAGTTGGAATTTGGAAACGCCAAACTCAGCGCCACCACCTTCGATTAGTGAAACGTGCTTTGTTTTTCACCGTCTCTAACGTGCCTGTTTCATCGCGTAAAATAGAATTTTATATATAATAAGAAGGGTTTGTAGTTGAGCGGATCATAAACAGGATAGCCCAACCGTCCAGTAAGGCTCGGCCTGTATTTTAGACCAATAGTTATGGGTAGAAAAAAATAACTGGGCAGGCTTGGACAAAAATAAACAGCCCAAACTTTTTTCGGGTCGGGTTATGGCTAAATATTTTGCCCAGTTGTTGGTCCGGCCCGACTCGAATGTCATAGTACACCTTACATTAGTATATGTTATTGTAAATATGTAAACAAAAGTAATAAAATACTTACAATAGTACAGTAGTTATTATTCAACTAAATGGACCACATACTCTTCGTTTTATAAAATTTGTTTTGTGCTGTGCACACTCTTCAAAATCTATACTACGTATCTATCCTTTAAAATCTATGTTACTAAATAGAGAAATTTGAGTTAAAAACGGGTTGGGCGGGTCGGGCTATGGCATGAGCATTTTTTTAAGTGGGCGGGGTGGGTTCAGATGATTGGCCCGATTGGGCGGGTTTGGACTAAACACTTGGCCCGTTTGGGCTGAAAATTTATGTCTAGCCCGGTCCGAACCCGCCGCGTCCACCCAGTTGATCAGCTCTAGTTTGTAGTTTCCAAAAAAAATGTTTAAAAAATAATTTAAATAAAGTGTATAATCTCTCTTAATACTTTGTCACACTTTGGTCTTCCGTTTGTTTTAGCATGTTTTTCAACTTCAATATTAAATATATTAGATAAAAAAAATTAATAAAACATATTTCTACAACATATAGTTTTTTCACATAAGGATTCCATTACAAAACTTAGATTTGTAAAATTATTTTATCTTACATCGACATGCCCAAATAGTAAGGGAGAAGGTCAATTAGGAACGGAGAGAGTAAAATATACGTTTATTAGACGTGTTGTATATCGTTCTGGAAGGCTTAGTCAAAAGTGTATTTGTTATCATCCACCTCTCACAATAGTAGATTGGTCTTGAGCAATTTCTCCAAGAGATGAGGGGAACACCATGGGATATGCCATCTCCCTAGAGGAAAGATCATTGCATTCGATTAATTTTCTTGATTACTCCTTTAGGCATTTTGAACAAGCTAAGGTAGTAGGTGGGTAAACTGTCTAGGATCGCTCTTATCAAGATGAGTTTTCCTGCTCTTGAGAGCGATTTTGCTTTCCAATTTGCGAGGCGGTTTCTCACTTATGCTATGACTGGGTCCCAAATCTTGATCATGTTCGGATTTACGCCCAAGGGGCAGCCAAGGAATAAGATCTAGGGCTCTCGAACTGGACAACCATGGCTGTGGCTGATTTCCTGATGATCAGTAAGCAGGATATTAATGACTATAGTAGCATATTTGTCCCAATTCACCTCTATCCCGGTCATGTCGCTAAACAAGGCCAACGTCCATTTGACTACAAGGTCTCTCTTGTCTGGGTTGCAAAAGTGAAGGTGTCATCTGCAAATTGGAGATGAAACACTCTTAAGGGATTCCTGCCAATTTCCAAAGCGCTTCTTTCTCCCTGCTGTAATCCTTCATGTAACACCCCTACAACGCTCCTATCATCTACCGAAATCGCAGCGGAAATAACCAGCCAAACAATAACTAACGCTTTGGTGTTACAACGCCGTTAACCACCCACGTGGTTAACTAGGCAGAATGAATACAAGAGTATCGGTCTGACGATCAGACTCCCGAGCATAGTAACTAACATCCATATATAAACATAACCAATCGTACCGAGTATTTAATTTACAACACACCTTTAAACCATAATCATCCACCACTGTATAACAACGGTATCAAAATGTAACGCCTCGGGAGCACAGGCGCAACCCGGGCTCCACTACCAACATGTCCAAAAGTACATCAACAACCTAGGACCTAGAGCCACTCTGCCTCTTCGATCCTCATCCTGCAATAAAAATATGGAGCCCCCGAGGGGGTCAGCACCTTTGCTGGTATGGCTAACGCGCAGCCCATCGACTACCGGGATACGCGCAACCAATTGTCATAATAACATGGCATTCATTTTAGAACATCCAACATATATTTATACCATAGCATAGCAAGGGAAATTGCATAGCATCACAACATCAATACATAACACCATAAACTCGGTCCTCACAAGGAACCTTCCACCATAGTTAGTATACCATGAGAGCCTAGGGATTTTTACCAATCCCATGTTAAGCTCGTTACCATCCTCGTTACCGTTCGGTTATGTAGAACGGTTAACTTATACCAAAGGTGTGTCGGATATAGTAATCCCAAGCACACCGAAATAACATACGTATGCCCCTATGGCCCGACGTGAGTCAGTAACTAGCTTTGGATAAGCTAAGGGAAGGTAGAAACCAAATTGGAATACCACCTATACATACACCAAGAGAGCCGAACCGGTTATGATATCGACCCCCATCCATCACACGCGTGGCCGGAACAACCGGACTCCTCACTCCCCCGGTTAGCACTTGTTAGTGATCACACAACATTTTGTTAAGTCACATACAAGCAAACATTTAGGTCTTGTTAGACAACCAAGGGAAAGGAGTCATAACCTTACAACATCATAGTGAATATCAACTGTAAACTCTTTTCATGCCTTAATCTTATAAGGTCGTAACACGCAGAAAAGCAAACAACACCCAAGCCGGTGTAAACCGTTAGGCAACAGACTGCAAGAAAACCATACCTTGGTCCTTGCCTTGTTTCGTTTCCACCTTGAGAGAATCCTATACACATTAGTAATGTCGGTTAATTATTTATTTAACTTCACACTTACTAAGTATTCACATGATTGTATGACATGTTTTAATGTCTACCCCACCCTAGGTTACCTTCATTATACACCCTAGGGTTAACTACATAAGTCACATTCTTTTCTGTTTTTTTTTTTTACAAGTTTAGGTCCGACCGGACTTGCCGACCGGACTTGTCCATGTCCGGTCGATTCCAGAGAGTTTCTCCCCTTCGGAAATTCAGCCCGACCGGACTTGCCAAGTCCGGTCCTATGTCCGGTCGATTCCAGTAACTCAATCCTTACAAAATTTTCTACTCCGACCGGACTTGTAAGTCCGGTCCTATGTCCGGTCCATTCCAGAGAGTTTATTCTCTTTGTAAATTTAGCCCGACTGGACTTGTCCATGTCCGGTCCTATGCCCGGTCCATTCCAGAAGCTAATTCTCGCAGGGTAAACAGGTCCCGACCGAGCTTGCAAGTCCGGTCGCAAGTCCGGTCGGCCCCAAATCTATGTTTTCCTTTTTACATTCAACTCCAAACTTCACCCCATATAACCTAGTACTCCCTAACCTCATTTGGGCACTTTAAACACAACTTAAGACACCCTTAAACACTCATAAAACTCATTTTCTAATTCCTTAAGCCTTTACTTATTCCTTCACAAAATTCCTAACACTTACAATGTTTTCTCCTAGTTTTTCAAATGGTGTTCCACACCTAAGATGACTACTATACCAAAGGCTTCCTCCTTATTTTAACATCATCTCCCAAGCATCATCTCACACCACTAATTCCTTATATCCTTCTTGAAACTCTTTTCCTAGTGTACACTTCTCCTTATTTTACCAACGTTTGCCTAGATATTTACCTAAGTCCAAAATGACTTTGGTACATACTAAAACCTCAAGATTATGCCTAAGTCCTTATTACACTCTAGAGTACTTCTTAGTTCATCAAAATTCCTTTAAAACATCATGAACTCCTTATTCATTTCCTAAGTTTTCTAACTCACCAAACCTTATGTAAACACTTAGAACTTCTTGTTTCTTACCTAAATTTTGACATGGATTCCCCTAGAACATTACTAAGCCTAAACACTTTGCCTTCTCCTTTAAACACACAAGAACATCTAAAATCACAAGAACACTCTCATACACAATTTCACCCAAATTTACACTACATTACAATATAGTGCATAATTTAAATTGCATGGCACTTAGGCCCTTAAAATGCATGGCTCTTAGGCCCTTAAAATGCATGGCTCTTAGGCCCTTAAAGTGCTTAAATCATAAACACTGAATTTCCACAATATATATGCCTTTAACCTGCAAATACACTCAACACACATATATGCCCTTTACTAGTCTCTTGAGAACACTTTACTAAGTCATTCACCATTTGCTCTTTAGGTAGTTTTAATAAGCATTTATAAGCTCATTTCTCCTAAGGCATTAAACAACATTTAAGTTAGTAGATTTACCTCTTTTTCCAAAATACTTCCTCCTTGATTCCTTACAAAACCGTATGATATTTTGGTTCCTTGTCAAGTTCTAGACAATATACAAACACCACAATGAGTATTCAAGCTTTGAGCTTCATCTCATTGTAAACCCTAATTTGACATTGTTTCAAAAACATTAATGTAGTTGTTTTACCTTGATCTTTGAAGGGAGTTTGAATATTAACAAGAGAGGACTCCACCTAGTCCATGAAGAGTTGAAATGAAGCTAGAACAAAGTCACACAAAGAGCTATATCAATGTGTATTTTCGGTCAAGGTAAAACATGGAGGAAACATGATTTTTCTTTGAGATTCCTTACCTAGAAGCAAAGGAGATCAACAATATGTCAAAATACAAGCTCAAGCTCCTTCAATGGTGGAACACCTTGGCACCGAAATGGAGCTCTTGGAGTTTTGAGAAGATAGGAATGAAGAGCTTGATGAGAGGAAGAGATTGGTGGTCTTTGTTTTTGATTTGGACAAGTGAGCTTGATTTAGCAAGAGGTCAAAGGTGGAGCTCTAATGGTGGTGATGGTATTACCGTGAGAGAACAAAGAAGAAAGGAAGAAGAGAGGTGGGAAACCGTGTGAATGAAGGAAAGAAATGAGAGAATGAAGATAGAACTTACTTTTAAGGAGATATTTGTAGTATAAAGTAAAAAGTAGTTTTACTTAGTTTGCTTTAATTACTTATTACATTAACTAGAGAGTGGTGAGTCACCACACTTATAAAAACCGGCCCCCTTTATTAGTATGAGGGTATTTTAGTCTTTGTTTGTCAATTTAATTACTTAACATAACATATGTTATAAACTAGCTTGTAAAAGTTACTATTCACCTAAACAAGGCACTTAGAAGTGAAATTTTTGATTTCCCATTAATATAGCCACCCAAATGTGATACTATATAGTACACATATACATTTAAGAGTAATGATGGACATTTAGCCATTCAAAACTCATTTACAAGACAATTTTTCAAAAACGTGCTTTAAGACTTCTTAAAGCACATTTTGTGTTTTAACTTGTTTTCAAGCTTGGTTTTCTTTGGTAATTGGTTTAATATGTTCATTAGTATATAAATGAGGTCTTGGTAAGCTCATCAGGTCTTACTCAAGTTTATCCCAAGCTTAGAGCACATTTTGGCTCTTATTGACTTTAAAGCACATTTGTGTTTTCTTTTGTTTAAATTTGTTTACTAAGGTTTCTAAGACTCTTTTTAGTCTTAATAAATCATGTTTTAATGTTTAACCAACATGCCAAGGTTTGGGGTATTTCACTTCATCAATCATCCAGCTGAGTGTTTCGATAACAATAATGAATAAGAGTTGAGAGATAGGATCGTCTTGCTTGAGACCATGATTTGGATGGAAAGGGGACGTGGGTGAACCATTTATGAGTAGTGAAATATTTGAAGTATAGATGCATTCTTTGATCCACGTCCTCCACTTGGTCCCAAAACTCATTAGAACCTGCATATTGTCAACAAACTGCCAAGATACACTATCGAACGCTTTCCTGAAATCCACTTAAAGAAGAACTGAACCTCTAACTAATTAAACACTGATTAAACATATAATCAATTAAATTAAGGCCTAAACATGCCTTTAAAACCAATTAAACACAACAATGTTCATAAAAAAGCAAAAATTACACCCTTTGACCTTTTAGGGTAAATATATGCCCAAATGAACTCCTTAGGACCTAAAATTAAGTCCTAAGCATTATAACCCATTAATGAACACAATGAAACCGTTATCAAAGGAAACCAAGCTCAAAAACAGCTTAGAACACAAAATGTGCTCTAAGATTCCTTAAAGCACATTTTTGTGTGATTGTCTTCAAAATGAGTTTTGTTTGATTTTAGGGCCTTGAATACCCTTAAATATACTAGTGTGACATAATGTACCACATTAGAATGTCTAATTCAAAGTTTTTCAAAAAAAAATCAGAAATATGTGCATTGGTTTGTGAATAGTACTCAAATAGTGCAAAAATAACACTTAATCTCCTAATCTAGTCAATGGTCAACACTCCTCCTTTGACCTTGACCAAATATTGCCGCCTAATTAGCAGCTCATCCTTATCTATCAGCCGGTCCCAATATATATATATATATATATATGACTCATAAGTAACTTTTTATAAAGTAAGATAAATACCATTTATTAACTTAATTAAGCCATGGTTATCCTTCCACCTTGGAAGCTCTTTACGGCAGCCTTAGGACCTTTCCTCCATCAGAAGAAACCCACCAAAATATCTACTATGAGTCATCCATGACTATTTACTAAATTAAGACCTTATCTCTTAATAAGTCAAACTTTATTCTTTTCCTCTCATTACCTTTTTCCAGCCTAAAAGCACCCTCTAAACCCTCTCTTTGCTTCCTTCTTGACCGTGAGCAAGCTACCAACTTCAATGGAGAACTCCTCTTGATCTAGGTAAGGTCTTAAGCCATGGGTATGCTCATTTTCTTCCTCCTTTCTTCTTCTTTCCAAGGAGCTAACCCATTCCCATTTCCAACCAGTCATTTGATGCGAGTTGGAGCTAGAAGAATGGGTGTGTTTCGGTTGAAAAATCAGAGGAGAAAGGGAAGCAAGCCAAAGAACTTCTTAAGGTATAAAATCATGCTTTAAGCTAGGTTAACTCCTTCTCCTTCATTGCCGGTTTTAAACCTTGATCTCCTTAGCTCATTCTCATCTTCCTTTCATGATTATTTAGTAGATTATCCATACTTTGAAGACCTAGCTGGGTTCAATCCAAAGGGACTCCATTTTGGCTTATTTCGGTAAGGAAATCCAACCCATTTTCCACCTTGTGCATACCGGTTTTATTCCTTGCTTTGAATGGAGTTTTATCACCTTTGTTTGCCTTTAAAATTCAGGCGTGAACAACCTCTTAATACACCACCATATCAAGGTAAAAATCCATGCTAAAATGAGCTGATTTTTTCCTTAATTAGTTGGTTATGTCACAAGCCTGACACACTTGTTTTCCCTTGCAATATATGCTACCGAATGGGTGCTGGAACCATGGGATTTTTCTGCACAAAAATTGTAGGAGTCAGGCCTAAGAGAAAAACTAGCAAAGTAAGGAAATTTACCATCTAAATGCTATATTAATCAAGCTTATGTATTGGTTTAAGTTCAAAACCTAACTTAAATGTTTTGTTAAAATAGCCGTGAGCTTTGGCTGGTTTTATCCACTTGAAAACAAAGTAAGTATGCTAAACCTACTTATTATATAGTTTTTATGTCATTATGTTACACTATAAGGAAAGCCGAGAAAAGCTTATAATGGCTTAACTATATTTTATAATGTTATATAACATTTTTAGTTGGTAATCTAAGGTTTAGATGACATATGATGTCATAGGAATTTATCAAATAACAAAAATATGATTTTAGAGAACAATAGGAAAAACTATACTAAAAGCCATAACAATATGGTATGTTTATGACATTTATATGTAACATTTATTCTATGTTAAATGTTGTAATAAGGCCATGCACTTTAGGCCATTTAATTTTGTGTATATTAAGTTTAAAAACGATTTTTAGGTAATAATAAATATTACCGAAGTAGTTTGGGGTCATTTAGAAATTAAAATAAATTTTAGAGGCTAACCATAGGTTATAGCTAAAAATTAGGCATTAAAAGCTTATCTTATGAATTTTATAAAGTTTAATGAAGTTTTATGGCAAAAATGTAATTTCTGAAAAGTTTTGGGGTCAAAATCATAATAAACAAAACTCTTGGTCAAACCAGTAAGTCTATAGGTCAATATAGACCATGTTAGGTGCCTTGACCAAATTTAATGACATAAATAATTAATTTATGAACTTATAGTAACATTATAAGCTAAATGTTAAATTTATAAAATTATTGGGGTAAGAATGGTAATTGCCAAAAGTTAAGGGTTAGGATGGTTAATATAACAGTTTATATCCTTAATATAAAGTTTGGGAATTTTTGGAGTTATATAAATGATTTTACAAAGAAAAGTGTATAATATATAGTTTTGATGACATTAGGAAGTATATAGTATAACTTGTGGTCAATATGTAAATAAGGAAAGTTTGGGACAGAAAAAGGAATTTAAAAACAGCCATGGGTCTGTTTGGAAATTAAGTAACACAAAAATATAGGTTATACAATTATACATGTTAATAAAATATAATATAAGCTATATGTAACATCTTATAATATATGTGGTGAATATGTAAATATAGAAAGTATATTGTGCTGGAAAAATAAACCAAAACAGACCCATGGTCTATTCAGTAGTTCTAAGAAAAATAAATAAAATACATAAACCATAGGTTATACAAGTTACAAGTATAAATGATGATATAATATATGTTATATATTAATGTTATAAGATTTGTGGTAAAAGTATAATTATGTAAAGTATGTGTGTGCTGAAAACAAAATTGGAACAGACCCTAAGGTCTGTTCGTAATTTTTGGAAATTAAAAAACTATATATTATACTTACTATAAAGTTTAAATGATATAATATATGATGAACATGATATGTTATAAAATAAGTGGTGTATTTGTAATAAATAGAAAGTATGGGAATTGAGAAGAAAATAGAGTTATAACCTAAGGGCCATTCGACAATAATTATAGGTTTAATAAAACTATAGGTTATATGTTGTTTTAAAGTTTTAATGTTATAAAATATGACATTTATAACATGGTATAAAATATGTGGTTATATTGTAATAAATAAAAACTATGGGAAATGAAGAAATAATAGGTATGTTATGTATATACCCTTTCGGCAATAAATATAGTTTTTCTAAAACTATATATTATAATGTTTAATGAAATGTAAAGTGTCATATTATATTGCATAATGATATGAATATGACATTGTATAATTTTAAGAGGTTAAAAATATAGTTTATAAAACTATAGTGCTGTAGCGCATGCATAATATTCAAGAAATGAAATTTTAGATTATGGTTACAATGATATAAAAATACTATAGTTATTATATGATATTGGTGTGATTAAATGAATCTAGGATGAGAGGTAACATTTACATAGTATAAGGTTTTATATTTCATAAAACAAATACATATATATATATGTAAACAGTGAGCAACTATATATATATATATATGTATATACTATGGTTTTAAACCATGCAATAATAAATGACAAATGTTATTTCATTAGTATAATTACATACTACAAAGTTATAAAGTTTCAAATTCGAATATGACTTGTTATAAGGAATAATGAGTTATTGTAACACCCCTATTTAGCGTATTTAAAGCGGAAATAAAAATACGAAGGGCGTACAGACCATCGGGTTCCAAACACCCGGCACCAACCCTCACCAATTACAACTTATAACTTACAAAAGCTACGGTCTGAACTCGAGAAAACTCAACATGAAATAAACATAAATAAATTACAACAACCTCTCCAAAAATCCTAATACCATCCCAGTTACTCACACTCTTCGTGGTTACCTGTATAATAATTTGTACCTGCAAGATTAAACCAAGCAGCCCACCCCGGGAGGGGTGAGTCAGTTCCCTGGAATGGAACTGGTACTATTCTCTAAAACAAAACTTTAATATAACTTGAGAATAAACAATAACTTGAAAACAGCACTTAAACAAAATAGCGAAACAAAACACCCTTTTAAAACACCAAGTCAAACATAACATTTCAAAGGAGACAAATAACAGAAGAGTAAAGTTAGTAAATAACACCACACCAAGAATTAGTGAACAACATTACTTATGTTAGATCCATTTCCAAGTTGGAGTAGAAAGACCCATGTGTCACGAGGACTAGGAATGAATGAGAGAAAACCAAAACCAGCAACTCAAGAATGGAATGAAACCAACTGGGAGAGATGGCCCCCACCGCCAAGAACGTCCATTAAGGACAGGGGATATACAGCCCCTTACTGTTAACTACGTCCTCTCAGGACAAGGGATATACAGCCCTTTACTGTTTACCGATGAAGACGCGCGCACGTCACAGCAACGACCCCACTCATGGATGAAACAAATATCCAGAGTCAAAGAAAGAATACCAAAGATGACTTTTTCCAAATTCCCACCAGATCACCAATACCCAGAGCAATACCAAAACACTCAGTCCTACAGAGTGCAGAAGCGTAAACCCCAAGTAATCAATGTCCAGTGGAACAACCGAAGGGAAGGAACCAATACCCAAGTGAGTTTCACATACAAGGCTCAGTTAGTCAGACAAGCTGAGTTAATCACACAACCATTTCTTTTTTTTTAAATTCCTCTTAAAGTCAGTTAGCGTTTCTCGAAAACGACTCATAGGTCAAACATCAGAAATATCGGAGTACGAGAGATCGTACCTGGTACGTGTAGAAGCAATAATCCAAACTTGACCAAATGTGCAAGTGCAACTCCCACTAATAACCTATGATTAAGGTATTCCAAGTGTCGATTAGTTAAGAGACTTATAACTTAACAGTCTTCTTCACTTACTGATTACTAGTTTCAGGTTGACCATTATTCTCTTACAGAGGTTTGGGCTTGACTTGTTAACTAAATCCTTTGTTAGGCCCATCTCGTTTAGTTTGGAATGATTTAGAATTTATTCCTGAGAGTGGCCCAAACTCTCTTTGAATTGTTAAAGTGGGCTTTCGGAGTTCACAGGCTTGGGCCCAGTAGGTTAGCCCAAGCCCGCGCTACGTTTTCGTTGTTTTAATTAAGTTCCCTAAAAGGATTATGCGAGGTTTCGAACGTGCAACCTCGACTCAGTTCCAGATTAAACTTAACCCACTACGCCATCGAATTTTCTTGTCTAACAGATACAACTAACGTAATTTTAAATTACTTACTCTTAGACATGGGGTTAATTTAATTAAACCTTTAGATTAACGTTGGCTAATTATTACAACATTTTATTAGAGACCTAAAGTTGAGTAGGTACATATATACACTCTACTAATTATTCTTCCCACAAGAAATGTTATTTCCCTCTGCTATTCTCAATATATTAATATATATGTAAATCCATAAATATTAAGATTTATCCAGAACATTCTTTAAGAAATTTATTAAACTAAATCACCTTTACAACTCACACACATCTAGTCTTCAAGAGGCATTTTATTTGCTTAGGTATTACCTATAGGATAAGGTATTTTATTTCCTCTAATTATGTCTATATATGTATAGTTATACTAGGATTTAATTAAAACATTATTTAAGTAGTTTTATTTAATTACCTCGATTAACCTTACACTTATTAACGTATTATATAAATAGGTTATAAAATAAAGTATTTTCCAAGTTAACGTTAAGTATATTAACTCCCAACTGTATAATAGAATAAATGTAAATTAATTTAAATCCTTGATTTAACAAGCTTCTATTTAATTCCTCTCACATGAGTATATATATACATTAGGTTTTCCCCAAAACATTCCTTAAGAAGTTTTATTGTATTTAATTACATTATTAACCTTTAACCAAATCCACCTATAACATAAAGTTTATAAAATAAAATATTTCCCTTAACCTCCATAGGTATATATACAACTTCCATATTATATAGTAATCAGAAATGTAGATTAATTAGTTTTCTTAATTTAATATAAGCTTCTATTCCTTTTCTATTATAAACATATATATATATATATATATTTTTACTTTACTTAAAAATGAATAACCAAAATATTTATAAATATACTGCTACTAAATATTAATTTAGTCTTTTCATATTTTCCAAACCCTAAAAGTTTATTAACAAACTATACCCTAATTTTTGTTAAATTAAAAACCATATTTATAAGAAAATCTCATGAAAATTTCACAAATACAATTTTTAAACCCATTTACCTTTGTCCAAAAATTCCCAAATTTAATATAGTAACTATAACATCTTAGACATATTATAAAATTTTTATTTCACAAAGATATCCTTTAAATTTATCCAGATAATTCCACAATAACCGAAACTTGCAAAAATTATAACTTACGTTTAAAAACTCAAAACCCATATTAATTTATATCAAAATAAACTAGACTTTATAAGGAATCTGTGGTTAAAATTTCAAGTCAAAATACATTCGGGAAGATACTTAAATTAATTAAACAAGTTAGGGTTGATTCCTGGAAACAATATAAAAACTTATACTTTAAAATCGTATGTTTTAATCGTGGCCGTCCATCTTTATTAACTGAGATCGGACGGCCTATATTGCGCGAGTTCTTCAGAGAACACAAATCGGACTCGAGTACTAATTCACCTATATCTCTCGATCTACAGAACGAAATTCAACGATTTTGTTTCTATGGATTCGAAATCGAATTCCGGTTCTAATGGTACCGATTTCCCCAATTATCATGCAATATTCATCGAGTTTCGAATTCAATTCGAAGGTTAGGGTTTATATTAGTTTCTGAGTTCGATTCGAACACAAATCCGACAAATTCCCTCAATATGGTACGTAATTGATTCAATTAAAACATGGGTTAGGTCGAAAACACTACCAACAACATTATCGGAGCAATTCGATCGGAAACTCACCGGAATTGCCCGAATCGAAGCGATTCGAAATCGTTTTTCTGGAAAGGTTCCGACTTCACCTTTCGAGTAGCGAACTTTGGAGGTCTGTAGATTATTCAGATCGAGTTAGGCCATGTTTTTGGGCTCATTAGAAAGAAAAACTTAGATCTACACATTGATAACTAGAACTAATCCTAACTCGCATTATACAGAAAGAAAATTGACCCGAAAGTTACGAGTTTACCTGTCGTTTTTCTGTGATTTTATGTGCTGACAAATCAGAGACTTTGGCGACTATAACTTCCAAACGGTTAGAATCAGGCTTGGGAATAAACATGAAAGTTGTAGACGGATTAGAGATCTACACAACGAGCTAAAGAAATCAAAATTTGGTTGAGAAACGAAGGATTTATGGCTAGACGAATTTACCTGAATTCGAAGGGAACTGGAAATCTGGGTTACGACTGTGAAAGTGCCAACTTGAGAACGATTTTCCCGTTGATGTAGAAGGAGTTAGGGTTTGTATGAGTTACGGTTGTGAAATGATTCAAAGGAGAAGAGAATAAAGAAGACGGCTTTGAAAAATATTGAAAGATGAAGAAGATATAGCCGTCACAAGTTAGGTCAAGATCGGTTGTTTGCTGGAGAAAAACAAGGAGGTAAAATCAGCTAAGTGTTGGGACGCACGAGGGCTGACACGTGGCACTTTATGAAATTTTGGCTCTAAACTTCAAACCAGCATAACTTTGGCTAGGATGGTCCGTTTTTGACGTTCTTTTTATCGATCTTCATGGTTTTTCATAACCTATTTTTTGGTATAGTTTCATGGTCTGTTTGACCATTCTAAAAAGTCAACCTAGCAAGGCTTAATAAGCTTTAGGTTTCTAGATTTTATATTGACTTTTGTGTTTCAAATCAATGTTCCAAATGTTTCTAAATCTTTATAATATATTGGAGTGTCTAGGAATTTTCCCAAGATTTATTGACTTGTAAATATTTCTATTAAATTCATAATACCATATAATTAATTAATTTAAATTGTATTTAAACATAAGAAATCCTCCAAATAATATTCCATAATTCCATATAATAATTTAATGTTTATCCCATAATAATTTAACGTTTATTATTATAACACCATATAATAATTTATTGTTTAATAATATTATCAAGGGTATTTAATAAAAGAAATACCCTAAATTAATTTAAATTAATTTAGGGATATTTCAGTTATATAACACAAAGTCTAATAAAGAATAGTAAGATGATATGTAATATAAGCTAACGTTGCATGAATACATGCAACTATAGGATATAAACATATACCTATGCATGCAACCGAATCAGTTGAATTATATACGGAAGTATATGAACATAAGTATAAGCGTTACACTTATAAATATTATGGTTTAGAGTAGTATAAATTCTAACGTTTGAAAACGCTAACTAAGACGTTTTTTTATAAGAACCGACGCTTTTGTTTAAAACCGAGTATTAATATGTACTACGAGTAAGAATTTTGGATAATGATACCTTAACAAATAACTGTTGAAATCCGGGGATGTAATATCAGGATAGAAATACCCCTAACCTTTAAATAATTAAATAATGATAAATAAGTATTATTTAGGGGATTATTAAACCCTAATAAAAGTATATAAACACTTAGGCGTTAAAACGCACCAAAACTCCTTAAGGTCAAAAAACGAGCGTTAAAGCCCGACCTTAAGCTAAACAAGTTATATAAGCTATAAAACCCATATGAGGTTAATCAAGGATCATTTTATGACCTTTAAAACACAAGTTCTCAGTTAGAACTGAGTAAAAATATAATATGCCCGGGAGTTCCCTTAAGGGCCCCTTAAGGCCCGAAAGTCCCGGAAATACTTTATTAAATAAAGTAAAGCATTATACTTCATTCTAAATACACAATAACAATTTAATGAACATTTAAGATGAAGTTATCAAGATAAATTCTCAGTTAAAGACAAAGTTCTCGGAGGTTCCCGATGAGGGCCCCATAAACCCCCGGGAGTGCCCCGGAGAGGACCGAAGTGGCACAAACTCCAATATAAATCATTCTAAAAGTTCATATCATAAATATTCATTATTCCAAAGAGGGTTCTCGAGCTACTTTCCCAAAAATACACAAAGTGCTCGGGGGAATTTCTTAACGCTCCTTTTTGCCCCTAGAGTGTCCCGGTAGCCCGGAAATTGCGTTACGAGTTTATATAACCCCATATAACTCAATGTAACACCTTAACATATTATTATTGACTATAAACAATGTCAATAAACACTTGGAACTCATAGCGACTAATTATTTTCCAGAAAATCCTTAAAGCGCAAAAACGTACCTTCGGATGTCACAAAAATGCATTTTACGCAATTACCTTGAAGTTTTTGAGGAGCCACGAGTTGATAATATCAAAAGGGGATAAATTGACCATCTAAATCAGTTAATGCCAGTGCTAATATCATAGCACCACCAGGGCCGATTTTTGAGTCAAAAAGGTACCTAAAATCAGCATTTTTACCTTAAAACTTTCATCTTTTACCATAATATAAATGTACCAAATAAATGCTGGAACCTATTACATGTTATAATATGGTCTTAGTAAAATATAATGTGACATGAATTAAATCAAAATCAATCCCAATTAATCTCTATATGGGGCGCCATTTAGTGTGTATTTTGGCTAGTTTTAGTTAATAAAATTGCCTTATGGTAATGTGACTCACCTAGCATGTGCTATATGATAATGTAGCAAATATATTCAGTCAATTGGAGCCTCCACTACCGTATGCCTGCAAGGAAACAACAAGAGGATTAGTAATTGAAAAATAATGACATTAACAATACTAACTAGACCTACCTTTGTACAATGATATAAACAAATAAACCTACCCACACTTAGCCACATGCTGCCGATTCATATGCAGGAGAAAGGGAGTATTATTGCTGTTAATCAATCCAATAAAAACAAATACTTAACTAAGCCTAATCACATGTCTAGTATAAAACAAATCTAAATTAGTCTCCTACAATTCTTTTAGCTGTAAGTCTACATGGATTTGGAGCTGCCTACATCCATTATGGATGGACACACCTGCAAGAATAAGACAAGGTTAGCATCAATAATCAACTCATTAAATGCTAAACAATTACCTTGCCTAACTTCCTATATGCTAGACTTACTAATCAACTCTTAATTCACCCCACATGTGACCGAAAAGCAAGCTCAATAATGAGCATTTTATGGAGCCATGAACCAAGCAATTAACTAATGAAAGGAGCCTACCTAGTATGCCTAATCAATTTGATCAAATAAACAAATACCAATCAGATTTTGATCCTTTCATTTCTTCCTTAATACCTTACGTGAGCATCCGTTCCTTCCTTGCTCATGCAACCGAATTGGTAAGTCCTCAAGCTCTCTCTTTTCTTCTTCCTTTGCTAAGTTAATTCCTTAGAGCTTTAAAGCTCCATTAATGGTGTTCTAAGTTCTAACACCATTTTAATGTAATTTCCTAGTTAATTCTACCAAGTCTTGAAGCAAGAAATCATCCTAGCAACTACCCAAGAAATCGCCAAGCTTAAGTGTTCCATGGAGGTTCCTAGATTCAACAACAACATAAGGAACAACAAGATCAAGTTAAGGTATATTTTCATGTTGAAAATCCTAAGTAAATTCCTTAAGGTATTTTCGAAAATTAGGAACTTCTAAACCTATATTCTCTTCATTATTTCATGAAGGAAACTTGGATCTACAATCTTCCCATGGTGTACCAAAAATACCTTGTTGAATTCCTAAGGTAAACTCTTGTAAAACTACTCCAAATATTAATTATAAGTTCTTGTTAGAAGTCTAACATTTGGATCTCCTAAACCTATGTGTGGAGGCCGAAAGTTCTTCAACAAAATATCATTAGAGGAGCTTGGAATTCAAGGAGAAATCAAGTACAAGAATTATCTTGATTTAAGGAGTAAGTTAAATAATTAAGATTTATTAAGCTTAAGTTTGATTTAAGCTTCAAATTTTGGTATAAAAATTATGTATAACTTCTAAATATATTAAGGCCGAAAAACAATGGATTAAAATGTCAAGAAAATAGTTTATAACATATAAGGTAAGATTATTACCTTAAGGTATATATTTATGTCACAAAAATTTATTAAGATACATATAAGTTCAAACCGAATACTTTAGGGATAAAATGTTCTATTTTGAGTTAATAATCATTCTAAGTCATTAGCATAATTTTTAGAGTTGTTATATGGCTTATATACATTTATATGTATTTATTATAAGGTTTAAATCAAGTTTTGAAAACTATAAGGTAAGTTGAAATTAAAGCCGAGAGTATAATGAACTATTTGGTGATTTTAGAAATATATAAGTATATTAACTTATATTATAAATTTTGGGAACATTAAAAATAGCTACAAGTATTTAAATGGCTAGTTTAATAAGTTATGTGGCTAAAATGTGAATTTTAAAAAGTTTGTGGTATTAAATGTGATTGCCGAGAACATAAGGGTTCATTTGGTATATTTATGGTATAATATAAGGTAGGAATTTATATTATGAATTTTGGTGAATTTAAATAAGTGTACAAGTGTTAAAATAACATTTTATAAAGTTTTGGGGCTATTTGGTAATTATTGAGAAGTTTAGGAGTATAGCCGAATTACAAGTGAATTTATTGGTATATTAAAGTATTAATTATGAAATTAAGTCTTGGTCAAAGTGTTGACCAAAAACTTTGGGTTAAAATGATTTATGACATAAAATATTAAGTTTATAAAAGTTTTGGGGTGATTATATAATTTATGAAAGTTTAGTTATAAAAACCGAAATGATTAAGGGGCGAATTCATAATTAATAAAACTATAAGGGCCTTTTCGGTATTTTAAGGAATTAAATATTAAAACTATAGTTTATAAGTTAATATATAACTTATATAAAGTTTTGGGGTTAAAATGTAAATATAGAAAATATAAGTGGAAACCGAAAGTTTAAGGGATTTAATTTTAATTTATAAAAGTTAGTATGAAAAGATTGTAATTACCAAAGTTAATGGGGGTATTTAGTAAATTATAAAAGTTATATGGTTATTTGGTAATTTATAAAAGTTATTGCGTATAAAATATAAATACCGAATTAATAAGGATGGTGTTGTAATTTAAAACTATGTAATATGCTATATTAAGGAATATAATATAAAGTTTATAAAATAAAGGTGGTTATAATAAAAATAACCAAATGGTATAATATAAAGGATAAGTGGAAATAATTATGGGTATATGATTTATGAAATGGAAAATATACAAAAAGGTAGAAATTCATTATCACATGTGAATGTCACATAAAATAACGAACTGTTGAACTACTTTGAGTCACTGTAAAATAACAGGGGGAAATAAAGAACATACTTGATTAGTATATTACAAGTATTAGTTCTACAGTGACAGTACTGTAATATTTAGTAAACAGTCGTATTAATATAACCCGGTATTGTATGTATATATAACAGCGTACGGGAAGGGATTACTAGAGCGTGAATTGTCAAGCTAGCTGTTACTACGGTGAACGGTATGTTAATTGTGTGGTCTGAATGTCCTAAGGATTTTCCTGAGGTCCAGACGTTGTGTGTTTAAATTGTTAAGAGTGATATCTGTGATTTTATGTATATTGTTTGTATACTGTATTGCTCAACACTGTTGCGGTGTACCTTACGCGAACGTCTTATGACTGGAAGTTTATACATCTAAAAAAAAAGAGAGAACTAACTGACCTTTAGGTATTATTAAACCTAACTGATGGTCAACTGTTATAGTCTTAACTCAAGGATTGGATATTGTATCATTGACTAAAGGGCTAACTTATAAAGAGAGGAATCCAGATTGTTTTGACTTTCTGGTTGCGCATCGTGATCACTACGAGAGACTTCAACGGGGAGTCACTCAAGGGAATCCATTGTCCACACTCGACGATGGCGGAGGGCACTGCCATTGGTGCACAGGTTCGACCGGATCGGTCAATATATTATCCAGGGCCATAAGGTCAGCTGGTAACGGTTCCGTTGGAACCCAGGGGACTACCGTCCATTAATAAGTTTTTAAGGGTTGTCTTGACATGACGCCTGAGGTGGAAATTAATTGGAAAGTTTAAGTGATTGGTTAAAGACAAGGGCCAGGTGGCCAACTAACAAGTACAGTTTAATACGCGTATCTTGTTTGATAGTTGTTATGGTTTATTGGTGTTTGATTATTGGTTGTTGTTACTACTATGCACTGATGATTGCAGGTGGACTGTTATGTGATTGTTTTATGCTTACAGTTATCACTGTTATATTTGTAAACCGGTGTATTATGTAATGAATCTAATATCAAGATGGCTAAAACGACTTAAGGAATCTAAATGACTTAGGACTACAGTTAGCATACCAGCATTTCGATTGCTGAGCCCTTCAATGGACAAACATTTCAGGTTACTGAAGAAGACACAAGCCGGAGTGCGGGGAACAGGGTAGCTGCTATGTTTTTAAACACTCTTAAGTTTTATTTGGTATTGTAATAAAGAGTTTGTTGTATTCAGTTAGTTGCTTATCTAGTTTGGATTTGGTCTGTAATAATTAGAGTGCTCAGTATCTGTTCATCACAGCGTGAGGGGTCATGGTTGTTGGATGGAGTAAGAGTGCCTTATTACTTACAAGGGTGAGTAACAGCGTGTAACACCAAGGTTAGATAGTTTTTATTTTCCGCTGCGACGTAATTTACTTTGCTACGACTTGCGACATTTTTAAACAGGTTAGGATTAGGGGTGTTACAAGGATTATTGATGTTATTCGGAAATACCGAGTAAACTAGTCATGTGGATTGACTTCTAGCGTTCTTCAAATTTTTAGATCGTGCTTTAGACGGAGGCGCCCAACGAGGTTAGTGGTCTACTGCGCATCCTAGGTCTAAGGTGTACGGTATGTAAAGGGGTTTGATCTGAGATGTCCTGAGGACTTCCTCGGGCTTAGATATTTGATGTGTGTTAAATAATGATTTGTGATGAATGTGTATGCATGAAGTGTGTTAATATCTGTTAATTTCCGCATTATTTTATCTTGCGCGAATGCCCGTCGGGCTAATATTATGTTGACTATTGATCGACTTATATAAACATACCTATACGAGCAATGTGTTTGCGACTGCCGTTATCTGACATAATACTCTAAGTATTATAAATTATGTAAATTATAACCTAAGTAATATACTTAGGAACGAGATACGACATCGTCAATCTCTAGAGCTTGGACTCGAACATGAACACGACCTAGATTACTTCTAGGCATGCATAAGACCCACAGGGCAGCCAATAAATAAGTGAATTCTCCACACCTAAAACTATACTTGGTTAACTAAATCATTTGTTGGAGTGTGAATGAGTGTGATGATATACATAAACCTATATAGCAACCGGCTATTGGTTGCGCATAGAGATCTCTAGAGTTAACACCCGGATCGGGTCTACTCTTATGAAATCCTGATGAGCCTGCATAGATCGTCAGGAAGAGTGTGCTACTGTTGGCACCAGGCCTTTGGCCATTTAAGGACGCCTTTAAAAGGCAAAGTGGAAGCCCCGGGATCTCCTAATCCCTTGGCACTATGAGCACCTTCGTGTGTATGTGGAACTACCGTCCATATGAGTTATTTTGGGTAGCCCTAACTTGACGCCCGATAGTGCTAACCAAATTACAACGTTATGTGAGGACCCGGGGGGCCGACTGATGTGATATGTGATGATTGTTATAAGCGTTGCGCGTATTACCGCCTCCGACTTTATTATCTAATGTTATGCAATGATGTGAATTTTAACTGTAATGAATGATGTGTGTTTATTTACGTTTTTACAGCTTTTAATATAAACTGTAAACCGGCAGAGCATGAAATGAATCTAATGCAAAGACGGTTAATAATGACTTAAGTGACCACTAGGGTCCAAACCTAGCATACTCAGCGTTTATCTCTGAGCCTACACGACATTTTGTAGGTTGTTGTCTATTGACAAAGCCGAAGTGCGGGACCCGGGTAGTAGGGCTTTTGCTTTTTGATTACCGCACAGACTTCTTACTGTATTAGGATAGACGCTTAAATTACTTATGGTGATGTTGCACTTATTTGGGATACGGATAGATGCTCACTATCGTTGTATATATCTTGAGACTTAGACTGTTGTATAGGCGGTATCTCGTTATCACCGGGAAGTTTATTTAATGTCGCTATTCTGTTATTATATTTCATATTGCTTCATCACTCGCTTGGGCGAGGGATGACAGGTAACACCCGTGTGAGTTTCCTTTATCGTTTTTCCTTCCGCTGTGAGACATCTTTATTATTGCTACATGAGAGATTAATACGTGATTACCGAGAAGGGTGTTACAAGAACTCCCTTCTTCCTGTTGGATTTTAGCCATCATATGACTTCATTGGCAATCAGAGGACCTTCTAAAATTTGCCTTCCTTTGATTAAAGTAGTTTGGGTCTCACCTACCAAACTGCCTAAGACTTAAGTCAAGCAGGAACCCTGGATCTTTGCAATGGCTTTATAAACACATCCGATCATACTGATGAGGCAGAATCCAACTATCTTCACTGCTTTAGCTCTCTTCGGGATCAATGTTACCCGGGTCATGTAGATACCACGTGGAATCTTGTTTTGTTGGAAAACTGATTTACTGTTTTGGAGAAATCATTCCCGATTATGTGCCATAGGTTTTTGATGAATTTAAAGTTAAATCCATCAAAACCGGGGAATTTGTCTTCTCCGCAAGCCCAGACTGTTGTTCTTATTTCTAAATCATCATGGATTGATTCAAGAGCGATTGCCTCTGCTTGACTAAGTTTGGGGCGGCCCTGGTGTGGGGGGAGAGAGTCACTACTTTTCCTGGCTAAAAAAAGCTCCTTAAAGTGTCAGACTATTTCCTGTTTTATCTCTTCTGGATTAGAGGAGAGCATATTGTTGATTATGAGGTGAGGAATGCAATTTGAGTTCCGATTCATCGAGGCTTTCCTATGAAAGTATATGGCATTTCGGTCGCCTTCCTTTAAGAATTTTTCCCGGGAACATTGCTGCCAGTATGATTCTTGCTATCTCAAGTGTTTCCACAGAAGACTTTGGATAGTGTTTCTTCTGGCTCGGCTTGTTTCATCGGCCTGCCTTTGCTCATCAATGACGTCAGTTTTTGCCAATTCTTGCTCTAGTTTTGTAATCAACAGATGTGAGTTTCAGAATACTAAAGTGTTCCACTTCTTTATTGAAGTTTTGATTTGTTTCAGCTTCTGCTGCAGGTTTAGCTCTCATAGCTTTGACCACTCTTGCTGGAACAGAATGGTGAATGATTAGTGTTTGAGCCACGTATTTAGTGCTCTCAAAGGTTTGGGTCCCCAGTTGAGCTCATCAAGGGAGATCCATAGTGCTCTATGATCTGATTGTCTCCACAGCTTTGCTCTCAATTTAATATTATGAAAATTAGCAAGCCATTCAGGTTCTAGAAAAGCTCTGTCAATCTGACTCATTGAATTACCTCTTCACCACGTGAATTTGCAGCCAGTGAGTTCGAGCTCAATTACTCCCATAGAGTCTAGCGATGTTTTGAAGTCCTTCATTCCTTTGTTTTATTGATTGGAGTTTCCCCCTTTTTTGTTATCACCTTTGAGTATCTCATTGAAGTCCCCTACGATTAGTAATAGATTGGAAAAGGAAGCACATAATGTTGTGAGTTCTTGATAAACTGCTCTTCCGTCTTCTGTAGATGTGGGAGAGTACATAAGGAGGAAAGTCCCTGTGAAATTGGATTTGTGCCAGCTTACATTCATTGCTACCCATCTAGAATCCTTTTGCAAGTTACTGATTACTACATCATTAGTCTTCCTAGCTATGATGATTGCACAAGATTGTCCCACTGCTAGTACTTCATCCCACGTGGTCTGGCATTCTAGTCCCCAAAGGGACCTATTTCGGTTAATTGGATGGGAGTGACGAGTTTCGAGCAGCCCTACTAGTTGTGCCTTTGTTTCTACTATGTCTTTTTTTAATAGTCTCCATTTCTCCTGTCGCCTTGCTCCTTATATGTTTTGGAACAGAAGTTGTTATGTCCTAATTTTTTTTGTTTTCTTTCTTTCTGATTCACAAAGGCAGTTCATATTGTATTTTGATCATATATTAGTATGTCTATGACATTCTCCTATTATTATTATTATGATTGCTTGAGGAAGTAGGGTTATAAAAGTCTTCCTTATTTGTTATTTATTTGTGAAGGAGGATATTTATTAGTTCCTTAATATTTTCCTTCCTTCTTTCTTATTTCTAATTCACGTTACTTTTTTCCTCCTTCCACTTTTCTGACATTCTCATTCACAACATTTTCCTTCTTCTTCCCAACTCCCACTCTGCATATCTTCTCCTCTCTTTGCTCATTCTCTTATTTAATCTCTTACCCCTACAATTTAATTGATTGGGTGCTTTGCTGTTCAAGTCCGCCAGATCTTGAGTGTGGGGATTCAGAGTCGATTCCTGTTCCTCATTCCATTCTTCGCTTCCTTCCAGTTCCGGTTGTCTTTTGTTTTGATCGAGTGTTCTTTGTTCGAGTGGAGATTCAAGGGGTCTGATGTGTGGAGTCTGCAAATAATTGCTTTTCTTCGGATGTGAGGTAGGTGGTAGATGGATTGAGTTGTGTATGTTCACCCACTGGGGTTCCATTTCGGTTTACGTATATGATTGTTTTGACTCTATGATTGGTGATGTTTTTGGTTGATTTTGATGTGTGTTTGATGCGTTAAACCCCGTGGATGTATGTTTTCGATTGGCTATTTTGCTACAAAAAGATTGGTAAGTTGTGGAGGATTTGTGGCTTGGTCCTGGCTGATTTCCACAATTTATTTTACATTTTTCACTGTGTCCGAACATGTCTCCAAACATGTAAGTTCAGACATCATGCGCGGGCGGATTTTCTGACTCTCGGCTTACGTCCGAACATGCAAGGTCGGATGCATGTTTAGACCGTGAAATACCCCAAACCTAAGTATGTTAATTAAACATCAATTTATGATGTAATAAGGCTAAAACATGCCTTAGAAACAATGGTAGACAATTTAAACCAAAGAAAACACAAGAAACACCATAAAGTCAATTTAAGCAAATACTTGCTCTAGACTTGGTGTAACCTTGATTAGGACCCAAAGGTCATTCCTAGACCTTATTAACATGCTAATGAACATGTTAAATCAATTACCAAAGAAAACCAAGCTCAAAAACAAGTTTAAACACAAATTGTGTTTTAAGGATTCTTAAAGCATGTTTTTGAAAAATTGTCTTGGAAATGAGTTTTGAGTGGCTAAATGACCAAGTTTATACCTTAATAAACATGTGTACTATTTAGTATCACATTAGGAATCCTAAATCAATGAGAACCCAAAAATTTCACAAATTTGTGCACTAATTATGAATAGTACCCAAATAGTGCCCAAAATAAGTCAAATGACTTCTTTAAGTGGTCAATGGTCAAACTAGCCATAAATATCAAGGGGGCATGGTTTCTTAAGGGGTGAGTCACCACATGACTCATTCATAACTTAGAAAAGAAGAGGTAAAGAAAAGAAAAGACAATTCACTAACTTTTTGCTTAAGTAAAGGAAATATCCCATTTGCTTTCCTCTCTCCTCACTTCTTCTTCCTTGTCCACAGCATTTTCTTCATTCTCTCTCCTCCAGAACCGTGGAAGCTCCAGCCTTCACCTTCTCCAACTTGTTTTGCTTGCCAAATGCAACTCCAAGCTCCAAATCAAAAACTAAGCACACATTTGTCTTAGTTAGACCAAGACCTTCCATCCTCTATTTTCATAATTCTAAAACCAGAAGTTGGACTCCATTAAAGGAGCTCCATTTGAAGAGAAAAATTCAGTTTCAAGAGCTAGTATATACTCTCTTTGGCTTAAGGTAAGAAAAGCTTCAAAAATCATCCTTTTCTTCCATTTTTGTACTTGGCCGAAAATTGCCATTTGAAGTGCCTTGTTTTACTCTTTGTAATAGCCTTGATTCAATCTTCAAAAGACTAGTGGAGGTCCTCCTTTGATTCTTTACCAAAGTCTATCTTAAGACTCCAAAGGTAATAATCCATTTTAATGCTTTAAAAACTCTTTTTAACCTAAGAGTAAATTCCATGGGTCTAGGTATATTCCTTAACACTCATTACATTATTTGAATGTTGATTAGAAGCTTAGCAAGGGAACTAAAAGTCCTTTCTGAAAATCAGTCAAGAAAGCCAAAGGAAGAGAGAAAGAAAAAGGCTTGAAAAACAAGGTAAATTACTTACCTTAAGGTGGTTTAATGTCTTAGGGAATGGGGTTTAGTTAGATACCAAATGTAGCTTAGAGATTACATTATATAATGGTTTATATAACCTAGGAAAAGAATATGAACAAGCTTATGAACTTGTGACTAAGGAGCCAATGGGAAATGAGTTAGTAAGATAAGCATAAGATGGATTATAAGAACATTTATATTGCTATGATATGGAGTGTTGTGTAAATGCTGGTTGAAAGCTATTTATGTGGGAAATTCAGTGTTTAGTTATGTCATTTAAGGGCCTAAGAGCCATGTCATTTAAGGGCCTAAGAGCCATATCATTTAAGAGCCTTAGTGCTATGCAATTTAAGATTATTTCACCATATTGTGTTTGTTATGAATGGTTTGAATTGGGTGAGAAATATCATGAGAAAAGGACTGATGTGTGTATGTTGATTAGAGGAGAAAAAACTATGCATTTGGGCATGGCAATATACTAGAGAGGCTATGGCGAAATTTGAGTAGAAAACAAAGTGTTTTTAGTGGATTTTATGGATTAAAATGATCAAGGACTTACTAGGAATCATCAAATGAAATTTGAGTGGAAATGAGTTAACAAAGGTGCTCTTGAGGATTAGAATGACCTAGAGTTGTCTTGGAGGAGTTAGAAGTCTGGGAGTGATAATCACCTTTAAACTACAAGAGAAGGATTTCTAAGGTTAATGTGAAGTTTGAGGAAGAATGTTATGAGATGTTAAGAGATTGTCTAGTAGTGAGATAATAAGGATAACTTGGATGGTAATGAGTGGAATTGGGTGATGGAGGTGAAAACTTCAAGAGAATATAGTAACTTGTCAAGGGAATGACTAGAAATGGATAAGAGTGTATAACAATGTTAATGGTGAGTAAATTGAGTAAAGGAGATGGAAATGTTTAAGAGGAATTTAGAATGGTCAAGTTGAAGGAGTAAAGGTGTGTGTAAGGCTAAGTGATTGTGTAGTTGGATGAGGAACAATGTTAAGGTGTTAAGAGGATGGCTAGAAATGCATAAGTATATACAAGTTTAGGAATGATGAGTAATAAATGTAAAAGAGAGGAAGTTGTGCATGGAGATGCAACGAGACCTTGAGAACTATGAGAAGTTTGAGTTAAGGAGATGAGGATGATTGATAATGCTTGAGGAGTAGTCAAAATGGTTGAGAAGAAACACTTTGGTTAGTTGAGGTTTTAGGCAAAGTTTACATGTTGGAAGTATAAGGAACTAAGTTTTAAGTGTTAGGAACTTAGTAAGAATTTGAGTAAGTGATTAAGGAATTTGGAGGTGGGTTGAATAATGAGTTTGGTGGATGATTTAAGAGGGTATTAATGTGCCAAAATGATATAGGAACATACTAGGACACTTGTGGAAGAGATTGGAGTAAAATAAGCACTTTGGGAAAGGGTTCTACAGTGGACCGACCCAGGGGACCGGCCCTATCTGGGTCGATCGAGCAAAAACTGTCAAACTGGATGCTTCTGCATCCGACCCACCCAGGCGACCTACCCTAGAGTGGGTCGGTCGGACCTTAAAAAAAGAGAGGAGAAAGAGTGGCATTAGTAGTCCATTATTAGGAGGGTAATGATGATTAGAAAGATAAGCATATAAGGACTTGATAAATTAAGAGAAGTAAAATGATTTAAGTGGTTAAGTTTAAATTACAATGATTTAGACATTACTAATCGGAAACCATTAGTGATGATATGAGTTAGGTTAATTAAAAGAGAATTAACCACCCGATTGGATGAATGTTTTAGGGTTTGAGTATTTGGACTCCGGAGGAGATTAGGCAACCAAACGACCAACGGTGAACGGTATGGTTTTCTTGTAGCCTTCTTGCTAACGAGGTGTACCTCGGTTTGTGTGCTATTTGTTTATGTGTCCCGACTAAACAAGATAAAGCATGCAACCGGTTTAGTGTATTGTTGTGTGTTGTATGAAACTAACACAACTTACTTTGAGAACTTACTAACAATGTTTAGTAAGGAATTGTGTGAGAATAAGGAACACTCCCTAATATTGGTTTATTAGTAACCGAAAGAGGTTAACTAACAGACACCGTCGTTGAGACTTCTACTAACTGGAACTTGGGGAGTGAAGAATCCGGGACTGACTCCGGTCATGCATGTTGAGTTAGGAGGTCGGTATCCCTATCAGGTCCGTCCTCCATCGAGGCTTGTCTTCGGACTTGTCGCCTAGAGTCGACAAACAGACTCGGCCACCTTGGATTATGGTTCAAGGTGGGAGGCAAGATTAAGATGGTGCGGTGGGATCTCCTAAATCCCAAATTTAAGAAATAATGTTTATTTAAACCAATGGAGTTGATAGCTCATTGGCTAGGGTTACCTTTGACCCAACACAGATAAACATTGAGTTAAGAAACAACCAATTCTAATTAAAGAATGGTTGGCACAATGAGACTTAAGATAAGACTTGAGATGAGATAAGAATGGATTTGAGAATAAGAGAAATCTTGACTTAAGGAGTTAAAAGCTAACTCACTTACTTAAGGAACTCTTTTAAGTCGTTCGTTGTGGTTGAACTATGAATTGTTCATATGTCGTGTGGTGTTTATTGTACTTCTTATTAATGTTGTATTAATAATCAACCTCATGTATACGACAAAGTAGTCGTGCGTAGTCCCGTTAGCGTGGGGGCTACACGTTAATCATACCAGCAAAGGTGCTGAGCCCCTAGGGGCATCCATATTATTTTGCAGGTAAGAAGCAACAGATGGCCCGGCATGAGAGTAGGAAGGGGTAGACATATGTGGGTTTAAATTTGACCTACGAGTTGTGCATGTGCACTCGTACGGTGGTCTATATTAGTTAGTTGTATAGGAGGAAATGTATTTGGAATTGTGTATGTATTTGGTTAAGACTTGTAAGTACTAATGTTCGGTAATTTCGGGTCCATCAGACAGTAGCTAGATCTTAGAGGATTTAGCATGCCTAGTTAGTCACGTGGGTGACTAACGACTGTAACACCATCTTTGTAGAAAATTTCCGCTGCAATGTTAATATAAGTAATTGGAGGTTTGTGAGATAAGTCAGGTTTTATGAGTTGGGGTGTTACAGACCGACCTTTGTTTTTGCATAACTTCTTTGTTCGAGCTCCGTTTTGAGTGTGGTTTACGGTGTTGTGTTCCTCTCTTCGAGTATGATCTGTTTTGATATGTTTTAGCACATGTATATGTGCACTTTGATTTGAAAGTCTTTGATAAGCCTTTGAACTCTGATTTGCTCTGAAAGTGTGTTTCAGATTCTTACTTCAGTTTGATCCTGCATATTTCGTTGGTCTTAGTTTAAGACATCTGTTTCAACTATGAACTCTGTTATTGTAGTGTTTAAGGTCTTGTTCCTTGGTGATTGCATTCTACACCTTTTGTTCTGATTTATTAAACTTCAGTTTTGGGGACCTAGTTTTTGTACATTCTGAGCCGTGGAAGGCTAGGTCGAGCTATCTCGTAGCATGCTACGTAGACGTCATTCTGAGTGTTGGGTCATTCCCATTTCTGTTCTGTGGGGTAGATGAACCCTTTAGCCTTCGGGTCATTTCTGTGTTGTTGAGGGATCTGTTAGATCCATGGTTTCTGACCTTTTTTTAGTGTTGTGTTCAGTGCTAGTGTCCCACCTCTGTTCGTATTGTGTTCTACTTTTGTCTGTTCCTTCAGCTCCCGTATTTGACAGACTGTTGTGTGTTTTCTGTCTTCTAGGAACCTTTAATTTGTAAGTACTCTGTTTCATCTGCTCTCCCTGTTTTGGTTTCTGACAGACTATTGTGTGCCTTGTGTCCTCTGAAAGTTTCTGATTTATAAGTGCTCTGTTTCTGTCTGCTCTGTCTGTATTTGACTTGAGATGGTCTGCTGCATTCTTTCCATCTTCTAAGAAGTCTCTAGTTTACAAAGATTCGGCCTTTTGATTTGTCTTTGCTGCTCCCACTGATTTGTCATCTCTTGGCTCGTTCTGCTTTGGACCTCTTTCGATTTTAAGGACTTCTTCTGCGACCTCTGTTTCTGATTTTAGTTAAGCTTCTATTTGTGGATAAGTTTATGACTTTGCTAAGCCTCTGTTTCTGCCTTCTTTCTCCAAGGCCTCTGTTTCTGATTTTGCTATACTTCTATATAAGTATAAATGTATGTCTAGATTATGTTTTGAGCGTGCTTAGTTGAAGAAGTTTTTCACCTCCTGAGCGATGGTTTTGCTCACCCCTATCCCCGTCTGATTTGCAGGTTTAGCTTCTGTTTGGAGTTTTGGCCTCTGCTTTAAGATTTGGCATTTGGATTCTGTATTTAGTTTGTACGGCTTTGGGGCTGTAACACCCCTACTACAACAATGTACTTAACAACAATTTGCAGCGGAAAAACACAACTCAACATTCACTTAATTCATTGGTGTTACACGCCGTTAACCACCCACGTGGCTATAAAGACTAATACTTATACATTGTATCGGTCTGATGGACCAGATTCCCGAGCACTTACACATTATCATTCCGTTCCATTTCCAACAATCAATATACATTTACATTCCAACTGTACCGAGTATTTACAAACTAATGTCGATAACAGTTTCGGTCTTACTACACCTACAATACATAAGTAATTAAATAACTACCCATGCACAAACAACCACCCCGTCCTACTCTCGAACGGCTCCAGCTCCTTGTACCTGAAAAGGAAAAAGGGTGGCCCCCAAGGGGCTCAGCACCTTTGCTGGTATGGTAATCGTGCAGCCCGCATGCTACCGGGCCACGCACAACTAATTGTCGTCTAAGCATGCGGTTGATTATATTTAAATCATGCATGAAAAACTATAAACACATAACACACATGTATTTAACACACATCCAAGCATCAGGATTCAAACAATTCAATCATCACATCAACGCTTGTTAGATCACCTTATTGTGCTCTTTAACCCTTGAGGGTTTCTACCTTAATGGAGCTAACTCCTCACTAGACGACATTTACCCATTTAATCGGGTTATGCTTAAATTCCACTTATAATAACCTTGGGTTGATACCCATGATCAACATACTCAACATAACAACACATATCACACATTAACATACATACAACATAACTCGGGGAGAGTCACGTGAGGGCACGTACCCCAAGATGAGAGTTAGTTATCTCTTTGGAGCCTAGAGAATCTTTCTATTCCCATGTTAAACTCATTACACAATAATTTATTGTTCCACTTAGAGAACATATACTTACTTAAGATGTGTCGGATATAACATAGTTCCGAACACACCGTACACACTTACTTAGATATTTCGGGCTTAATATAGAACCGTTCACACTATACACATATCCCCCTTGCCCCGAACAATAATCGAGGTAGGTAAGCTTTGGTTAAGCTTACCAGTGATTGTAATCCAAGAAGGAAAAACAACCATAACATAACAGAGAGGAAGGTAAGTCAAATATGGATACCAACTCCCAAACAACGCGCGACCGGAACGACCGGATTCCTCACCCCCCAATTAATATATATAGTTAAGAGCTCCATTATGGAACCTATCACATCCATACACCATATGGTGTTACAACCGGGTTAAACACACAAGGGAGGTAAACATACTTACACGCACAAACAACACACAACTAACTCACACATAGCCGTGGTTAGAACGTTCCCATGGTTTGGGTCGTTAAATCCGAATACCGATCTCTTATGTGACCTAGAGTCGGTTAGCTAAGGTTAAACACATATTTGAGGTTAAACGGTATCGGAACCAAGTACGCCACATAAATGAATTACTGTAAACTCATTTCATGCTTATTATTGCAAGGTGGCAAACACACAAAAAAACAGGTTGGCACACAAGCCAGTGTAATCCGGTAGAACACAGGTTGCAAGAAAACCATACCTGTCACCAAGGTCCAATCTATTGTGTCCTCTTATGTTCCTCGAATAATTCTCGAACAACTGGTAACATTACAATTGCTTCCATTAACATCGGGGTAATATGATTGTTTAACGACTAATGCGCCCATAGTTAACCCCGTCATCCCGTTATACTTAATTTTACTCTTGTGATCTTAAGTTCACAACTCTCACATCCAACCTAGCACTTGTTTACACTTTTTAAGGCCTTTACATGTCACCAAACAAGGCCTAAACATCATTTAAAACCATTACCATTCAATCCCCCATCATTAGAAGCCTTAAACAATATTTTTTTCTCTCTGGTCTGGACCGCCCCTCTAGGGAGGTCCCAGGGGCGGTCCACAGCAGAAACTACATTCGCCTGCAGAATTCCACTGGACCTCCCCATAGGGGTGGTCCCTAGGGGGGTCCACAACAGACCCCATTTTCCAAAGTGCTTTTCTTCTCATTTTGAACTCCAATTTCAACCCAATCTTTTCCTAATCATTCCACATGTTTTCCCACATGTTTTAACATATTTTGGCACACTAAAACCCTCTCTAATCATCCCCAAAACTCCTTAAACATTTACTCAAGCTTTTACTAAATCCTTAACACTTAGAACATTTTACCTTACACTTGTAACTTGTAATTTTGCTTAAAACTTCCACTAACCAAAGTGTTCTTCCATAACAAAATAACCACTCCTAAAGCATCATTTTGCATCACACTCATCCCCTTTACACACACTCCTCAAGTCTTTCCCACAAGTTCATAATTAAACCTTCACAAGGCATTACACTTCTTTTGTTTACCAAATTTTGCTCAAGTCTTAACAACACACTTATCATGGCTTCGGTGTATTTGAAATCACCCATTCGCTCACTAAACCTCCAAGACAATGCCCAAGACATTTTAACACTTAAGAACACCTTAACTCACTTTCTTTCACCAATTTAAACCTTAACCATTCCTAGTACAACCTAGGTCACCAAACTCCATTTAAACACCTAAAACTCCTTGTTTACTCACCAAATTTTGATATAGCTTCTCTTGTATCACCTTACACCAAAACACGTAGTTTTTCACTTTTAAACAATCCAAGAACACTCAATCCCTTAATACACATTCTTACACATAAACACATGGTTTTTCATCCTTTAACCATCAAAGACATTCACCTTCACAAGAGATATTCTTTACACACAACTAAACCTTTAAACTACACTACATCACAATATAGTGCAATAACTTAAATTGCTTGGCACTTAGGCTCTTAAATAACATGGCTCTTAGGCCCTTAAATTGCATTAATCTTAAACACTGAATTTCCCACATAATAATTGCCTTTAACCTGCAAATACACAGAACATCACATATGCCCTTAATAACCACCGTGTAGATATTTTACTAACTCATTTCCCATTGGCTCCTTAGGTTCTTTATTAAGCATTCTCAAAGCTCAATTTCCTAAGACACATCATTACATTAA
The DNA here is from genome assembly GCA_023374045.1 of Limonium bicolor. Taxonomy (NCBI): domain Eukaryota; kingdom Viridiplantae; phylum Streptophyta; class Magnoliopsida; order Caryophyllales; family Plumbaginaceae; genus Limonium; species Limonium bicolor. Next base: position 298,531,543 of record CM041779.1, read on the forward strand.
GATAGGCTATTTACCTCTTCTCTTCAAGATTTTCTCACTTGTTTTCTCTTGTTCTTTCATGATTGAAAATCGGCAAGGAGCTTTTATCACTTGTCAATCTTCTAACTAATACACATACAAGGGTAATGAGCATTAAGTTTCATACTTAAACTCACATATAAACCCTAAATTTACATAAGTGTTTTAAAACACTAAAATGGAAGTTTACCTTGGAATTTGAAATGGAGCTTGATTAAGAAATAATGTAGGACTCCTCCTAGTCCTTTGAAGATTGAATCAAGCTACTAAAATGGGCAAGACCAGGCATCACTAATGGTGATTTTCGGCCATGTATGAAAATGAGAGGAAATGTGAATTTTCTTTGACTTTTCTTACCTTGAAGCAAAGGAGAACCACAAGGTGTGAAGAGATGAGTTTTTCCTCCTTCAATGGAGATTCTCTATGGCACCGAAATTGAGTTCTTGAAGATTTGAAAAGATAGAAGTGAAGAGCTTGGTCTAACTAAGACAAAGGTGGTCTTGAAATTGAATTTGGAGCATGGAGCTATGAGTTACAAGTAAAAGAAGATCAAGAATGGGGGTGAACTGTAGCAAAACGGCTTTGGATAAGGGAGGAAGAGGATGAAGACGGTGGGAGTGAGTGGAAAAGAAGGAAATGAGGTGAGAGGCTAGCTTTTACAAGATATTTATGTAAAAAGGTAACTTCCTTTACTTGCTTTTCTTTTCTTCCCTTTAATTAAACTAGTCAAGTGTGGTGACTCACACTTAAAAACAGGCCGCCTCTTTAGTACTTAGGTTATTTCATGGCTTATGTTGACCGTTTAATTAACTAAGTTGACTTATGTCTTAAACTAGCACTATTTGAGCACTATTCACAAATTAGTGCACATAATTGTGAAAATTTTGATTTCCCATTGATTTAGACTTCTTAATTTGATACTAAGTAGTACACATGTTGATTAAAGAGTAATGATGGACATTTAGCCATTCAAAACTCATTTCCAAGACAATTTTTCAAAAATGTGCTTTAAGACTCCTTAAAGCACATTTTGTGTTTTATCTTATTTTTGAGCTTGTTTTTCTTTTGGAATTGATTTAACATGTTCATTAACATGTAAATAAGGTCTAGGAATGACCTTTAGGTCTTATACAAGGTTACACCAAGTCTAGAGCAAGTATTTGCTTAAATTGACTTAATGGTGTTTTCTTGTGTTTTCTCTGGCTTAAATTGTCACCATTTTTCCTAAGGACTTAATTAGCCTTAGAAAATCATATTTTCATGTTAATAAAGTCTTGGTAAGCTCCTTGAATCTTAACCAAGGTTATCCCAAGCTTAGAGCATGTTTTTGCTCAAATTGTCTTTATGGTACTTTATTGTTTCTACTATGTTTTAAATTGTTCACTAATGTTTCTAAGGCACTTTTTAGCCTTAAAATACCATATTTTTAATATTTAAACAACATATCAAGGTTTGGGGTATTTCAATCTACCCCCTTAAAAGAACTTCGTCCTCGAAGTTCACAGTTTCCCTCATATCCTTCCATAGAATCCGGGAATTACTTGCCAGATAAAACCTCCATACCAAAACATACCTTTACATAACAAACATAAACACATCCATAACATAACATACCTTACATAATAACCTTGAAAAAAAAATAACCTTGAACTCAATGGTCCGGGTAACATAACCACATTTGTATCCACATATCCACCCTTAGACTCTCAGGTCTGGGTAACATAACCAAATTCAGATGCAACCACAATTGGACTCAAGGTCAAGATAACATTTATTACACCTACCACACAACATGTCTTAGTGAAATACCCCAAACCTTAACTACCTTAATTAAAGGAGAATTTAATTAAAAGAGAACTTAAACGAGGATTAGTCCTTAAACTGTAAACACTAAAGAACTTAAATTGGTGGAGAATCACATCATACACCAAAGCATCTATATGCACATACTTATATAGTCCATTAAACTTAACAATGGACTAAAAAAAAGAATAACTTTACGGGCAAATCAACCATTAAAGTTAATGTAACATATGTTACATGTACCAAGATCATTAAGTATACTTACAAATCACAATAAATAATAAGTATACCATTCATACAAAAATAAACATAAGGAATACACCTAAGGCAAAACAATAACATGTGTTAAAACTAACACATGAAACAAGTCCAATGTGACAACACCTAAACACATAATGTTACAATATATAAGTGTACAATGTTACATAAAAAAAAGAAAGAAAGAGAGAAGCTGGCCGTTTTCCAGCTTGAATCAGCCGTATGACATAAGGAAAATAAGACAAGAAAGAACATGAAATAACCAAAATATTAACTACCCTAATAAATTAATTAAATGAAGATTATTAATGAAAGGTTAAATATCTTAAATATGTAAAAAGGAACAATAGAATATAAATGATCTTAAGGAGATAAAAAAAAGAGTTTAATTAACCATAAATGTGCATATCCTATATAAACGTATGTACGGGTTAAAAAGAGCATTGTTAAACACTTGAAATAGAGAAATTAAATATTAACAATGACATTATATAATGTACATAATACACAAGGAGATACATAAAAATAATAAGAAGGGCATTATTAAAATGGTATGTAAACATTGATCATTAATTTAAGAAAACTTATTAATTAAGTCCTATTATGGATTATGTAAGAAATATATGATTTTAATAGGTTTGTTATGCCTTAATTAGATTTTTATAAATACCTATAATATTTGTGAAGGGTTTATTAAATTCTAAACGTTTCTAAACAATAATGTGGGGAAGGAGAAAAATAAATAATAATATAATGATAAAATATGGGATAAGATATAACATATTTGAAAAGGACACTATTTATAAAAAGAAGACTATTTGTAATATTAAATTGGTATGCAAAATAATAATTAAGTTAGTGAGTTAATAAAATAGAGACTTATTAACAATTAATTAAAAATATATTATGTCAGCCTATGTTTAGTTAAAACTTAACAACTAAATATTTTATAATACAACTAATATTTGCCTAATACTAATCATTATGGGTTGTTAAAATCTGTTGTTAAAATCTGCAGGGTATTCCATTACCTAGATATATTATTTACAGTAGCACACTCCTTTTTCAAAAATTAACCTGCGAGCAACATACGCGTCCATACCAAAACAACCATACTTTTTTTTTGATATAAACTTGTCGTACTGCATATATAAAACTAACCATAGACGCCGAAATTACATCAAAGTCATAGGGTTACACACATTACCGCTATTAGTCTTAATACTTAAATCGAAATTCAGGTCACAAGCCTGATAAACAGCAGCAGGGATATGATCCCTTTTCCAAATTTTCCATTCAACAGATGGATTGAAAATCTTGGTAACTAAGAAAGCAGGAAATTGTTTAAATTCAGAATTACAAGAGTACAGCTTGGTGGAGTTCATTCTTTGGAATCCGGTTGCTAGTTTCTGGAATTGGCGACCTCTTTCCCGGTTGTTGTTGAGAATGTCGTTGCAGGTCATGTAGGATTCCTGATTGTTGATGATGATGTGGATTTTGGAGAATCCTTCTTCGGTAGCCAGTTCAATTCCTTTTGCAATTGCTTGAATCTCCATCTCATGATCTTGTGTTTTCGTGAAGGTCTAGATGTTGAAGGCCACTCTTGGCTTGTGTACATAATCAATGAGAATACCTCCTGAGGCTGTTGAGACTCCTTTGTGTCTGTTTACAGAAGTTACAAGTAAAATTTCATCTTGTAATAAAACCATAGCAGCATCATTCATAATCCGTTGAGTTGAACTCATCATTTTAGAGTGATACATAGCAGAAAAATGTAAATTGGATTCAATACAATGCATAACCGCCAATTCAGGATTGTGTTTGGCTTTGTTTCTCCCATCATAAATAGCCCAAATCGAATTGGCTATCATAGAGAGTTTCAACTTAGACCATCTTTGAGCTTTGTGGATCAGCCAATCTTGGATAGCTCCACTTCTGTAACCTGGAATATCATCAAGATTCACTAGTTTGTCCCAGAATTGACTACTAGTCCAGCAGAGAAATATGGCATGGGTATCCGTATCTGTGTTACCACAAAAGTGGCACTTTCCTTTTCCCCCAATTCTTTTTGCTATATTAGCCATACACGGGAGCTTGTTATTTAGGAATTTCCACAATAGAAGTTTCACCCTAGGAGGGCATAATTTGTCAGAGACCCTTGAGATAACATCCCAGGGGCCTCGGTTGGTGTTGGAGGAGTTGATCTCCTTCTTGTTGTCTTGTAGCAGCATGTAACCTTGTCTTACTGAATATTTTTTATCCGTGGAGTAGTGCCAGATCCATTCGTCTTCCTTCTCAGCATTGAAGCGGCTCTCAAGGATGTCTGTTCTGTCAATGTGGAGGAAGGTTCGATTAATAATCTCCCTATTCCAAGACTGTCCGTCCTCATTCATCAGGGTTCTGACTTTCAGATTACTCCTTCTGTTTCCAATTGGGGAGATGATCTTAAAGTTGCCATCTCTGGGAAGCCAAGGAGAGTTCCAAATGTTTGTCTCAATACCATTTCCTATTTCCTTTCTGAGCCCCATTCTGATGAGAGGCATACTTGATAATATGGATTTCCAGATGGGGCTATCTTTCTTGGAAGTAGTGGCTGTAAGGATAGAAGATGAGGGATAATATATTGCTTTTAGGATTCTAGCTACCAGAGTATTTGGGTTTTTGATAAGGTTCCAAATTTGCTTGGCTAAAAGAGCTTGGTTGAAGTCCTTAGTAAATCTGAAACCTAATCCTCCATTTTCTTTTTTGTAACAGATCTGCTCCCATTTTGTCCAATAGAGGGGTTTTTTAGTCGAGTTCCCAGCCCACCAGAACTGAGCTATCATTGAATCTATTTTCTTTGTGATATGGTCTGGAATTCTCAGTATAGACATAGACAGGGTGGGTATAGCCATGAGCACACTGGTAGTAAGAACTGATCTAGCAGCTTGGGACATGGGCCTATTCCAGTTATGGATTCTCTTCCTGATCGCATCAAGAATGTAGCCGTAGGCTTCATTCTTATTTCTGCCAATTTTTGTAGGGAGGCCCGGGTATTTTTTGAAATGGGTAACCACTTGGACATTCAAAGCATTTGCCATTTGGGTTTTAGCTTGCAGGTTTACTTTTTTGCTGAAAATGATTTCTGATTTTTGGTGGTTTATTTCATGCCCAGAGGCTTTTAGGAAACTGAAAAGGATATTGGCTAGATGGTTAACATTTTGAGGAGTAGCAATCCCATAGAGAATCATGTCATCTGCAAAGGATAAATGGGAGATGGGAGGGGTGGCATTGTTGACACTAATACCTAGGTAGAGGTTATCACACATGGCTCGGTTGATGGCTCTGGAAAGAGCTTCCTGGGCTAAGATGAAGATGAAGGGGGACAGGGGATCACCTTGGCGAATCCCCCTTTGTTGGATAAAAGGTTTGCCTGGAATTCCATTAATAATGACCGAACCTTTGACAGAGGAGATACAGTTCATGACAGGAACTCTCCAATGATCAGGAAATCCCATGGCCTTGAGCAGGTCATTTATAAAAGTCCACTCCAATCTATCATACGCTTTGCTTAGATCAATCTTACAAGCAAACAGAGGTTTTTTTGTGGCTTGGGACTTTGAATTCTGTGATATAATTCTCCTGCCAGGATAATATTGTCAGAAATAAGTCTATTTTTGACAAAACCTGATTGATTTTCAGAGATGATATCAGGGAGGATATTTTGCAATCTATTGGCAAGGACTTTTGTAATGATTTTGTAGGTGAAGTTGCACAGGTCTATCGGTCTGAAATTGTTTAGGTGGGTGGCCCCCGGGGTCTTTGGGATGAGAGTAATGTAGTAGTCATTGAGAGAAGGAGGGATTGGTTGGCCATTGAGGATATTTAAGGAAACCTGGATGATTTGGTTTCCAATAATACTCCAGAAATGCTTGTAGAACTTCCCATTAAAACCATCGGGTCCAGGAGCTTTATTCGATCCTAGGTTCTTCACAGCCAGGAGAATTTCATCTTGGTTATACTCTAAGGTTAAGGAAGCCTTCTGATCCTCATTGAGGATGTTGCCCACTAGATTACAAAAGGGTTCAGAGCTGTCTAAGTTGGTGGCCTTAAAGAGATTCTGAAAATAAGTGGTGGCAGTATTATCAATCTCCTCCCAAGAGTAAACCATATTCCCATTCTCTTGCTCCAAACCAAAGATGGTATTTTTCTTTTTGTTGGCTGAAGCTTTGGAGTGAAAGTAAGCTGAGTTTTTGTCCCCTTCTTTAAGCCATTTGTCCCTAGCTCTTTGCTTCCACCATAACTCCTCTTTATATTGGAGCATTTCGATCTCAGATAGCAGTCTTTTCCTATTTGAGATGCTTCCAATGGTCTGTCTAACAAGGTTAATCTTGTGGAGCTCTTTGGTTTTGCTCTTGATTTTATTCCTGACTTTATAGATGTTCCACCCATTCCAAGCTTGGAGTTTCTTTCTACAAGTGTTGATGTTTTCCAAAAGGTTATGGTTATTAGGCCCCCAACAATCTGTAACAATTTTTTTGCACTTTTCCTCCATTAACCACATGTCTTCAAATCTAAAAATGTGACCAGGTTTTTTGTGGGAACCTAGAAGCTTAATGAGGATAGGACAGTGGTCAGAATGCTCTCTAGGAAGATGTTGGACAGACAGGAGAGGAAAGAGGTTTTGGGCATCTGTGGAGATAAAGACTCTATCTAGCCTACTAACATAAAGGTAAGGATCTGGTTGACAATTGGTAAAAGTGAAAGGGGAGCCAATGAAGCCCGCATCAATAAGCCCAGTATCCCTAATAACTTTCCTAAAAGGAGCCATAACCGAATCACTCCTAAGTCTACCACCTTCTTTTTCCTTCTCAAACATTATTTGATTGAAATCCCCTGCTAAGATCCAAGGGATCCTAACTTGATGCCTAAGCGCAAGAATCAATTTCCAAGAAAGATATTTTAAATTCCAATTAGCCCACCCATAAAAACCCGTAAAATGAAAAGTATTCATACCTGGGAGAGTGACATCCACCGCAATGTGTTGGGAAGATGAATTGACTAAGGTGAGAAGAACCTCTTTTTTCCAGAGTAAAGCAAGGCCCCCACTTCTTCCTTTACTAGCAACACTGAATCCATTATACAGAACCCACTTGCTCAAAATTTGATCCATTTCAGCAGAGGATCTATGGGTCTCCATTAAGAAAACTATCTCAGGTTTGTGGATTTTAAGTAAACCCGAAACCCAAGAAACTGCCTGGGGCCGACCCAAGCCCCGGCAGTTGAGGGTTATGCAACTCATTTTGGGTGGCAGCCTTGCTGACTAGCAAGGTCTGCCTTAATGAGGGAAGTATCTTCAGATTCAGACTCCTCTATTTCATCCCCAAAAGATTGGGGTGATCTAATCATCAGAAGCTGGGCTTTCAATACTTTCCTTTTTTTGAAGAGGGTTTTGGAAGGGCCAAGAAGGGAGGAGGGGTGTAATTTCTGTTTTCCAGGTCTTTGGGCAATGAGATTGGCTTCATCAGAATGGGTAGGGATAAACATGACATCAGAGGAAGGCCTTGTTTTATCTTCAGCTTCTTGCAAGATTTGACTAATAGTCATGGGCGGATTTTGATTAATAGACTCAGGGCTGTTGGGTTTATCTTGTACATGTAATCCAAATTCAGAGAGGGAAGCATTCCAGTCGAAGTTTTGGTAAATTGATGATATTCTGAGAGGGTTGAGGGGTTTTGGGTTCTTGGGACTCCAGAAGCTTGAACAGAAATCTGAGGGGTTAAATTCCCAAGGATAGGATGATATTGAGAGGGGGGAATTTGTTGTGATGACGGGCAGTGAGGAGTGGGCTGGGTAATAAAAGGTTGGGAGATGTTCTGGGTGGGTTGATAAGGTCTGAAGTTTGAAGCTTTAGGAATAAGAGGGATGTTCAGAAATTGAGTAGCTGGGTAACGAGGGGGCACAGGATTGGGCGGGATGGCTCTTAGAGGTGAAGGAAACAAAGGTCTGTTAAAGGTAGAAGGGGTAACAGTTCTTGGATTGAAGTTAAGATTGAAATTATGAGGGGGATTCATGGCCAAAGACAGATCAACATTGATTCTGGGAGCAGATTCGGTAGATAAGCAAGTAATTGGAGCGGCTAACAGATAATCATCTCTTATGAGCCCTTCGGCCTTCCATTGTTGAAAAAGTAATTCTTCAGAAGCTGGGGATAAGAGGCTAGCATTTTCAGCCCTCATCCAAGGTCCAAATTTGTCAGCATCTTTAGGGTTGGTCTTGATCACTTTACATTCATTCATCACATGAGTGAGTTTACCACAGATATAACAGAAACTAGGTAGGTTTTCGTAGGAGGCCCGACAAACTCTTTTTGTTTGACCAGTAGTGACTAACAGCACTCTACACAAGGGTTCGGCCACAGGAATTTCTATCCTAAATCTGAGAACTCTAGAGGTCATGGGATTTACCTTATCCGGAACTTCGATGAATTTCCCTAACCTCTGGGCGAGAAGGATAGCTGAAGGTTTGTTGCAGAAGCCAATCGGGAGACCATGAACACCAGCCCAGATCTTGATAGTTCTCGGGTTGTGCTCTGCATAGCTAAGCAAGGGATTGAGAGGCATCAAAGCTAACAAACGGTTCTGAAAATGCCAAGGGCCATTCGAGCGGATGTGGATAGCTTCATTTTCACTTGAGAACATGAAGGAGAAACAGTTGTACTCGACTTCATTGACTCGGAGGTAGGGTTTGGGCTTCCATATTTGAGTCATGAAATTTAGCATTTGTCTGGCATGAATTCGATTTGGGTGCCAGACCTTGCCAAAGAGGGATTTTTTGATATCTGGGTGAGAAGGTTCGATTATAAGCGGTTCTGTATTAGAGCTCTTCGATTCAGCAGGATGGAGTTTGAGATTATTCCAACTGTTGATGATGTTTTCCATATTTGGTTTCAGTCTATCAGAGATGCAGGTTTTCGAAACGGACGAAAGGAAAGGGAAGAAAGTCGAACAAGGAGATTTCTCACATCATATATCAAAATATATCTAACTCTAATTATCTTTCTCCTGTAGCTAATAGAAAGAATTTCTACTGCAAGTGATGGATTATCTGAAGATTTTGCATCAGAGAATTCAAGAGTTAGGTCAGAAGATCGAGGGATAGATCTACCTCCACTATTTGATCCAACCGGTACCAAACTTCCTCCTCTTCCAGTCTCTTTCTTGCCGTGCTGTTGTCGACTCTGCTCACCGGCTCCAATTGACTCCAGATTCGACATCCGCCCAGACCGCGTGCTCCGTCTCTCGATCTTCCTCTCACAATCTCTTTCCTCACATTGAATACTCCCCTCCTCTCTCGACTCATACTCCAAATCTTCTGCAGGTCTAGCACAAATCTGTGCAAATAGCTCATTATGAGCTATAATCTTCCTCTCATTGGCCGGAATTTCAACGAGGAAGAAGAACGGGTTAGGGTTTCTTGTAGCGCGTGGGGGCGCGTACTTTGAAACCTTTTCTCTCTCTCTTTTTTTTTTGTCATTTTTCGTGTAGTGCCCATGTACTGCAAAACAACCATACTGATTTCCTTCTTTTCAGTCTCTTCTGTCCTAAACCCTATCCAGCAAGTGTTCTACGCGTTCACTCTCTCACTGCTCTCTCCACATCATCTCTTTATTCTCTTCTTTCTGAAGTTCAAATTGGCAAGAATGGAACATCCATGGTCTACTCTCTGCTTTTCCTTTTCGTCCACACCTCTGTAGATAAAACTATAAAACTGCCAAACAAGAATATACATGTTTTGGTCCAGCTTCAATTTCTGTATCCAGAACATTCTTGTATCTACACCTTTGAAGAGGGTAAATCACTACAACTCTCACCAGAATGCGCACATCTCAGCCTCCCTTCCTTCACACTCTGTTAACGGTAATTTTGGAATCAACTGGTGAACAAGGAACAACCATTTTCACGGGTGGACAAGGAAACATACATGTGTTGTCTTCATTCCTTCATCTGCCGAACAACAAATCCAGCTGGTAAACAAGGAACATACAAATCTATGCCTGCTGATTCTTTCCATTCTCTACGGTAATTTTACGAATCTAAACTAGTGAACTAGAAGTATACATACTTCACTCTCTATATTTTCTTTTGCTGTATAAATCAAAATCAGACACACCCATTCTTGCCGATTCTTCTTTCAATCTCCATTAACATGCCTGGACTTATTGCCATGGCGTAGATCTATAAATGATCTATGTGTTGAACTGGTTGATGGTGGTTTTGGTAACAATTAAAGTGGGGAGAACAGGAAAAAAAATGCCTCTTGATCTGAAACTGGAGAAGAATGTAGAGGTGGGTTTCTGTTTAAAGAAAAAAAACATCAATTAAAAAGATATGCTGTAGTCTGGCCTAAATCAACAACGGGAATAAACCCAAAACTGGTTTCAAAGTTTTCCTTGTTAAGGTAAGCAAAACTTTGCTTCTGTTTGCCATGAATCCTTAGTTTCGTAATCTGTTCTTCATCCTTATACTGGTTCACCGAGAGTTGTTAGTTTAATTAATACAGTGCTAAATTTTATATACATGTTTTGACAATGAAAAACATTTAAACAGTTAAAGGAATTTTTCTGTGCCTGTGGATATTCTGGGTAAAATGGTAACAAAAATCTGAGCTTGTTCATCCTCTTGACGTGGCTGCACTAACATCAAAAACCAGTCTAGAATGTAAGTTTTATAACAGTGATGGAGTTCCTCTTCTCTAAAGCTGCTGTCAACATTAGAAGATAATTAATTTATTTTATCTCACCTTGTGAAGGAAAATATTATAGGCAGTATCAAGTCTCTGCTGTTTAGAAAAAAAATAGCATATGAGTTATCTTGCTGTTCAGAATTGAAAGGAAAGAACCATAAGCTGCGTATTGAACCTAAGTATTCTTTTGGTTGATTAAACGTAAGTTAGGAGGTAAGATAATTTGTTAAATAAGCATGAAGAAAAGAGTACCTAATAGTGGTTTAGTAATTGAGTTTAAATGATGATATGGTTCTAATTTTGTGGTCAAACAACCGAATAAATTATAGCAAAGTATTCCGTATATTTCGGTTTTGGAAATCTGAAAATGAGATATAGATAGTCTTGATTTCTAGAATTAATATGTGGTTAATGGTTGTCATGGTTTTAAAAGAGAACTAAATTTTTTTCTTTAGTCCTATTGTTACTGAGCTAAAAGTTATTAGTTTAATATGTTAATAATCACGATTGATGAATAAACAGTTAATTGAGATTTTTAAGTTTTTAATTGCATTTGGTGTGTAAGTGAGTGATTGATTGGTAAGCAGGAAAAAAAATTTTAATTGTGGTTTATTGCATTTTTATCAACTTATTTTGGGAAAACTGGTATTCAATTGATAAGACTGGAGATTAAATGATTAAGCGGTAAAGTGGTGTTGTTTTGTTAATTTCAATAATTTTGGTACTGGTTAATTTAAATTGTATCGGTATATAAATGTTAATCAGAGAGTTTAAAAGAAAAAGGTAGTAATGAGTTAAATTAATTTAAAATTGGAGATACGAGTTGTTAATATAGAAAGAAATAGTTAGTTAAGATTTTTAAGTGTTGTTTTAACAAAAAAATTGATTAATGAAAGAAATTGCAGAAGGGAATAACAAAATAATATTTGTCTAGAGTTAATCAATTTTTTTCCAGTTTCCTCTTAATTAAACTTACCAATTATATTTACATGTATGTTCTCGTAACAAGTGTAAATAAATGACTCTCTCGGTTGATCCAATTATAGGATCGAGATAGTCGGGACGATAATTGAGATGACATCCGGGAGTTAGGCGAGCTTCCTCTCCGGTGTACGGTATGGTTTCTTGTAGCCTTCTTGCTACCGAGTTATACTCGGCTTGTGTGCTAGTTGTTTGTGTGAAAAACGACCCCCAAGATTAAAGCATGTAAACTGGACTATTATTGTTGCTCGTAATTGCGTGGTGATTTATCCGTCTTGATGTTTGTCGTGCTGCTAACTACTCAGTAGAGTAGCCTAATATACGAGGAATGGAAATTGGATCATGAATGGAGAACTCAAGGAGATTGAGAGGATGGATGTATATGAGTGTGATATAAATTTATAACTACCTTATTGATTGTTAACGACATCAAAGTGATGTCGCGAGGTGACAAAGGAAGGGATTATGAGAATTTGACTAATGCTAACTATTGGGGGGACGAGAGGATCCGGGTAGACCGGGCACGCGTGTTTATTGGAGTGAGAGGGTGGTATCTATGATTGTAACACCCCAACCGTAACCTTCACACTTAATCAATAATCGCAGCGGAAATCCTAACTTGACCATATACCACAAAGGGCGGTGTTACACGCCGTTAGCCACCCACGTGGCTAACAAGGCAGTTACATACAATATATCGGTCTGATTACGAGAATCCCGAGCATAATTACAACCTTACAAAAATCACCTATCCAAAAAGAATCACAATATACCGAGTGTAACTGTACAAAAATCACCAACTAACTCTACATCCGCCAAAATATAAGACCTCGAGTGTACAGACACTACTCGGGTCCAATATCCAAAAATAACAAAAGTATCATCAACCTAGGATCTAAAGCCATTCTGCTTCCTCGATCCTCATCCTGCAAATAAACATAGCCCCCAAAGGGGGTCAGCAACCTTTTGCTGGCATGGTTAACGTGCAGCCCGCTGACTACCGGGATACACGCAACTAATTGTCGTGATAACATGGCGTTGATTTTAACATACAACATGCATATACTCAACAGGAATTATTGCAGAACAATAACAACACGTACATAGTGATTCAATTCACTTTAGGAAATAACCAACATGGTTAGTCAACTTAGTAAGCCTAGAGAACGACTTCATTCTCATGTTAAGCTTATCACATATCACATTACTGTTTCGTTAGTCGGATGAATAACTTAACTTAAGAGATGAGACAGGTATAAAGACTCGAACACATCAACACATAATTTCCCCCTAGCCCGAGTGGAAGTCAGGTAAGCAAGCTTTGGCTAAGCTAATGGGAGGTTGAAGTCCAAAAAGGAAAACAACCCTAACATAGGGAGAGAGCCGAATCTGATTCAGATATCGACCCCCATACATACACGCGTGACCGGAACGACCGGATTCCTCACTCCCCCCGTTGGCACTTGTTAGAAGTCCCACAGTGGGAGCTTAGCACACTCTCTCACAAGTACGTGTTTAAGTCCAGTTAGACATACAAAGGAAGCAATACATAAATCACAACACCCACCACAACCAAACACACATAGCTGTGGTTAGAACGTTCCTTAGGTTGGAATGTTACTACCGGATACCGTTCTCTTACGTTCCTAGCTTTGGTTAGTTAACAGTTAGCCCGCATTCGAGGTTACGGGTATCGGTACGCACACGTAACATTAATAATAAGAACTGTAAACTCATTTCATGATTTAATCTTACAAGGTTGTAAACACTCAGAAAAAACAAACAACACACAAGCTGGTGTAAACCGGTAGGCAACAGACTGCAAGAAAACCATACTTTGGTCCTTGCTGTGATTGGTTTCCACCGTTGGAGAATCCTGTACACATTTAGTAACGTCGGTTAATTAATGTACTAGACCTTTATTAATTTGTTACTTCACATTCCTAGTTTATTTTTCTTTCACACTTTATTATGATCTTTCCATCTTTTTAGTTGTTATTATAACTCACCTACATGTTCTAGACAAAACCCCCGCAAACGGAAGTCAAAACGGGGCTCAAACGAGCAAATTATGACGAAAACAGTGACATGTCCGAACTTGTGTCCGGACATCAACGTTCGGACACAAGCCGAGACTTAGAAGGTGAAAACAGGCAATTGTCCGAACTTGTGTCCGAGCTTCAAAGTTCGGACACAGGTCGAAGCAAAATCTGGAAAAAAAATTTTCAAGCGTCCGAACTTGTGTCCGGACATCTAAGGTCGGACACAAGTCGAGAGCAAATCTGAGAAAAATTTTCAACGCGTCCGAACTTGTGTCCGGACATCAAAGGTCGGACACAAGTCGAGACCAAATCTGGGAAAATTCTTTTAACGCGTCCGAACCTCAAAGGTCGGACAGTAGTCCGGACATCACTCGAAACCCAGAAAATTTTTAACGCAACGAGGCATGTCCGAACTTCCAAGTCCGGACGGAAGTTCGGACGTGCCAGAAAATTCATTTTACAGTGACGTTTCCAACACAAAAATGTACCCAAACCATATACAATTTTTGGCATGATCTCCCCATAGTTATTACATGTTTCCCCCACATTATTTAGCCCACCAAAACACTCTGACATCAACTCATTCCAAAACACTAATTTATACACAAATCCCATCATTTTGACAACAACACCACAATATACATAACCCTTAAGGTTTGGCTCTTAAACAACATCAAATTAAACACTGAATTTCCTCATATTATTAGCAACACCTACATTACACTCAACATTTATTTGCACTAAAACAAAACACATTCATAGCTCACACATTAGTTGAAGGTAAGTTAATTACCTTGTTTTTTTTCCTTTTCAACCTTTCCCCTTCTCTTTACTTCTTGTTCCTCAATCGGTACTCAACGGGATAAATTGCTACACTAATGACCAAGCCAAGATAGCCACAATGAGTATTTAGGGTTTATGAATATCATTCCATTAACCCTAGAATTTAGAAATTACTTGAACACATTGGAGGGAATTACCTTCTATTTCAAAATGAAATGTTTGGCAATGGAATTAGGGCTAGCTCCAACACTTCTTGAAGGTTTAACAAGCTTGGATGAAGAGAAACAATGGTGTTTAGCACACATTAAATCGGTCACCCTAAAAATGGGGGAACGAACAGATTTTTGAGTTGTTTCTTACCTTAGAACAACAAGAAGATGATTGGCTTCAAGAATATGAAGTTTTCTCTTCAAAATGTGGTACACCCATGGAGATGAAGTATGGAGTTTTGAGATTTTGAAAGGTGCAAAATGATCCCCAAGATGAGAGGAGTATTTTGGTGTAAAAGTTTCTTGATTTGGAGCTAGGATGATGAAGTTACAAGGAGAAGAAGTTGGGGTTTTTCCTTGGCTTGTAAATCGCCATGGCTGGGACACAGAACAGAGAAAGAGAGCTGGGAGAGGGGGAAATAGACGGTGAGTGAAGAGAATAAGGAAGAGAGAGTGTGAGAGGGAGTATTTTATTGTTTTGTAGTTTAGTGAGTAAAGTGGAGTAATTAAAATAGAGAAAGAGAGGGTTGTCCTCACGTGAGACACAAGAGAGGGGGAAGAAAAGTCTAATTTTTATTTTACAATGTGAGAGAGTGGCACTTGGTCATTAGCAGATAACACCCGTTAATTCCCGAACTGTCAGTTTTAACAGTTCGGGTCCGGTTTCCGGAATATTTTTTTTGTTTCTAAAAACTCTTAGACTCTAATTAGTATATAATTATAGTTATAAAATCAACTATAATTTATACAAGTCCGTTTTAAACGTTTAAAGTCACGTTTTTCGGTTTTCTCGAGAAACGTGCTTTTAAGCCTCGTTTGTGCTTTTTAATTCATTATTTGGATTCGTTTACTTCGGGAATTTCTCCCACATGTTCTTAGGACTTAATTAGCCTTAAAATATAATAATTATATAATTAACTAACATATTAAGGTTTGGGGTATTTCAATAATAGGACCAACCTCGTTGGAGTGCGTCTACGGGCTGCGCTGCCCCGGAGCCAAGCGATTGGCTCCCCGTCTTTGGCATATGATCATTGACAGGGGTGAGTTATATGTATATATATTTATGTATATATGCCACTATCGGCACAGATTATTGGTTTGTGATGCGTAGTGTTCACTTGGTACGGGCCACCTGCCCTAAGTTAAAACTGTAAACAGTCTCCAAAGTCAGACTGTCTTGAGAACTTTAAAAGTATATGCACAATTCCGTTGTGTGGATTGTAAGGAAAAATATTTGAATATAAACAATACCAATGAGAGCATTACACTAATCGAGAAGAGAAAGGCACGGGAGGACTGAAGAATTTAAATTTAAATAAGGTTAAGAGATGAAGGAAGGCTAACCCTGTTGCGACGATTTGATCCCGTTGAGTAGGATCACTTGTTGATTGTTTGTTGACTATATGATTGGCATGCTGAGTGTTTACAGTGTTTTATTATATATGCATGTCTGTTAATAAATTAACCGCATGTTCATCCGATCAATTAGTTGAGTGTAGCCCGGTCGCATGTGGGCTACACGATTCCATACCAGCAATTCGTTTTGCTGAGCCATTTCATGGCCAACCATTCACAGGTACGCGAAGGAGATCAGACCCGACCGAGAGTAGGCAGGGTACATTTAGGACTTGTGATTCGTTTTGATTTTGTTATAAGTTGTATTTATAAGTGTGTTGTATTAATTAAGACTTAGCAACTCGGTATGTAATTTAAGGAGATTGTAATGTATTTCCAGTCATTTAGACCGTAACATGCTGGGAGGAAAGGCCTTGTCAGTCACGTGGGTGGCTGGCAGCGGTAACACCAAATCTGTTTAAGTTATTTCCGCTGCGGTTTGTTGATTATGTTAGAGGTCGTTAGAAGTTAACTACGGGATTTAGAGTTGGGGTGTTACACTTAGCATGTACAGCATTCAAAAATTCCTTTTTCCATCTTTTCATGGACTCCCATGTCGAGTACATATACACTGTGATCCCGCAGAACCCGGTTGCAATGGACACCTTTTGGTCCCCGTTCCTTTGGGAGATTATGTCTTAAACTAGCACTATTTGAGCACTATTCACAAATTAGTGCACATAATTGTGAAATTTTTGATTTCCCATTGATTTAGACTTCCTAATTTGATACTAAGTAGTACACATGTTGATTAAAGAGTAATGATGGACATTTAGCCATTCAAAACTCATTTCCAAGACAATTTTTCAAAAATATGCTTTAAGACTCCTTAAAGCACATTTTGTGTTTTATCTTGTTTTTGAGCTTGTTTTTCTTTGGGAATTGATTTAACACATTCATTAATATGTAAATAAGGTCTAGGAATGACCTTTAGGTCTTATACAAGGTTACACCAAGTCTAGAGCAAGTATTTTCTTAAATTGACTTAATGGTGTTTTCTTGTGTTTTCTTTGGTTTAAATTGTCTACCATTTTTCCTAAGGACTTAATTAGCCTTAGAAAATCATATTTTCATGTTAATAAAGTCTTGGTAAGCTCCTTGAGTCTTAACCAAGGTTATCCCAAGCTTAGAGCATGTTTTTGCTCAAATTGTCTTTATGGTACTTTATTGTTTCTACTATGTTTTAAATTGTTCACTAATGTTTCTAAGGCACTTTTTAGCCTTAAAATACCATATTTTTAATATTTAAACAACATATCAAGGTTTGGGGTATTTCAATCTACCCCCTTAAAAGAACTTCGTCCTCGAAGTTCACAATTTCCCTCATATCCTTCCATAGAATCCGGGAATTACTTGCCAGATAAAACCTCCATACCAAAACATACCTTTACATAACAAACATAAACACATCCATAACATAACATACCTTACATAATAACCTCAAACTCAACGGTCCTGGTAACATAACCACATTTGTATCCACATATCCACCATCAGACTCTCAGGTCTGGGTAACATAACCAAATTCAGACGCAACCACAATTGGACTCAAGGTCAAGATAACATTTATTACACCTACCACACAACATGTCTTAGCATGTACAACAATCAAAAATTCCTTTTTCCATCTCTTCATGGACTCCCATGTCGAGTACATATACACTGTGATCCCGTAGAACCCGGTTGCAATGGACACCTTCTGGTCCCCGTTCATTTGGGAGATCAATCACTTAATTTTTAACATATATACTTCTTATGTCACCGGTCCAAAGACAAAGGCTCATACGTCCTCAGCTCGTGAGCAAGTAATACAAAAATATTCTTTACGAGGTTAAGTATAAGAGAATCCTTTATTTAAAAGTATCAATTGAAAGTTTTGGAAATACCAATTGAAAATCCTTTTGAAAACGCAATACAACTCCAAGTCCAATTTATGCTCTTTGCATCTTTCCTTAATGTGGTTATTTGTGACCACTTATAGGGAGCTTCAAGAGTCGTCCAACCCTGATGTGATCAGCATCAGTGTCGAACTATCCTTCCACCCCAATTTGTGTTCGGATTCCCTTGATCGCATGCAAATCAAGTTCCACTTCCCACTTCATTTTCAAGCATCAAGTAGTACACATTTCCAATTTTCTATCTTTTTAGTCATTCTAGTCATAATCATTACATCTTCAAGGGATAGAACTCCATCTATCAGTTATCTCCATTCACTTTTAATCAAGTTACCTAGGGAATCTAATTCTCACTAGGTTCTATGTCGGTTTCATACCCCTTCATAAATCACAATACTGTATATATATATATATATATTTATCAAAATACAATACACGGTTTTACATTTATATACTGTCGGGGTTTTTGTTCCCCAGGAGTTTCTCTACTCCCCTACACTTGTACTCTCACACAACAGTTAACAAAGTGGACACACTTATCACAATGGTATTCGCATCTTCTGTGCGCAATTACCACAATTAAACCATGAATGAATGCGTATGTTCATATTACATACGCACCAATCATCAAAACAAATTATTTTGTGCTATGCACACCATAGTTCACGTACACTTGTACGTCAAAACACACTAAGCGTTTTTAGGCTCTACCCCCCTTAAAAGGGATTACGCCCACGTAATCAATCACTGAACATTGGTTTAAAATGTTCTGCCGCCGTGAAATGTTTTAACTCCCATGCGGTCTGTTATACAATGCGTTCTGGTTAGAGGATCTTAACCATATTGTCGGTTTAGTCCCTAAACTAAGAATTCTCATTGGAGTTTATTTAACTCATAATCGGTTTCGATTCTGGCCTGTCAGAAATTAGCCATTTCTCGTATTCACCATGCATATTCAACATCTGAATCACGGGTCCACTAGCTCCTGCTGCGTGACCCTGATAACTTTAGAGCTTAGTTTGCCCCATTCATTATTCTTACTGTATTGTACATCTCCGATTTATCACCTTCATATCTTTTACCGTGCGCAAATTCGGTGAGTAATAAATTTTCCATCCAGTTCTCTAACAATTTACTGTGTATACTGCTATGTATTTCATGACTATTCACTTTGCTTCTTCCGACTTACTGTTGGTTGAGGTCGAGCTACTACCTAATATGTAGTGCTCCCTCGGTTATTTCCAACACTTGAGGTATATTGCATACCGGTATTTGGTATTCCCTGTTACTACAGTCACTTATTGCTAATCATGCCTCCATATTTGGTTTTGTACATGTACTCTTTCATTTGTACGACCTTGCATTTCCTATGCATCGATCATTATAGCGTTAGAGGTCTCTTTCCGCCTTTGTTTAACTATTGTGATGGTTGGTATTTACTGGTGCGTTTGCATGACTTCCGTATTCACTACGGGTTGGTTACTTAGCAATCGGGGATTCTTATCCCGACGCTTTCAACTTTGCTTACCGTGTAAATTCACTAAGACTACCCTTCCATTCCTTATGCAACTGCAATAGGAATCCACATCACGTTCCAACGAGATCCTCATCTCATAATACTGGCTACTGGCTTACTGCCCAGTCCATTTACTATCACTTCCTTGCACCTCCACCGAGTTTAACTCACAACTCTACTTATTCGCCATATTATTGCCTAACAATACTCCTACAACGGTCGCTTACTGCGCACCGTGTTCTTACTTCTTGTACAACACTAACTCACACGGCATACACTATTATGTTAGTTTCCGCTCATGTACCTTCATTATTCGTATTATGGTTCATCATTCATTTGAATGACTACTGAATACACTATTTTTTTTCAAGTCTTTATGCTCCTTGAGCATTGCTCACTCGGTGCTTCACTTTATACACACATGCTACTAAACTAACTGCTCTCCCGCAATAACAACATGGTCAATCCTTAACATATTTCTTGAACTTGGTTCACATAACTACCGCTCCCGCGGTCTCACAATATGGAGCGGTATCCCCACTCTTAAAGTAGTGGTTCATTCTCCGCTCGCTCTATTCAATTAAATTTACGTAACACATTTAGTTTGTGGCTTATATGCCTCATTCCCTCGAGCTGTGCTTATTATAAGCTGTTCATATAAATTTTACTTCTTCATACGCCATCACATGGTTTGGATGTTATATTGGGCTCCATGACAAGGTCATTGCATCATGCTTCCTTTCATGGGATGTCCCTTAGGAATGTCAGTCTGCCTCCGGACGACTTATGTTTAAACTGAGTGTTAGTTTCAACCCTTGCCTTTCTGTCACGTTATTTCGTTCAACAATCGTTGATCCAAACACCCCTCAAGGATTGTTCCTGGGTGTTGCTAAGTTATGCCATCACATCTGGCTTGCACTTATTGGTGTGTTAGTTAACTACGCCATTTTGTGTTCTTAGCTGGGTTTACTATCCTCTTCTGTGAAGATCGATATTCCCCAGTAGTCTAGATGATCATTCCGGGAGTTTCATCCCGTTTGTTGCACATTAATGTGTCCACATTAGGCATCTGCCTTACCATGTATAGGCTGGATATTCGTTCCAGCTATCATGTTTTATCCCTCATGACACTTGAGACATATGCTATGTCTTTACTTACTAACCAGTGCACTTCACACTTCCTGACTCTTAAACACTTCCTTGAAATAAATTCACTAATTCCCTTAGTCTCGTTGACTTAACTGAGTCCTTTTACTCTAACCATTCATGGTAATCAGTTGCTCTTGTTTGACCTTTACTACTGACCGTAGTACGGAGTCGACTACTTCCCGTGTTCCCGACTCTACTCGTATACATACATGAGGTACCCTACTGATACATTACTACTTACCCGACTAACTCATGAATGAGTCCGTCAGGCCCGCAAGCTCCTATCGGAGTGCGGTCGTCCCACATTTCATTTTTGTACACTCGTAGTGTCCGTTACACGCCTAGGTGAAGTATTCTATTGTCAACTCCCTTATATTGTCTTATGATACATGCATTCAGTGCTTCCCGAACTTAATCAAGGGAAAGTCTGTCAACTGTTGTATTTAGTATGAACTCAATCCATTCCCACGGGTTGACACCCTCGGGTCATCCGATTTCCGTCCGGTTGTTCAAAAGTGAACTGGGTGTAGCTTACCTACCATGTGGCGTTGAGGCCGGCGTAGGTCCTCTGGTTTGGTTTAAAAGAAGGTTAGAAATAAGTATTGGTTTGAAAGAAATTTTGGTTTTGAAAAGGAGTTTGAAATAAATCCGAGTTTGAAAGAAAAATTCTCATGGTATTACAACGTCTTCTTGGCTTAACCGAGTCTAGCTTCTCGCTGAATGGTGTATTCCCAATTACAAGGGTTAGGCTGTTAAGCCCTCTCGAGGTTATGACTATTTCATTCGACTTCATGGCACTTTACTAAGTACTTCATAGTTGTTAGAATTTTCCCGGAACCGCCCTGTTATAGCAGCACTTGCCATGGCTAGTGCACCATGTTAACTGGCTATCGGCTGAACATTTACTGGTTGCGGTATTGTTTTTACCTGCACCATATTCAGTGGCCTTTTGGCCCTTACTTTGATCTTACAGTCTTGACAATAAACCTTCTGGGCGGCTTCTCATTGTCTTCACATGATAATCATTAACTAGGGTGTTTCCCATTCTTGGGGTCCCCTTTTTACTTAGTATTGTATCTTCTTCGTAGCCCGTTCCACACATTTGTCGTGGTTACTGAGACTTGTCTCTTGTTTGGGTACTACTTTATAGTTCCTTAGTCGGTTGGTTTACCGTTGGCAACATTATTTAATAATCGTGGTCCCGTAGACACGCGTCTCGGGTTCCATTACTTCACTTCTTGCTTGTTGCACGGTTGGTGCGTTGCAAGCTGGTTGTTCTTGACTGCTCGGCATGTCGACCCAGGTTGCCAGAAATTCCATTCTCCTATGCATAGGATTCTTCAATTTTCGCTATTAAATGTGACTAACATTGTTCAGATGGAAACCGTCTCCGGGATTCCCACTTTTCAGAATCTACCGTATGACAGGTTCTCCGTACTTACAGAGATGTTTAATAACAGCCAGATCGGGTTTTCCTGAGTAAGAGAGGACTTCCATCTCTCTGGTGTTCTTTCCCAAGTTATAAAACAGGGATTGTGGAGGACGGGAACGATATTGTAGGTTTCCAATACACACTGGTAATTCCTAACTAGCGTATCTCTCACGCTATCACTCAACCCTTAACCCAAAGTATTAAACTCCTAACTCGGTACTTCCTAATCTCGGTAATTCCAGCCATCAGAGCGATACTTCGCTCTAATACCACTTTTTGTAAAACCCCTACTACAACGACGTACTTAACAACAATTTGTAGCGGAAAAACACAACTCAACATTCACTTAATTCATTGGTGTTACACGCCGTTAACCACCCACGTGGCTAACAAGGCTAATACTTATACATTGTATCGGATGGACCAGATTCCCGAGCACTTACACATTACCATTCCGTTCCATTTCCAACAATCAATATACATTTACATTCCAACTGTACCGAGTATTTACAAACTAATGCCGATAACAGTTTCGGTCTTACTACACCTACAATACATAAGTAATTAAATAACTACCCATGCACAAATAACCACCCCGTCCTACTCTCGAACGGCTCCAGCTCCTTGTACCTGAAAAGGAAAAAGGGTGGCCCCCAAGGGGCTCAGCACCTTTGTTGGTATGGTAATCGTGCAGCCCGCATGCTACCGGGCCACGCACAACTAATTGTCATCTAAGCATGCGGTTGATTATATTTAAATCATGCATGAAAAACTATAAACACATAACACACGTGTATTTAACACACATCCAAGCATCAGGATTCAAACAATTCAATCATCACATTAACGCTTGTTAGATCACCTTATTGTGCTCTTTAACCCTACAGGGTTTCTACCTTAATGGAGCTAACTCCTCACTAGACGACATTTACCCATTTAATCGGGTTTTGCTTAAATTCCACTTATAATAACCTGAAGTTGATACCCATGATCAACATACTCAACATAAAAACACATATCACACATTAACTGTAACACCCCAACTAACAACAATACACTTAGCAACAATCTGCAGCGGAAAGCTTAACTCATCACATTACTTAACTCATTGGTGTTACACGCCGTTAACCACCCACGTGGCTAACAAGGCTAATACATTTACATTGTACCGGTCTGATGGACTAAATTGCCGAGCAACTACAAATTATTATCTCTTTCTATTAACAACAACCAACATACATACGCATTCCAACTGTACCGAGTATTTACAAACTAATGCCGATAACAATTTCGGTCTTACTACACCTACAATACATATACCATTTAAATGGCGATCCATGTAAAAACAACTACCCCGTCCTACTCTCGAACGGCTTCCAGCTCCTTGTACCTGAAATAGGAAAGAGAAGAAAGGGTGGCCCCCCAGGGGCTCAGCACCTTTGCTGGTATGGTAATTCCGCAGCCCACATGCTACCGGGCCACGCACAACTATTTGTCGTCTTAGCATGCGGTTGATTACATTTAAATCATGCATGTACACAAATAACACAAACACATTACAATCCACAACAGTGGTCACAACAAATACAGACAACACATCTACATCTAATAAATCACTCTTTGTGTTCTTTGATCCTAGAGTGTTTCTCCTTTAATGGAGCTATTTCCTTAATAGATGACACATACCCACTAGTCGGGTTAATCCATAAACGTCTCTTTTATAAATTGGGATTCATATCCATGATCCACCTACTTCACATTTAAACCACATACAAACTCACATCGCAATAAACATTGCAGTAAAATCAACGACACATAACGTAACGGGTACGGATCTCTTTAGGAACTGCCCCGCACATAGTTAGTTCACTGGGAGAGCCTAGAGGATGCTGTCAAACTCATGCTAAGCTCGCTTACATAACTCGTTACCGTCCTGTTAGGCGAACGGATAACTTAACACAAAGATGGATCGGATATAGTGATCCGAACGCAACATACATAATCCCCAACAGACGTGAGTCAAGAGCCTTGGTTAAGCTCAGGGGTGATTGAAGACCAATGAAGGAAAACAACCAACAGAGAGGAAGCTGAAGAAACTGTATACAATAACTCCCAAACAACGCGCGACCGGAACTACCGGATTCCTCACCCCCCCATAATATATATATATTCACAATAAAGACTCCGCTGTGGAACCCATCACACCAGCACGCAATACAATATTACAACTGAGTTAATCGCACAAAGGAGGGTCACACATTCACAGCAACATCACACAACCAACTCACGCATAGCCGTGGTTAGAACGTTCCTTAGGTTGGAAATGTTATTACCGGATACCGTTCTCTTACGTTTACCTAATAGTGGTTAACTAGCCTTTCATGTGCATTCGAGGTTACCGGTATCGGTATGTAAACACACAACAACAATAAAGACTGTTAACTCGTTACATGATTTATCTTATAACGTGGCAAACATACTGAAAAACACATTGACATACAAGCCGGTGTAATCCGGTAGGACACAGGTTGCAAGAAAACCATACCTGTCACCGGAGTCCACTCTATCATGTCCACTTATGTTCCTCGAACAATTCTCGAACAACTGGTAACATTACATTTACTTTTATTAACATCGGGGTAACATGATTGTTTAAAGTCTAATGCTCATAACTCACCCCCGTTAACTAGTTAAATAACTTGACATTTTTAACTTGTTTTACTTCCACATTTTATTACAACTTTTCTCCCATTTGATTGTATTTATAACTCACCTAACATGTCCTAAACAACCTTATAACATCATTACCTATCATTTTCATACCTTAAACAACATTTTTAGAGTGGTCCGGGACTTGGTCCTTACCTTAAGTCCCGGACCAACACTTATAGAAACTCTCGGCTGATTTTTAACATTGGTCTGGGACCTTGTACCGACCCCAAGTCCCGGACCAGGGTGTTTGTGCAACTCTCGGCCATTTTTCAAGCATGGTCCGGGACATCATCCAATACCTAAGTCCCGGACCACTGTAACAGAATTCCCAAATTGACATTTTCTAGTCTTGTTTCATCTATTCTCTTTATCCATTGATTACCCAAGCTTCCCATGTGGTATTAGGTATATTCTAATACCATGATATCACCTTGAACCTCCTTAAAACATTGTCCAACTTGTTACTCACTTTTCTTACCAAAATCTCTTAACACTTGTAATGTTTTTCCTTAGGTTTTCTAGGTGGTAGTTTCATGCCTATTACTCCACTAACCAAAATGTTATCTTACCACCCTTACCACTACTCCTAAAAGCACCACTTCTCACACAAGCATCTCCTTCACCCAACTTCTACTATTTCCACAAGTTTACACTTAGATCTTTGCAAGACATTGTTTTTCCTTTGTATACCAAAACTTGCACAAGACTTTATACTTCTCATAACATGACTTTGATGTGTATAAAACACTCATTTACTCCTAAATCCTCCAAGACTATGTCCAAGGCATCATAACACATAAGAACACCTTAATCCACTTTCTTTCACCATCTTTACACTTAACCATTCCTAGTACCTTCTAGGTCATAAAATCTCATTAGAACACATAAACTCCTTTGTTTACCAACTAAATTTTGCCATAGCTTCTCTTGTATATTCTTACACCAAAACACATAGTTTTCACCATTAAACATCCAAGAACACTTAAATCCATCAAGAACATTCTCACACACCAAACTTCACCAAATTTACACTACATCACAATATAGTGCATAATTAAATTGCTTGGCACTTAGGCCCTTAAATTGTATAAACCATAAACACTGAATTTCCATATATATATATATAATGCCTTTGACCTGCAAATACACCCAACAATACATATGCCCTTAATAAACTCCTTGAGAGTATTTTCCTATGTCATTCACCATTGGCTCCTTAGGTATTTTATTAACCAAATCAAGCTCATTTTTCCTAGGCATTTAAACTACATTGAGATAGTTTGTTTACCTCTTTTCTTCAAGATTATTACTTGAACACTCTTGTTCTTCCTTGTTTGGAAATCGGCAAGAGGACTTGGTTATTTGCCAATGTTCTAATCATTACACAAGTAAAACCAATGAGCATTTAAGCTTCATGCTTAAACTCATTTACAAACCCTAGGTTATATATATTGTCTTAAAACACAACAATGAATGTTTTACCTTGGAATTGGAAGAGAGTTTGACTAAGTAGCAAGAGAGGACTCCACCAAGCCCTTGGAAGATTGGAATGAAGCTATGAAAGGACCAAAAGAAGACAGCATTACATGGTGAATTTTTGGCCAACACAAAAACAAGAGGAAATGGAGTTTTTCTTTGAGTTTCCTTACCTTGAAGCAATGGAGAACAACAAGGTGTGAAAAGATGAGGTCAAGCTCCATCAATGGTGAATCTCCATGGCACCGAAATGAAGCTTTAGAAGATTTGAAAAGATAGAAGTAAAGAGCTTGGTCTAACTAGAAGAATGGTGGTCTTGAAATTGAATTTGGACCATGGAGCTAGGAGTTACAAGCAATGGAAGTTGGAGAATGGCTACTTGCTGTAGCAAAACCGATGGAGAGAGGAGGGAGGAGGTTGGAGACGGTGGAAATGAGTGGGAAAGGAAGGAATGAAATGAGAGCTTGCTTTTACAAGATATTTACTTATAAAGTAAATAGTAAACTTTAGTTGTCATCTTTATTTACTTAACAAGCTAGCAAGAGTGGTGACTCACCACAATAAAAACCAGCCCCCTTATGTTACGTAGGGGTGTTTTGGTCTTTGTTGACCAATTAACTTACTTATATTGACTTATGTTATAGACTTGCTTAATTTAGTTACTATTCACAAAACAAGGCACATAGTTGTGAAATTTTTGATTTCCCATTGATTTAGACTTCCTAATGTGATACTAAGTAGTACACATGTTAATTAGAGAGTAATGATGGACATTTAGCCACTCAAAACTCATTTACAAGACAATTTTTCAAAAATGTGCTTTAAGACTCCTTAAAGCACATTTTGTGTTTTAACTTGTTTTCAAGCTTGGTTTTCTTTGGTAATTGGTTTAATATGTTCATTAACATATAAATAAGGTCTTGGTAAGCTCATTAGGTCGTAACCAAGACTATCCCAAGCTTAGAGCACATTTTTGCTCTTATTGACTTTAAGGTATTTATTTGTGTTTTGTTTGGTTTAGTTGTCTACCAAAGTTTCCTAAGGACTTAATTAGCCTTATTAAATCATAATTGAGTATTAATAAGTCCTGTTAGGCTCATTGGGTCCCAACCAAGTTCAGTCCAAGCTTAGAGCATGTTTTGCTCAAACTGTGTCTTAGTGCTTTATTGTGTTTTTACTATGGTTTAAATTGTTCACTAATGTTTCTCAGGCACTTTTTAGCCTTTAAATACCATAGTTTAACATTTAAACAACATATCAAGGTTTGGGGTATTTCATTAACATACATACAACATAACTCGGGGAGAGTCACGTGAGGGCTCGTACCCCAAGATGAGAGTTAGTTTTCTCTTTGGAGCCTAGAGAATCTTTCTATTCCCATGTTAAACTCGTTACACAATAATTTATTGTTCCACTTAGAGAATGTATACTTACTTAAGATGTGTCGGATATAATATAGTTCCAAACACACCGTACACACTTACTTACTTAGATATTTCGGTCTTAATATAGAACCGTTCACACTATACACATATCCCCCTAGCCCCGAACAATAATCGAGGTAGGTAAGCTTTGGTTAAGCTTACCAGTGATTGTAATCCAAGAAGGGAAAACAACCATAACATAACAGAGAGGAAGGTAAGTCAAATATGGATTCCAACTCCCAAACAACGCGCGACCAGAACGACCGGATTCTTCACCCCCATTAATAAATATATATATATATAGTTAAGAACTCCATTATGGAACCTATCACATCCATATACCATATGGTGTTACAACCAGGTCAAACACACAAGGGAGGTAAACATACTTACACGCACAAACAACACACAACTAACTCACGCATAGCCGTGGTTAGAACGTTCCCATGGTTTGGGTCGTTAAATCCGAATATCGATCTCTTATGTGATCCTAGAGTCGGTTAGCTAAGGTTAAACACATATTTGAGGTTAAACGGTATCGGAACCAAGTACGCCACATAAATGAATTACTGTCAACTCATTTCATGCTTATTCTTGCAAGGTGGCAAACACACAGAAAAACAGGTTGGCACACAAGCCGGTGTAATCCGGTAGAACACAGGCTGCAAGAAAACCATACCTGTCACCAAGGTCCACTCTATTGTGTCCTCTTATGTTCCTCGAATAATTCTCTAACAACTGGTAATATTACAATTGCTTCCATTAACATCGGGGTAATATGATTGTTTAACGACTAATGCGCCCATAGTTAACCCCGTCATCCCGTTATACTTAATTTTACTCTTGTGATCTTAAGTTCACAACTCTCACATCCAACCTAACACCTGTTTACACTTTTTAAGGCCTTTAGATGTCACCAAACAAGGCCTAAACATCATCTAAAACCACTACCATCCAATCCCCCATCATTAGAAGCCTTAAACAAATTTTTTTCTTTCTCTCTGGTCTAGACTGCCCCTCTGGGGAGGTCCCAGGGGCGGTCCACAACAGAAACTACATTCACCTACAGAATTCCACTGGACCTCCCCATAGGGGCGGTCCCTAGGGGCGGTCCACAACAGACCCCATTTTCCAAAGTGCTTTTCTTCTCATTTTGAACTCCAATTTCAACCCAATCATTTCCTAAGCATTCCACATGTTTTCCCACATGTTTTAACATCTTTTGGCACACTAAAACCCTCTCTAATCATCCCAAAAACTCCTTAAACATTTACTCAAGCTTTTACTAAATCCTTAACACTTAGAACATTTTACCTTACACTTGTAACTTGTAATTTTGCTTAAAACTTCCACTAACCAAAGTGTTCTTCCACAATAAGATAACCACTCATAAAGCATCATTTTGCATCACACACATCCCCTTTACACACACTCCTCAAGTCTTTCCCACAAGTTCATAATTAAACCTTCACAAGGCATTACACTTCTTTTGTTTACCAAATTTTGCACAAGTACAACACACTTATCATGACTTCGGTGTATTTGAAATCACCCATTCGCTCACTAAACCTCCAAGACAATGCCCAAGACATTTTAACACTTAAGAACACCTTAACTCACTTTCTTTCACCAATTTAAACCTTAACCATTCATAGTACAACCTAGGTCACCAAACTCCATTTAAACACCTAAAACTCCTTGTTTACTCACCAAATTTTGACATAGCTTCTCTTGTATCACCTTACACCAAAACACATAGTTTTTCACTTTTAAACAATCCAAGAACACTCAATCCCTTAATACACATTCTTACACACAAACACATGGTTTTTCATCCTTTAACCATTAAAGACATTCACCTTCACAAGAGATGTTCTTTACACACAACTAAACCTTTAAACTACACTACATCACAATATAGTGCAATAACTTAAATTGCTTGGCACTTAGGCTCTTAAATAACATGGCTCTTAGGCCCTTAAATTTCATTAATCTTAAACACTGAATTTCCCACATAATAATTGCCTTTAACCTGCAAATACACATAACATCACATATGCCCTTAATAACCACCTTGTGGATATTTTACTAACTCATTTCCCAGTGGATCCTTAGGTTCTTTATTAAGCATTCTCAAAGCTCAATTTCCTAAGACACATCATTACATTAAGATAGGTTATTTACCTCTTCTCTTTAAGATTTTCTCACTTGTTTTCTCTTGTTCTTTCTTGATTGAAAATCGACAAGGAGCTTTTATCACTTGTCAATCTTCTAACTAATACACATACAAGGGTAATGAGCATTAAGTTTCATACTTAAACTCACATATAAACCCTAAATTTACATAAGTGTTTTAAAACACTAAAATGGAAGTTTACCTTGGAATTTGAAAGGGAGCTTGATTAAGAAACAAGGTAGGACTCCTCCTAGTCCTTTGAAGATTGAATCAAGCTACTAAAATGGGCAAGACAAGGCATCACTAATGGTGATTTTCAGCCATGTATGCAAATGAGAGGAAATGTGAATTTTCTTTGACTTTTCTTACCTTGAAGCAAAGGAGAACCACAAGGTGTGAAGAGATGAGTTTTTCCTCCTTCAATGGAGATTCTCTATGGCACCAAAATTGAGTTCTTGAAGATTTGAAAAGATAGAAGTGAAGAGCTTGGTCTAACTAAGATAAAGGTCGTCTTGAAATTGAATTTGGAGCATGGAGCTATGAGTTACAAGTAAAAGAAGATCAATAATGGGGGTGAACTGTAGCAAAATGGCTTTGGAAAAGGGAGGAAGAGGATGAAGATTGTGGGAATGAGTGGGAAAGAAAGAAATGAGGTGAGAGGCAAGCTTTTACAAGATATTTATGTAAAAAGGTAACTTCCTTTACTTGCTTTTCTTTTCTTCCCTTTAATTAAACTAGTCAAGTGTGGTGACTCACACTTAAAAACAGGCCCCCTCTTTAGTACTTAAGATATTTCATGGCTTATGTTGACTATTTAATTAAATAAGTTGATTTATGTCTTAAACTAGCACTATTTGAGCACTATTCATAAATTAGTGCACATAATTATGAAAATTTTGATTTCCCATTGATTTAGACTTCCTAATGTGATACTAAGTATTACAAATGTTGATTAAAGAGTAAGGATGGACATTTAGCCATTCAAAACTCATTTCCAAGACAATTTTTCAAAAATGTGCTTTAAGACTCCTTAAAGCACATTTTGTGTTTTATCTTGTTTTTTAGCTTGGTTTTCTTTGGGAATTGATTTAAAATGTTCATTAACATGTAAATAAGGTCTAGGAATGACCTTTAGGTCTTATACAAGGTTACACCAAGTCTAGAGCAAGTATTTGCTTAAATTGACTTTATGGTGTTTTCTTGTGTTTTCTCTGGGTTAAATTGTATACCATTTTTCCTAAGAACTTAATTAGCCTTATAAAATCATATTTTTCACGTTAATAAAGTCTTGGCAAGCTCTTTGAGTCTTAACCAAGGTTATCCCAAGCTTAGAGCATGTTTTTACTCAAATTGTCTTTATGGTACTTTATTGTTTCTACTATGTTTTAAATTGTTCACTGATATTTATGAGGAACTTTTTATCCTTAAAATACCATATTTTTAATATTTAAACAACATATCAAGGTTTGGGGTATTTCAGGGGCCCTTTTTTATTTAGCTTCTGTTATGTATTTCAGTTTGGGCTGCTGCCTTGTATTCAGTTCCAGTTGTATTTAGCTTCTGCTTGTGGTTTTTAAAGACAAGATGTACTTTATGATTAATATGAGTATGTGATTCTGTTTGGGAATTTGTTAGTGTAGCCTTGCGTGTCTTAGGTAATAAGTGTGCGGCATGTAACAGTCTCTCAACCAGGGTGGTGTTGGGGTCCTTACAGAACTGCTCCTACCATTTGAGACTTGTTGGAGTTCAATTCTTTTGCTTCTTCTGAGGGAATTGCTTAGATTAAAGGAGGAGCGATCTGGGTGAGGGATGTGGCAATTTATTCTTTTCCCAAAGCCAAGCATTTTGGAGTTTTGGGGGAGTAATCTGCTGATTGGCTGTGATTTTGTGAGGGAGTTTCGTGGTTCAAGACCACTTCTAGATGGATCTCACTTTGGTGATAGGCATCTTGGTCAAAATTTGGTGGGGTTACGGGTGTTTGGGGGCGGTGTGTTGGGCTGATGTGGTCAGGAGGTGTCGGACAAGGTGTTTGTCTGTGGTGGTAAGGGGGAGACTGTATTGCTTGTGTTTGGAATGGGCTAGGGGGAGTGATCAGGATCGTACCTAGAGTGTTTTCAGAATTGTACTGCTGGGAAGAGTCGGGACTATTGGTATTCTCCCTGGTTGATACTAAGAGACTAAATTCTGGCATTAAATTCCAAGAGTTCCCATAAAAAATTAGCGTTGTAATAACTGACGGTATGGAATTTTCGGTCTTCACGAGGCTGTGTACGCCTAGAGTAAGTATCATAAGATGATTACTCATTTTTCTGTTTTCAAGGGGAAGTAATGGTTCATTCTCGTGCCAACTGAGGTGCAGTGGGTTATTAAATGTATTCTCATGCGTCAGTTCTGTTTCAATAGGTGCCAGGTCTGCAGGGGTAGAGGAAAACAATTCATTCTCGTGCCAACTAAGGAGCAATGAGTTATTAAATGTATTCTCTTGCGTCGGTTCTGTTTCCATTGGTGCCAGGTCAGCAGGGGTAGAGGAAGGTTTCACCACATCATCGACATGTTGTTGGAAGGGACTGTCATTTTTTGCTAGTGGATCGTCGTCGGTGTTCCGATGTCGGTGCTCAGTGATTTCCTCACTACAAACTTCAACTAATTCAATACTGATTTTTTCCCTTCCATCATAGCAAACCAACGATGAGTCTCGATTGGAACATGCGCTTCTTGGAAGGCTGGAGGGATGAAAGGTCCTCTTCGATTTCTTTGACTGTTCCGACAGTGCTGGCCAGCTTGATTATGGATGATCGCACCAAGAGTGTATTGGGATGCCTCGAATCACTATTGATGTGGTTCTAGTTGATGCCTGGTCCAAGACACACCATTCCCTAATTTCCCATTGCAAGTTTGCCAACGGTTGTGTATTTATAAGCTTGTTTTTTTCTTCTTCAGAGCAGAGGCCTATGACAAACTTCCAGTTTGAGAGAGTCGTGATGGACTTGACGGATGTCCATTTTCCCACTTCTTCTTTGACCTGGGACAAATGTGTTTCTGGTGCAGAGGATATGACCACGCTTAGTTGCAAGTGGTTAAGTGTATATGTGGATTAGTGTCCAGGAATATTTAAGGCTCTGTGTTTCGGGAATTTACAGACGTTTCATCTTCGTCTGTACAAGTATCCTCTTCGCCTGGTTTGCTTGCTAGTTGGGCTGGAGGTGGACGTTCTTTGGGTTTAGTATTGTTCCTTGAATTTCTCTGGTTCATTGGCCGGTAATCTGTGTAGTTTTGTGAGTTTGTTTTGCTTCTCAGTGGCCTTACAATCTGGGTCTTAATCAGATATGTCTATCAAGTAGTAACTCATTTGTTGCCTCGACAACAACTTTTGCTTCTTTGGGATGCCAATATTCTATGAAGACGTACCTGGTACATGAGAGTCTCTTTGGGTTTCTGGTGATTTAGATTTTGATGATATGCAAATGTTTGTGGAAGAGTCTCCATAAGGTGGTTTGTGTTGAGTTCTGATGTAGATTATCCATGAACACTGTGACGTCGTGACAGGTCTGAAACTTGCGTTTACCAAGATGTGCCATGTGAAACGTTTATTTCGTTTATGGATTTGTTTTAGTGGGTGAGATTTGGTGAGGTGGTAAGCTTTAGAGGGTGGTTGTGGTACAATGGTGCACCACATATACAGATCATTCATGAAGTAATAGTAGTGGCTAAGAACGCTCAAGAAATTTGTAACAAATTGTTAGGATTTTTTAGCTGTTAGTAGTCTAGTTAAACTTGTATTTGTGAGGAAACTTATAGTTCGTGAATCACAAGTTATCGTTGCATTGTATACAAACCTTAATGTATCTTTCAACAGCTATTGTGTTTATTAATTATATGCTTACTAGTCTGTTTTGTTATAAATCATACCGACCTTTTAATCTATACATGTGATCGTATATAGCACCGTTTGGGTAATTGTTTAGATTTTATAAAAATAGTAGAGATTTTATAATACGTCAATAAAAAGTATCACAATTTTAAAAAATGCCAGAATTTTGAAATTATTTAATAGATGCTTTAATTTAAAAAAAAACAGACTGTAGGCTATTGACTTTTGTTGTCTTGTGTTTATTAAAATGTGGATTTATCTGAACATTTGTCAGTCACAAATTAATTATCCTATTAGGTACTAATAAACAAAATTGCATTTACCCTAATTGTTTTAAATTGAGTATACTTGAAATACCCCAAACTTAGATATGGTGTTCAAATGATAAACTAAGATATAAGGAGGCTAAATAATGCCTTAGAAACATTAAGAAACATTTCTAATCAAAGAAAATATAAGGAAACACCAAAAAGAGCAGTTTAAGCAAAAACGTGCTCTAAGCTTGGAGAGACATGGGAGAGTACCCAAATATTGTTCTAAGACCTTAGTAATATCCTAATGGTCATTTTAAATCAATTACCAAAGAAAACCAAGCTTGAAAACAAGTTAAAACACAAAATGTGCTTTAAGGAGTCTTAAAGCACGCTTTTGAAAAATTGTCTTGTAAATGAGTTTTGAATGGCTAAATGTCCATCATTACTCTTTAATTAATATGTGTACTATATAGTATCACATTTGGAGGTCTATATCAATGGAAAATCAAAAATTTCACAACAATGTGCCTTGTTTTGATGAATAGTGAATTTATTAAGCTAGTTTATAACATAAGTCTATATAAGTGAGACATTTGGTCAACAAAGACTAAACTACCCTCATTCACTAAAGGGGGCCGGTTTCTTTAAGTGTGACTCACCACACTTATCTAACTAAGTAAAGAGAAAGCAAATAAGTAAGTTATAAAGCATAAAACACTATTCACCTTTTAAGATAAATATCACTTTTGCTTACCTCTCTCCTCACTTCTTCATTTTCCCTTGTTGCCCACGATTTCTTGCTCTCTTTCTCTTCTCCATTCACGTAGAGCTCACCTCCATGAAAGCTCCACCTTCTCTTGCACACCACTTGCTCATTTAAGCTCCAAATCCAAAACAAAATACATATTCCTCTTAGTTAGCTCAAGCTCCTTCTTCCTATCTTTTCAAAACTTCAAGAGCTTCATTTTGGTGCCAAGTCAAACCACCATTAGAGGAGGAAATTCACGTTTGGAGACTCCATTGGCATCTCCATTCTCTTAAGGTAAAGAAAGTGTAAGAAAATCTAGGTTTCCACCATTTTCTTCACTTGACCGAAAATATATACTCATGGGACTCCATGTTTATGCCTTGTTCTAGCTTGTTTCTACTCTTCAAAGGAGAGAGGAGGTCCTTCTTGCTTCACATCCAAGTTGTCTTGAGAAAACCAAGGTAAAACAATCACATTAATACCTTAAAACATATTTTTAAACCTAGGGTTTGTTCCTTAGGGTTAATGTGTTATCTAGTACTCATTGGAGTCATTGGATATTGGTTAGAACATTGGCAAGGAGAATCACATTGGTGACCGAGATTGAACAAAGAAAACCTAAGGAGAAAGCTTGTAAGCTTGTGAGAAAACAAGGTAAATTACTTACCTTAAGTTGTCTTGTTGTTTAAGGGAATGAGAATGGGATGGGTATGTGATGAGTTTATGTAGAGTTTATATTGGGAAGGTGCTTAAAACCTAGGAGAAACAATGACTATTCTTGTGAACTTGTGACTAAGGAGCACATGAGAAAAAAGAGATAGTTTAAGAATGTTAAGGTGAAGACAAGAGCATTTTATTTCAAGGAGCCTTGTTGAATGTTTTGAGGTTTGAAGGCATATATATGTGGAAATTCAGTGGTTAAGATTATTGTCATTTAAGGGCCTAAGTGCCAAGCATTTTAAGTTGAGCACTATTTGATGATGTGGTGAAGTTTTAGTGAAAATTGTGTGATAAGTGTTGTGATAAGAATTTGTGTGGTATTGGCTGTTTGATGGGGAAAAACCATGTGATAGGAGGTATTATATACTAGAGAACCTATGGCAAAATTTAAAGGAGAGTTTAAGTGTTTAAGATATTCTAAGGGGATTTAATGACTAAGGAGGTACTAGGATGTTCTAGATATTGTCTTGGTGAAAAAGGGTGAAGTTAAGGTGTTTTAATGACTTAGGTATCACCATGGAGGATTTATGAATCAAGAGAATGTATTTGAGTATTTAGAACTTAGGTAAAAGTTGGTAAACATCTAGGAAGGAAATAATGTGATGATGATGGAAGTTTAAACTTGTTAAGGAACCTTAAGTAAATGTTTAAAAGAGTTTTAGATAGTGAGAGATGCTTGGGAGATGATGTCATAGTGGTGAGGAAAACATTTGGCATAGTGGTTACATTAGGTATGAACCACCACCTAGAAACCTAGAGGAAAACATTACAAGTGTTAGCATTAATGCAAGGAAAATGCATAATGACTAAGGTGAAACTTGGTGGATGATTTAAGGTATTTTAAGTAGGGCTTAAGGTGTATTTGAGGTGCCCAAATGAGGTTATAACATATGAGGATATATGAGGAGAAGTTTGGAGTTGAAAAGGAATTTAGAAACAAGTTTTTGGAGCCGACCGACCTTAGGACCGGACTTGCAAGGTCGGTCGGGCTCTGTTACACTACCGGGAAATGTTTCTGGAATCGACCGGACTTGGGGGACCGGACTTACAAGTCCGGTCGGGCTTGTTTTGTGAGAGGGAAAATGTTTCTGGAATGGACCGGACATGGGACCGGACTTGTCAAGTCCGGTCGGCATGAATTTAGTACGGATTATAAGTCTCTGGAATCGACCGGACATAGGACCGGACGTGTAAGTCCGGTCGGAGTGAATTTTCCAACGGTAAAAGGTACTGGAATGGACCGGACTTGGCAAGTCCGGTCGGTAAGTCCGGTCGAGCCTAAAAATAAAAAAAAAAAGAAATTTCAATTTCTAAAAATGGTAATGGGTAATGAGGTATGCCCTTGGTAGGGTAGTAATGATTGGGACCCTAAGAACTTGAGGAATTAAGTTAAGATTAAGTATAAGTTTTAATGTTTAAAGTTAAGTTGTAAGACTAAGAGATAAAGACTTGAGAGGTTATTGAATGGAAGTCCTTAGGGACTAAGTGAGTTAAGTAAGGTGCAAATAACTAATAACCTAAAAATGAATGAATGTTTTAGGTTTGTGAATTGGGACCCCGAAGGAGGTTAAACAAACAACGATCGACGGTGAACGGTACAATCCTTTTCGTGACCTGCTTGCTAACGAGGTGTCCCTCGGCTTGTGTGCTATCTGTTTATTTGCTATGACTAAAACAAGATAAAGCATGCAACCGGTTATATTTATTCTCGTTGTGTTTGTGTTATCCTTACACTAACCCGCGAGGCTTAAGATGGTTACTAACCAAGTTTAGTACTTACTGATTTAAGAATAAGAGTTAAGTTTGATGGTTGTTGGTTAATGCCCGATGAGGCTTAACTAGCACATGGTGTTTAAGATGTCTACTAACTGGAACTTGAGTGAGGAAACCCGGGACCGATCTCCGGTCATGCATGCTAAGTGAAAAGGGGGACGGTATCTGAATCAGATCCGCCCTCCGCTTAAGGACTTGTCTTCGGACTTGTAGCCTAGGGCCGGTTGCCGGCTCAGCTACGCTGGACTCCCGTCCAGGGTAGGTGGCATTAAGATGGTGCGGTGGGATCACCTAAATCCCAGGTTCGAATTAAGCTACAACCAATCCCTTCCAGGAAAGGTTTGTATACTGAGATTAAGATTAAGATTGAGATTAAGAATAAGGTAAGGTAAGGAACTGAGATTAAGGAAATGAGGACTAAGGAGGGGGTTACTAACCCACTTGTTAAGGGAACGCTAGAGTCGTTCATTGCTTGTGAACTATATATGTTCATCTGTGGTTATTGTTAATGCACTTCATATTATGTTTGTGTATGTAATCAATTTCCATGCTATCGACAATTAGTCGTCGTAGCCCCGTTAGCTTGGGGGCCATGAGAGGGTGTACCAGCATTCGTGCTGACCCCCTCGGGGGCTATTTTTACACTTGCAGGTAAGAGGCCCATGAGGACGCACTACAAGAGTAGGAGCGGTTAGACTTAGGAGGGGACATTTATTTTGAATTCGGGTTGCGCCTGTGCACCCGACTGTTTATATTAAACTGTTGTAAGTTTAAGATTATGTTTGAGATATTAGTACTCGGTTGGTTGAGGGATTGTGGATGCTGATGTTTTGAGTGGGATAAGCATTTTGGTTAAGTATTGTAAATGTAAATCCGGTATATTCTAACGATCAGACCGTGGCAAGGTCCAGGTATTGTTTATTTCCGCTGCGACGTATTCGATTAAGTGCTAAGGTTGCGATAACCACGATAGGCTTTGGATGGGGTGTTACAAAAGTGGTATCAGAGCGTAGTTACGCTCTGATCAAGAAATACCGGACATGAGTGACCACCGAGTTAGGATATAAGCTAAGGAATAAGTATTGGGTTAAGGGTGTGAGAAGTTAGAGTGAGTAGAGTCAGATGACCACTAATAAGTGTGGATTGTCTTTACCGTCTACGGACGTTATAAATTTACTAACCAAACAATGGTGAATGTGAATCTAATGTAAGTTACGCTTGTTCAGATGGCAGGACGCCCTAGAGGAGGCCGAGGTCGCGGCCGGGGTGAGGATATTCCAGGGATACCTGGAGGGCAGACGATCGCAGAGATCGTAGCTGCCGCTTTAGGGCACATGGGCTATCAGCCTGGTGTGGGTGCACCGCCTCCACCGCCACAGCCTAGGGAACCAAACTGGGTGAAGAGTCTGTCAGATCTTCGACCCGCACATTTCAAGGGGGAGACCGATCCCGCCAAGCTTGAGGCGTACATCTCCGAGCTGGAGACCGCCTTCGAGACCCTTGATGTCCCTGCTGGGATCAAGGTGCGCTTAGCTGCTTTCTACCTGAAGGGGGCGGCGGGCGACTGGTGGAAGCTGGTGAGGGCCGAGCATGTGGCCAACCCAGAGTTCGGCTGGGAGCAGTACACCGCCTTGCTACGGGCAAAGTACTACCCCGCCCATGTCCAGACGAAGAAGCACTTGCAGTTAGATGCGCTTAAGCAGTCGGACAAGATGACGGTGGACGAGTATTACTCAGAGTTCACCGCCTTGCTCCGTCTTCTGCCAGGTCTAGGGTATTCTGACCAGATCTTGGTAGACCGCTTCTATGGCGGGCTTAGCCATCGACTCCGCTACGGCATGGGGCCGACGAGTTACACTACCTTGCATGTAATAAGAATGATTGAGAATCGAGTAAGTGATGAATAAGATTTAGGTTATGATGAATAAGTATGACTAATACCATGGAAAAGCAGGAGTGCTATCATGCCGCTGCTAAGGTTGAGATTACCGTCCAGCTGAGGGACGAGGAGAATGCTAAGAGGAAGAGTGCCGGTAAGAGCTCAGAGAGTCAAGGGCAAGGAGGGTACAAGAAACAGAAGTACCAGCCTCAGGCCCAGAAGAATCAGAACCCGAAAGGGAAGGAGGAAAAGGAGAAGGCTTCGGAAGAGCCATTGAAGCTGACTTACGCGATTGCAGCTACACCCCTGCGCTCTAAGGCGCCAAAGGGTAAGGAAATTGATATTGAATGAGATAAGAAATAAAATTAGTAACCGTTTGAGATATGAGAATTGACAATATGAATCACCAGGATCTGAGACTGAGAGGGGAGCCGGTGGTGGCTACCAGCGACGCTTCATCTGTCGATGGTGTCACAAGGACCACCCCGGGCTCGACTGTAAGGGAAACAAAGTGGAGTGCAACTTCTGCGGAGTGTATGGACACCGGGCATACGAGTGTTACCGGAACCCTGCTAGCAGAGCCTATAGGCCCGACACTAGGGGCAAGGGCAAGACCGATCAGGGAGCTGGATCTGACGGTCAGAGGAAAGTGCAGCAGCCGGCGGACAAGAACCCACGGGCGACCCAGAAGACGGGGCCCACTCTACACATGGTGGATCGGGACGATGAGCCTGAGCCCTCATCGAGGCCAGGTACCACTATAACTATTTAGTAGTAAAACTACCTGCTTACCGCATTATCATGCATGTTTGGTGAAATATATGAGTTAAGTGAAAATAAGATGAGATTAGAACCTAAGTAAGACATAACCTACTACCACTTTAGGAAGATTCAACATCTGCTACCCTATACCATCTACATCTAACCCGGAGCACACCGACATCGAAACCACACACTTTCCAACCGAACAATGTCAGGTTATCCGCCCAGGTATGATTTTATTAAGGGGATACCTGACACCCGACGCACAAATAGCCATCATCAGGAGATGCAATCAACTAGGAATGGGACCGGGAGGTTTTTACACACCGGAGTACCCAGGGGGAGCAAGGATGAAATTAAAGATGATGAGCTTGGGCAAGGATTGGAATCCGTATGCCAAGAATTACCAAACCACAAGGGAGCAAGATGGAGTCTCACCACCGGGGATACCCGAAGAGTTCCATCCAGTTATTAAACAAGTCGTGGAAATCGCTCAGCAGTTGGAAGCTGAACCGATTCCAGACATCCAGCCAGACATTTGCATTGTAAACTTCTACGAAAAAGATGGGAAACTGGGACTACACCAGGATAAGGACGAGACAACGGAGTCTCTCGAAAGAGGGATACCCGTAGTGTCTTGGTCCATTGGAGATGATGCGGAGTTTTTATACGGCGAGCAGAAGCGTGCGGACCGTGCAGATAAGATAATACTTAAGTCAGGTGATGTATTAATTTTGGGAGGATAATCAAGGATGTTATACCATGGGATTAAAAGAGTCAAGCTGAATACAGCACCGTCAGCAGTAATCAATGCGACGCATATGAGACCAGGAAGATTAAACCTAACCTTTAGACAATATTAGCCATGTAATTTTAGAATGAGATGAGAAATGAGATGTAAGTTTGAAGCACATGTTGTAAACAGGATGGTCATAAATAAAATAACAGTGTTGTTCATATAAATTGTTACGACTCTTGTTATACCATCAATACTCATGGAGCTTGTGAACACAATTAGGTCATGGACTCGGTACGGAAGGTGCACTAAGCATACTCACAGAGGCACAGGCCGACGCTAGCGGTACTATCCTCACCGGCACCTTTCCGATCAATGGGATTGAGGCACCAGTTCTCTTCGACTCAGGGGCCTCGCATACCTTTGTCTCTGCATCATTTGCGAGCAGGTTGGGGCTAGACGCTGATGAGCTACCCGACTTCACGGTTACGCTCCCGTCTAAGGAGAAGGTTCGTTGCACTCGTTACTACCGAGGAGCCACCATCAGAATTAAGGGGGAAGACTTCCCAGTCATTTTCATTGAGTTCAGCAAGCTAGGATTTGATGTTATCTTCGGGATGAACTGGTTGGAGCGGCACAAGGGACGTATCCTCTGCGCCGAGCATAGATTGCTGCTCAGGAGTCCGTCTGGGGTAACAATATCATACCGCCAGAGGCCCAGAGAGCCTTCGACTAAGATCATCCCCGCCATGGCAATGCATAGAGAATTAAGGAGAAAGGAAGAAGTATACCTCTGCTATGTACAGGACATAGAGAGAGACCCTGAGTTCGACCCCGACTTACCGGTAGTGTCGGAGTTCCCCGACTTATTTCCACGGGAACTGCCCGGCATGCCACCCACTCGGGAGGTAGAGTTCACCATTGAGCTGCTACCTGGTACCGGACCGATAGCCAAGGCACCATACCGTATGGCTCCGGCAGAAATGACTGAGTTAAAGGAACAACTGAAAGATTTGTTGGATAAGGGATTCATTAGACCAAGCGTGTCACCGTGGGGAGCGCCAGTCCTCTTCGTGAAGAAGAAGGATGGTAGTCTCCGCCTCTGCATCGACTACAGAGAGTTGAATGCAGTGACAGTGAAGAATAAGTACCCACTACCCCGCATTGACGATCTGTTCGATCAGTTGAAGGGAGCATCTGTGTTTTCCAAGATTGATCTCAGATCGGGTATCATCAGATAGCCATTAAGGAGGGAGACATTGAGAAGACGGCATTCCGGACACGATACGGCCACTATAAGTTTACAGTGATGCCGTTCGGTTTGTCGAACGCGCCAGCGAAGTTTATGGATCTGATGAACCGCTTGTTCCGGGAGCAGCTGGACAAGTCGGTGGTGGTTTTTATTGATGATATATTGATATATTCAAAGTCTAAGGCTGAGCATGAGGAACATTTGAGAAGGGTGTTGGAAATATTAAGGGAGAACCAGCTATATGCTAAGTTCTCCAAGTGTGAGTTTTGGCTTGACCAGGTCTCTTTCCTAGGTCATGTCATCTCAAATGCTGGGATCGCAGTGGATCCAGCAAAGATTGATGCCGTACGTACCTGGCCAAGGCCGAAGACTGTTACCGACATCCGGAGCTTTCTCGGTCTGGCAGGTTACTACAGGAGGTTTGTGAGAGATTTCAGCAAGGTCGCGAAGCCGATGACCAGTCTGATGAAGAAAGATGCACCATTTCTATGGACAGTTGACTGTGAGAGATCATTTCAGCGCTTGAAGGACTCACTGACCACTGCACCGGTATTGACTATTCCAGACGGTACAGAGGGCTTTGAGGTTTATTGTGATGCATCCGGCAGAGGGCTGGGTTGCGTGCTCATGCAACATGGCAAGGTGGTGGCATATGCCTCACGCCAGTTGAAGAAACA
Organism: Limonium bicolor; assembly: GCA_023374045.1. Taxonomy (NCBI): domain Eukaryota; kingdom Viridiplantae; phylum Streptophyta; class Magnoliopsida; order Caryophyllales; family Plumbaginaceae; genus Limonium; species Limonium bicolor. The sequence continues at coordinate 298,574,211 of CM041779.1, forward strand.
TGAGGAGAACTACCCCACACATGATTTAGAGCTGGGAGCTGTAGTCTTCGCTTTGAAGATATGGTGCCACTACTTATATGGGGTTAGTGTCACGATCTACACCGATCACAAGAGTTTGAAATACATATTCACTCAGAAGGAGTTAAATCTTCGACAGAGGAGATGGTTAGAATTTTTGAAAGACTATGACATTGACCTCCAATACAAAGAAGGGAAGGCCAATGTTGTAGCAGAAGCCCTGAGCCGTCGAGCACACTCACTCCATTCGCTAGTTTCTTACTCCAGCTTGGTTGATGAGGTGCGAGAGGCTCAGAGGACTGATGAGTATATGAGAGAGGTCAGACAGAAGCTGACAGATGGTACCTTTGAGAGTCAGAAATACGACTTCAGACTTCATGATGATGATCTGATCAGACTTAAGGGCCGATTATGCATACCACGAGGTAACACGGATCTGAAAGACCGTATACTTAGAGAATCACACTGTTCTTCAGTTTCCATCCATCCGGGAGCCTCTAAAATGTATAAAGACATGAAGAGATACTTCTGGTGGTCGGGAATGAAGACAGATGTTACCGAGTTCGTCTTGAGGTGTCTCACATGCCAGAAGGTGAAATTCGAGCACAACGACCGGGCGGAATGGTACAGTCGATGCCAGTTCCGGAGTGGAAGTTCCATGATATCTCCATGGACTTCGTAGTTGGGCTTCCACCTGCTAGGGGAGGTCTCAACATGATATGGGTGGTGGTGGATCGCCTTACCAAAGTAGCCCGATTCATACCGATGAAGGATACTTGGAAGGTGACCAAATTAGCTGAGTTATTTGAGAAAGAAATCATGAGGCATCACGGCACACCAAAGACCATAGTGTCAGATAGAGATACCAGATTCCTTTCGAGGTACTGGAGAGCTACCAGAGAAGCGTTGGGTACAGAACTCAAACTGAGTACCGCGTTCCATCCTCAGACAGATGGTCAGACTGAGCGTACTATCCAGACACTCGAGGACATGCTGAGAGCATGTGCCTTAGACTTCCAGGGCAGTTGGATTGACAGATTGCATCTGATCGAGTTTTCATACAACAACAGCTATCACGCTTCGATCAAGATGGCACCTTTTCAAGCGTTGTATGGTAGACCATGTCGTACACCGCTCTGCTGGGATGAGTCGAGTGAGACGGTCATCATAGGACCAGAGTACTTAGAGCAAGTTAAGGCTGAAGTTCAGCAAATCAGGGAGAACATGAAAGCTGCTCAAGATAGGCAGAAGTCGTATGCTGATGTTCGACGACGGGACCTGGAGTTCGCAGTGGGCGACCAGGTATTTCTGCGAGTATCACCGATGAAGGGTGTATTCAGGTTTGGGCAGAAGGGCAAGTTAAGCCTGAAATTTGTTGGTCCTTATGAGATTACGGAGCGGGTGGGCCCGGTTGCTTACAGGTTGAATTTACCTGCTGAGCTGGGTAAAGTGCATGATGTTTTTCATGTTTCACAGCTAAAGAAATACATGCACCACCCCTCCCATGTGTTAGAACCTGAGAGGTTGACCTTAGAACCAAATATGAGATCCGTGGAGACTCCTCAGAGAATCTTGGACAGAAAGACTAGGGACACTCGCCACAAGTCAGTGCGACTGGTGAAGGTTCTCTGGTCTAACCAGGATGTCGAAGAGGCCACGTGGGAATTAGAGGATAAGATGAGGGCGAAGTACCCTTCTTTATTTACTGACTAGATCGTCTGTATAGGGTACGGGGCGTACCCCTTTTTAAGGGGGGTAGAGCTTCCTCGCTTTTGAGTTAGGAAACGATCATGTTTGTCGTTTGTTTGGTTGTTTAAGATGTGGATTTGTGTAAGTTGCTACACTTCGGTGTAAGTCTGAGTTATGTATGATACTTATGTATTGTATTTGAGATTGACCTTTGAGTCTTGAGATGTATGAATGTGAATATAAGATGTGGTATTAAGATTAAGAGAACTGTGTACCGTGAATGGTTAAACACATGTATGAACTTTGAGGACAAAGTTCCTTTAAGGGGGGTAGATTGAAATACCCCAAACTTAGATATGGTGTTCAAATGATAAACTAAGATATAAGGAGGCTAAATAATGCCTTAGAAACATTAAGAAACATTTCTAATCAAAGAAAATATAAGGAAACACCAAAAAGCAGTTTAAGCAAAAACGTGCTCTAAGCTTGGAGAGACATGGGAGAGTACCCAAATATTGTTCTAAGACCTTAGTAATATCCTAATGGTCATTTTAAATCAATTACCAAAGAAAACCAAGCTTGAAAACAAGTTAAAACACAAAATGTGCTTTAAGGAGTCTTAAAGCACGCTTTTTGAAAAATTGTCTTGTAAATGAGTTTTGAATGGCTAAATGTCCATCATTACTCTTTAATTAATATGTGTACTATATAGTATCACATTTGGAGGTCTATATCAATGGGAAATCAAAAATTTCACAACAATGTGCCTTGTTTTGATGAATAGTGAATTTATTAAGCTAGTTTATAACATAAGTCTATATAAGTGAGACATTTGGTCAACAAAGACTAAACTACCCTCATTCACTAAAGGGGGCCGGTTTCTTTAAGTGTGACTCACCACTTATCTAACTAAGTAAAGAGAAAGCAAATAAGTAAGTTATAAAGCATAAAACACTATTCACCTTTTAAGATAAATATCACTTTTGCTTACCTCTCTCCTCACTTCTTCATTTTCCCTTGTTGCCCACGATTTCTTGCTCTCTTTCTCTTCTCCATTCACGTAGAGCTCACCTCCATGAAAGCTCCACCTTCTCTTGCACACCACTTGCTCATTTAAGCTCCAAATCCAAAACAAAATACATATTCCTCTTAGTTAGCTCAAGCTCCTTCTTCCTATCTTTTCAAAACTTCAAGAGCTTCATTTTGGTGCCAAGTCAAACCACCATTAGAGGAGGAAATTCAAGTTTGGAGACTCCATTGGCATCTCCATTCTCTTAAGGTAAAGAAAGTGTAAGAAAATCTAGGTTTCCACCATTTTCTTCACTTGACCGAAAATATATACTCATGGGACTCCATGTTTATGCCTTGTTCTAGCTTGTTTCTACTCTTCAAAGGAGAGAGGAGGTCCTTCTTGCTTCACATCCAAGTTGTCTTGAGAAAACCAAGGTAAAACAATCACATTAATACCTTAAAACATATTTTTAAACCTAGGGTTTGTTCCTTAGGGTTAATGTGTTATCTAGTACTCATTGGAGTCATTGGATATTGGTTAGAACATTGGCAAGGAGAATCACATTGGTGACCGAGATTGAACAAAGAAAACCTAAGGAGAAAAGCTTGTAAGCTTGTGAGAAAACAAGGTAAATTACTTACCTTAAGTTGTCTTGTTGTTTAAGGGAATGAGATATGGGTATGTGATGAGTTTAGTGTAGAGTTTATATTGGGAAGGTGCTATAAAACCTAGGAGAAACAATGACTATTCTTGTGAACTTGTGACTAAGGAGCACATGAGAAAAGAGATAGTTTAAGAATGTTAAGGTGAAGTACAAGAAGCATTTATTTCAATGGGAGCCTTGTTGAATGTATTTGCAGGTTGAAGGCATATATGTGGAAATTCAGTGGTTAAGATTATTGTCATTTAAGGGCCTAAGTGCCAAGCATTTTAAGTTGAGCACTATTTGATGATGTGGTGAAGTTTTAGTGAAATTGGGTGTTAAGTGTTGTGATGAGAATTTGTGTGGTATTGGTTGTTTGATGGAGAAAAACCATGTGTTAGGAGGTACTTATACTAGAGAACCTATGGCAAAATTTAAAGGAGAGTTTAAGTGTTTAAGATATCCTAAGGGAATTTAATGACTAAGGAAGTACTAGGAATGTTCTATTGTCTTGATGAAAAAGGGTGAAGTTAAGGTGTTTTAATGACTTAGGTATCACCATGGAGATTTAGGAATCAAGAGAATGTATTGAGTATTTAGGACTTAGGCAAATGTTGGTAAACATCTAGGAAGGAAATAATGTGATGATGATGGAAGTTTAAACTTGTTAAGGAACCTTAAGTAATGTTTAAAAGAGTTTAGATAGTGAGAGATGCTTGGGAGATGATGTTATAGTGGTGAAGGAAACATTTGGCATAGTGGTTACATTAGGTATGAACCACCACCTAGAAACCTAGAGGAAAACATTACAAGTGTTAGCATTACAAGGAAAATGCATAATGACTAAGGACTTGGTGGATGATTTAAGGTATTTTAAGGAGGGCTTAAGGTGTATTTGAGGTGCCCAAATGAGGTTATAACATATGAGGATATATGAGGAGAAGTTTGGAGTTGAAAAGGAATTTAGAAACAAGTTTTTGGAGCCGACCGGCCTTAGGACCGGACTTGCAAGGTCGGTCGGGCTCTGTTACACTACCGGAAATGTTTCTGGAATCGACCGGACTTGGGGGACCGGACTTACAAGTCCGGTCGGGCTTGTTTTGTGAGAGGGAAAATGTTTCTGGAATGGACCGGACATGGGACCGGACTTGTCAAGTCCGGTCGGCATGAATTTAGTACGGATTATAAGTCTCTGGAATCGACCGGACATAGGACCGGACATGTAAGTCCGGTCGGAGTGAATTTTCCAACGGTAAAAGGTACTGGAATGGACCGGACTTGGCAAGTCCGGTCGGTAAGTCCGGTCGAGCCTAAAATAAAAAAAAAAGAAACTTCAATTTCTAAAAATGGTAATGGGTAATGAGGTATGCCCTTGGTAGGGTAGTAATGATTGGGACCCTAAGAACTTGAGGAATTAAGTTAAGATTAAGTATTTTTAATGTTTAAAGTTAAGTTTGTAAGATAAGTGATAAAGACTTGAGAGGTTATTGAATGGAAGTCCTTAGGGACTAAGTGAGTTAAGTAAGGTGCAAATAACTAATAACCTAAAAATGAATGAATGTTTTAGGTTTGTGAATTGGGACCCCGAAGAAGGTTAAACAAACAACGATCGACGGTGAACGGTACAATCCTTTTCGTGACCTGCTTGCTAACGAGGTGTCCCTCGGCTTGTGTGCTATCTGTTTATTTGCTATGACTAAAACAAGATAAAGCATGCAACCGGTTATATTGTTCTCGTTGTGTTGTGTTATTTACACTAACCCGCGAGGCTTGAGATTGTTACTAACCAAGTTTAGTACTTACTGAGTTAAGAATAAGAGTTAAGTTGATGGTTGTTGGTTAATGCCCGTAAGGCTTAGCTAGCACATGGTGTTTAAGATGTCTACTAACTGGAACTTGAGTGAGGAAACCCGGGACCGATCTCCGGTCATGCATGCTAAGAAAGGGGGACGGTATCTGAATCAGATCCGCCCTCCGCTTAAGGACTTGTCTTCGGACTTGTAGCCTAGGGCCGGTTGCCGGCTCAGCTACGCTGGACTCCCGTCCAGAGTAGGTGGCATTAAGATGGTGCGGTGGGATCACCTAAATCCCAGGTTCGAATTAAGCTACAACCAATCCCTTCCAGGAAAGGTTTGTATACTGAGATTAAGATTAAGATTGAGATTAAGATTAAGGTAAGGTAAGGAACTGAGATTAAGGAAATGAGGACTAAGGAGTGGGTTACTACCCACTTGTTAAGGAACTTTCGTTCATTGCTTGTGAACTATATATGTTCATCTGTGGTTATTGTTATTGCACTTCATATTTGTTTGTGTATGTTTATCAATTTCCATGCTAATCGACAATTAGTCGTCGTAGCCCCGTTAGCTTGGGCCATGAGAGGGTGTACCAGCATTCTGCTGACCCCTCGGTTTTTCTTTTTACCTCTGCAGCTAGACGCCCATGAGTCGCAACTACGAGAGTAGAGCGGTTAGACTTAGGAGTGGACATTATTTTTGAATTCGGGTTGCGCTCCGTGCACCCGATTTATATTAAACTGTTGTAAGTTTAAGATTACGTTTGAGATTAGTACTCGGGTGGTTGGGATTGTGGATGTTGATGTTTTGAGTGGGATAAGTATTTTGGTTAAGTATTGTAAATGTAAATCCGGTATATTCTAACGATCAGACCGTGGCAAGGTCCAGGTTGTTTATTTCCGCTGCGACGTATTCGATTAAGTGCTAAGTTGCGATAACCACGATAGGCTTTGGATGGGTGTTACAATACTATACAGGCTCTTTAGCTCTGAATATATAGGTTATGTATGTCCAAATACAGACGAGAGAAAAAAATACGAACCATTTTTTTTTTAATAAAAAAATGAAGTTTATAACACGATTGGATATTTTGTTAATATAGTATTGTAAAATTTAGACTTTATAACACGGTTTACCATTTTTCCCAGTTGGAAAGTAATTTTATAACACAACTCCAATCGTGTTATATATGACTTTTATAACACGACGGTACAAGTGTGTTATAAAATGCATATTTTATACGATGGCCATATAACATGTCTCAAAAGTGTTTTATAGTCAGTTTTAAGCATGTTATAAAACCTTTTTTTCCACTAATGTAATTGCTCGAGTGATGAAGTCGGAGTATCGTTTCATTTAGTTGTAGGTATGATGTTACACTTTATAAAACAAATTTTCCAATCGTTCAATATATGAGGGTAAGATGGAGGTAAACACGGACATCAACTGATTTTAAATTTAAAGACGTTGAATAAATTTCTACAAACATTTACCAAAAGAGGCGAACGGTTAATAAGTCTAATCACTCTGGTGATGAAGTTGGAGTATCGTTTTGTTTATTGTCGGAGTACGTTGTTACGGTTTCTAAAAATACTTTCCTGCCATTCAGGTAACACGAGAGTAAGATGCAGGTACTCGCGGACATAAACTGACTTTAAAAACTTGAATGTATTGAATAATTTCTACAACCACTTAATAAATGAGGCATCGGGTGATTAAGTTAGAGTAGAGTTTTGTTTAGTTGTCGCCAAACGTCATAGGTGAGATTGTAATTTTTTGAAACATCATGGGTGGGGTGTGTAAGTTCGAAATAAATTTTCCAACCGTTCAGGTAAGAGTGAGGGTAAGCTGTAGGTAAGCATGGACATCAACTGAGTTCACAAAGTTGAGACGATATAATAACTACAGCTATTGACTAATTAAGCGGATGAGGTACTAAATCTAATCTCTCGGGTGATAAAGTTTGTGGATCGTTCGTTTAGTTGTCAGAGCACAATATTACAGTACGGATTTTTTTCCAACCATTCAAAGAAGACAGGGTGACCTGCAGTATGCGCGGGCATTAACTGACTTTACAGAGTTAAGACGTTTATTTCTACATTCATAGACTAGATGAAGTGAACAGGTACTAAATCCAATCTTTCGCGTGATAAGTGAGAGAATCATTTTGTTTAGTCATCGGAGTACAGTTTCAGTTGAAAAAAAAAAATCAACCGTTCAGATAAGACTAGTGTAAGCTACATGTAATGCAAATATCAACTGATCTTACAAGGTTTCTCTTGTTCATCAGCTCCATAACTCTTATCATATTTGAGTGTGAATAAAAACAATATACTACCAATAAGTTTTTTTAATCGCATATCATGTTGAAAGCAAACAAAATAATACCGTAGATTTAAATAAATCTTCTAGTTTAAATAATCAACTGTAAACAATATATTATATTTTTATATACTAAAAATTATTAATTAGTTTTCATCTTAAGTTGTTTATATATGAAATAAGTCAATTTTTAAATGTTTTAAAAATAGTAGTTATCTATATGACAAACCTTTTAAAAACTTATTGGTAGTAATATTTTATACACATTTTGTAAAGAAAATAATTCATCATTTACTTATTGAAATATATATTAATGCTATTGTCAAAATATACATACTAATATATATTATAATATGCTTTGAATAATAGAATAATTATAAATATTTTATTTAACTATGTACAAAATTCATCTATTTATTCATAATTATATGGTGTATTATTAGTCTTTATATAATATAGTTACAGTTTACTTACATTATTACTTGTTTACTTGCACTATAACTTCAGTTTTATTAACACTATAACTTCACTTATACTTGACTATAACTTCAGATTTATCGGAAATATAATGTTTAATCACCACATAAAAGTTTTGACAATCAATCGAATATATATTATGATGTGATTGTGTTCTGAATTAAATTGAAAACTAATTGATTAAATACAGAACAAACATCATTTAATCTCTGTATTGATTGAAGTTATTAAGAAAATTAAAGTTATACTACGTTAGCAGTTTAACACAGGTAAACATATACATAAACAAGAAAATCTAAAACTCTCATATATTTTATTTCACTAGGAAATAAACCGAACAAGACAACCTCTACAAACAAAAATTATAACTCAAGCAAGGTATACATCATACTTAAATGCGATTGATCTCACAAATTAAAACCTTAAATGGAAACAATATATGGCTATCCAAGCAACTCTAATCAGATTCCCCATTCATATGACATGCCAGTGTATAGCCATCCTTATCCTCCCCCTACCTTCTATAGTGAACAATAATAGCGGATCATAGCACCCATATTGATGCCCAATTAGCAACCTCATCAACAACCTAGCATCAAAACTCAAGAGTCCAATGTGCCCCTTTGGAAAGTTGATATCTGGGTAGAATAAACTGATCACTGATCCAGAAGTCATTACAAATTTTGATGACCAGATTACCTCTGTTTTGATCCCCTAATCCGACCACTTGCAACATTAACCTGGAAATCCCCGCAAGCACAAGCAAAGAAGTGTGCGCCAAATACTGACTGAGTAGAATATATATATTTTTGTTTGATATTGACTATGCAACACATTATGTTCTTAGTGATATTCCTCTTCCTGAAGAACTTGAAGATACATTCGAGATCACCGTCAAAGTACCTGGCAATTGAAGAATTCATATTTCAGTCGCTTAACTTATGAGCAATTATCTGATAATGTTTAATTCAGGCCATACAGCTTGCCAAAATTTTTTTCAACTCACATTTGCGCAATACAGGAAAATGAACAAAATAAATAAAAGACAGGAACAGAAGGCAAGCCAAGATACATATATTCATGTTGTGTGCTGCATGTTTTGTCTCTTTTTACTAACTACAAATCTCTCTACTGCTACTTGGTTTGTGTGATCGAGTAGAGAATAAAATACGCCATACAAAATAAGGTAGGTCAAGCAGCCTAAATTGAATGTCTTCTATGATCATTATTTTTGCTAGCATAATCTTGTATAAGTTGTAGTAAGTATATACATACATATACAATAGAAATGGTGCTTTCCTGTAATGGCGGCTTGAAAAGATATTGACGGACTGTCTATGTAAACCTGTAATAAACGATTTGCCAAGTACAGTTTCACTAGGTGGAAAGGAATGTTGGTGAAGTGAACTTGTGAGGACAAACAATGGCAACTAGTTTTAGAGGAGACACAAAAAGAGAGGACTAACAGTGGCAGCTACCGTAAGGAAATATCGCACAACAACTTAAACTGTAAATCGAAGCACTAGAGTTTGCCTACCCAAGTTGTTATCTCCCTAACAGAGAGGTGGAACCTTCACTGAGGTGGAACCTGCACTAATATTTAATGACCTGATTCTTTGTTTACCAGGAAGTCAAGTACTTCCGTTGCCAGACATAACATAGGAATGTGATAGAGGAAAAAACTGGAATGAATCAATTGACAAATAGATACTACTAGCTAGATCAATTGCAAAAGCAAATTATTAATTATGAAATACATGCACATCATATACAGGCATATGGACATAGTATACAAGAACCATATCAATAAGTTTCAGCTTCAATCAAACCGGAGCAACTTGAAAGGAAAAAACAGAGAAGAAGGGCACCTACCTCTGAGAGCCTGTTAGTGTTGCGACTGTGGAGATGATAAAGATGTTTATGGGCTGTTTCCGATTGAAAAATAATGGCAAATTTAGCAAAGGAAACACTTCATAGAATTGCAAAAACAGCTAAGGTTCAGACCATAAAAATAGACCACATGATGCTCAGATTACTAGCCATTTAAATAGTGTAACATAGTGCATATTAGATTCTGCTTTATGTAGCGACCAGTCATAATTCAGGCAGAAAACACTCCCCGCTTTAAAAGATAAAATAATGCATTTATTGCCATTTAAATATTGTAACGAAGTTTGGGCGAATCAGTTTTAGTCATTTTACCAACTAATCAGCTACAAACTGCAACATTGTTTGACGATTCCGCAAGTGTTGGATGGTGCTTGAGGATTAAGGATGGTGACTTCAGGATGTGTTAGTCTATAATCCTGCACCTAAACAGAGAGTTGAGTTACAAGAAGATCTAAATCAATATGACCACGAACACAACAATTATATGAGGCACAATAAACTTAAGGTAATGATGACAAGTATAACCGACATTAACTATCATAGGAATGCAGCAATCTTACACTCATGTAGGCAATTTTGCTCCCATGTCAATCTATCATCCTCCTCTCTCTCTCTTCGTGTTTATCTTTTGCTCCTTAAAGTTCACATGGTTTGGTTTTCTCTTCTATAGCAAGTGGTTTGCTGTTTGATGTATATTCTTGATGGTTTCTTTTGTGATGTATATACATCAAACAATAAACAATTGTTATAGAAGAGAAAACCAAATCATGTGAACTTTAAGGAGCAATAGATAAACATGAAAGCAGCATAAAGCCTACCTAAGTAGCCGTAATGACGGAGAGAAAGATGACAGATTGACAGAGCTTCTTTCCTTCTAACATAGATGTCTATAAATTAATGTCAATCTCTTGTAGTTGTATGCACATTAAGTATATAAACATACATTTTTTACTTCATAAAAAAAACCAGAAGAAATTACAGATTCATTATGGACCAAGGGAAACTTTCCACAAAACTTCTTTTTTCTGATATTGCACCATGAGGTGGGTTTCCATGATGAATTCAATCAGCTTGGAGACACAAGAAACCATCCTACACGATATATAATGAAAACAAATTAAAAACTACTAATCTTTCTGTCAAATCAGTGGTGGATAAAAACAAGATGTAAAAAAGTCACTATCCATTATGAATTTTAGTACCTCATCTGTCTTGCTAAATATGAAAAACGTGATGAAGGTTGCTTAGAACTCAAATCTTTCCTCTTTCGCAATCTGAACAAGTAGTTCCCATGCTTCGTATCTGAGAGACAATCACATGGAAATTGTAAGAAATAGAACTAAAACTAATTGAGGAAAGACTTAAAATACATCAGTGGTGGATAAAAACAGGATGTAAAAGATTCACTATCCATTATGATATTTTAGTACCTCATATGTCTTGCTAAATATGACAAACATGGTGGAGAATAACGCTTGCATTTCGAATCAAAACAGTGTGAATCCAAAGGTTATGTTTTTATAGAGAAATAGCAAATTCAACAGAAAGAAAGCTAGTAAACAACACCGACAAAGAACTATACTGAATAAACTCTACTTCAAACTCTTCTAAAACCCTAGATGACAAAATGTATTTGTCCATCCCACTAGGGTGTAGCCTCGGCACAAACTTCCATTGCTTTCCAGACAATCAGACCAAACATTGTGCAATGACGTGCAAGAGCAGTAATCAAGAGCTAAAACAAAAAAAATCTGAAATGGAAAACCAGTCTAAACCCAAGAATCCCGAGTCAATTGACTCAATACCATACTCCCAGTAGCAAACAAGATTAGCAATTTATGAAAATTTCGAACATCTTTCTACACAGTGTGCACAGATATGGAACGACAAAAGGCAAAATCACTCGGATTTGATAGCCGAAGAAAACCCAGCACAATTCTCAATCATCATTAGAGAAATAAAGAAATTAAAGACCGAAATTAACAATACATTGACGAGATTACCGTCTCACTTATGCATCAGCTGCTAGGAATAGTTAATCTCGCAAGAATTCAGAGATAAAGAGAGGCAGACTTACAATGATAACGGGATGATTAGGACTAACTTGCAATTTCTGCTCGGAATCCATTTGAAGCCCTTCTATGAGCTCAAGCTAGCTTTGTGAAATTTATTTGAAGAAGCCAGAGGATGTGAAAAGTGAGATGGGATTACGAGCGACGCTGGCATGAAGACCAAGGAGATGAAGATTTGAGGAGAGAAAGAAGAAGGTGAATCTGGTTGATTTTGTCCTCAGACGGCTGCAATTTGGGTGCACCGAGCTTGCGTTTTGAAACCCTGCTCTGCACAGATCGATTGAAAGAAAAATATGAGAAGAGAGGTAAAAGATAAATAAAAAAGAATGTAGGGGTGAAAGAGAAATAAAGAAGAATGTAGAGGGACAAAAGAGAAATAAAAAAGAATACAGATGGGCACAAGAAAAATAAAACAGATGGAGCACGTGAGATCATATAGAAAACTTGATAAGTTTACTAATATAACCCTCAAACCATCTGCATAAATTTGAACCAGAAGATCATGTCAGGGACCAGAATAGTACCAGATCAAACGGACAAAAATGGGGATGGCACCGGGACATCAAATTTGCGATGTCACCTGAGCCTGTCCACTGGTAAAGCCTGGATTTGTAATTTCTCACTATAATATATATATATATATATATATATTGCACCAATAATATATATATATATTCTCTCTTAGTGTATATATATTTGTGCAGAAGATCAACTGAGCACCAGGAACAATATATATGAGGCCGGTAGAAGCATGCTTCCCTGTATATATAACCCAGAGCATCATCGATCAAGACAAATCTAGCTAGCTATTACATGTATTATACCTTGAGGCGGCCGCGCAGTTACGTTATGACAAGTGACTAGCTAAAATCTAGAAAATAAGTAAAACGATGGCCTTAGATAAGGGCACAAATGAAGATAGGTGGATGGAGCTAAGTATGACCTCTTCTATTTATTATAACTCCTAGGGATCAAGTATGGACAAAGTGCAAAAGCAACATCATATGGTAGTGTCTATGTATGTCTGTTCCTTGATTTTTTCATGAGCTTATTGGCCTGTCATCTGCATGCATTTCTCATTCACCACTTTTTAATCTAATTAACTGTCTTTTTTTATACTGAGGCGTTGGTAACATATATAAAGGTGAAAGGTTTGAATGTGTCTTAATTTCTTTAGTCATATCCTTTTTGAAATACCCCAAACCTTAGTATGTTGTTTAAACACCTAAATATGGTATGTTAAGACTAAAAAGAGTCTTAAAAACATTAGTAAACAAATTTAAACAATAGAAAACACAAAATGTGCTTTAAGGTCAGTAAAGGCCAAAATGTGCTCTAAGCTTGGGTTGAGCTTGGTTAAGACCTGATGAACTTACCAAGACCTTATTTATTACTAATGAACATATTAAACCAATTACCAAAGAAAACCAAGCTTGAAAACAAGTTAAAACACAAAATGTGCTTTAAGGAGTCTTAAAGCACATTTTCGAAAAAATTGTCTTGTAAATGAGTTTTGAATGGCTAAATGTCCATCATTACTCTTTAATTAACATGTGTACTATATAGTATCACATTTGGAAGTCTATATCAATGGGAAATCAAAATTTCACTTCTATGTGCCTTGTTTTTATGAATAGTGACTTTTATAAGCTAGTTTGTAACATATGTTATTATAAGTAATTAAATTGACAAATAAAGGCTATAATACCCCTAAGTACTATTGGGGGCCGGTTTTTAAGGTGTGGTGACTCACCACCCTTGTTAACATGTTAAGTAAATAAAGAAGACTAGATAAGTACTATTTACTTTAAGGTATAAATATCTTCTTAAAAGCAAAACAAACTCACTTATCTCATTCTCTCATTTCCTTTCTTCATTCCCACGGTTCCAAGTCTTCTTCAACCTCTCTTCTTTCCCTCATTCACGATTTGCAATAGTACCACACACAATTCCATCTTTGACCACTTGTAATTTCTAGCTCACTTAACCAAATAAAAAACAAACACCACCATTCTCTTCCTCTCATCAAGCTCTTCATTCCTATCTTCTCAAAACTTCAAGACCACCATTTCAGAGCCATGGAGTTCCACCATTGATGGAGCTTGAGCTTATGTTTCTACATATTATTGATCTCCTTTGCTTCTAGGTAAGGAATCTCAAAGAAAAAATGAAGTTTCCTCCATGTTTTTATCTTGACCGAAAATCACTCTTAATGGAGTCATATATTGCCTTTTTTTCTAGATTCATTCCAACCTTTCAAGGACTAGGTGGAGTCCTCTCTTGGTATATATTCAAACTCTCTTCAAGTTCTAAGGTAAAACAATTATCTTAATGCTTTTGAAACAATGTACAATCTAGGGTTTACAATGAGATGAAGCTTAAAGCTTGAATACTCATTATGTTGTTTGTATAATTTTAGAAGTTGACAAACAATCTAAAGCCTTGCCGATTTTAAACAAGGAAACAAGAAAGAAGTTTGTGAGGAAAAGAGGTAAATGTGCTAACCTAATGTGGTTTAAAGTCTTAGGAGAAATGAGCTTGTATTGCTTATGAAAATGATCTAAGGAGCCAATGGGAAGTGACTTAGAAGAATGCTCTTAGGGCTTAGTAAAAGGCATATGTGTTGTTGAGTGTTTTGCAGGTCAAAGGCAAATATTTGTGGAAATAGATTGAAATACCCCAAACCTTGGTATGTTGTGTAATGTTAAACTATGGTATTTAAAAGGCTAAAAAGTGCCTTAGAAACATAAATGAACCATTTAAACCATGGTAAAACACAATAAAACACTAAGACACGGTTTGAGCAAAACATGCTCTAAGCTTGGAGTGAACTTGGCTAGGACCCAAATAGCCTACCAAGACTTAATAATATTTAATTATGATTTTATAGGGCTAATTAAGTCCTTAGGCAACCTTGGTAGACAATGAAACCAAACAAAACATAAATAAATACTTTAAGGTCAATATGGGCTAAAATGTGCTCTAAGCTTGGGATAAGTTTGGTTAAGACCTAATAAGCTTACCAAGACTTTATTTATATGTTAATGAACATATTAAACCAATTACCAAAGAAAACCAAGCTTGAAAACAAGCTAACACAAAATGTGCTTTAAGGAGTCTTAAAGCACATTTTTGAAAAATTGTCTTGTAGATGAGTTTTGAGTGGCTAAATGACCATCATTACTCTTTAATTAACATGTGTACTACTTAGTATCACATTAGGAAGTCTAAATCAATGGAAAATCAAAAATTTCACAAATATGTGCCTTAATTTGTGAATAGTGCTCAAATAGTGCTAGTTTAAGTTATAAGTCAACATAAGTTGTTTAATTGGTCAAAAAAGGCCATATATATGTTATATATTGAAGGGGCCACGGTTTGGGTGTGTGAGTCATCACACTTGGCTTGCCAATTAAAAGAAAGAAAGAAAAGTAAGTAAAGGTTACCTTTTTGCTTTATAACTTAAATATCTCCAAAACTTACCTCTCTCCTCACTTTCTCTTCTTTTCTTTTTGGTTCCCACCGTCTCCAACCTCATCCTCCCTTCTCCATTCTCGTTTTGCTACAGAAGTAGCCATTCTCCATCTTGAATGCTTGTAACTCATGGCTCCAAGCTCCGAATTCAATTCCGAGACTACCGTTGTCTTAGTTAGAGTAAGCTCTACATTCCTATCTTTTCAAATCTTCAAAGCTCCATTTCGGTGCCATGGAGATTCACCATTGAAGGAGTTTGAGCTCATATGTCCATGCCTTGTCATTCTCCTTTGTTTCAAGGTAAGGAAAATCAAAGAAAATCCAAGTTCCCATCATTTTCTTGTATAACCGAAAATTCACCTTACAATGGTGCCTTGTCTTGCTATTTTCTTAGCTTAATTCAATTTCAAGGGACTAGGAGGAGTCCTATCTTGCCACTTAACCAAGCTCTCTTTCAAATTCCAAAGGTAATCATCAAATTTAGTGTTTTAAGACACTTATGTAAACCTAGGGTTTAATTATGAGTTTGAGTATTAAACTTAATACTCATTACCCTTATATGTGTATTGGTTAGAAGGTTGACAAGTGATAAAAGCTCCTTGCCGATTTTCAATCAAGAAAAACAAGTGAAAACAAGTGAGAAAGCTTGGAAAACAAAGAGGTAAATGACCTCTCTTAATGTGTTTTATGTACTAGGGAATTGAGCTATATTTGCTTAATAAATAACCTAAAGAGCCAATGGGAAATGAGCTAGAAAACTATCCACAAGGTGGACTAAAAAGACATGGGAGCATTGTTGTGTGTATTCGCAGGTTGAAGGCATTTAAATGTGGAAATTCAGTGTTTATGGTTTGTTATTTAAGGGCCTAAGTGCCAAGCAATTTAAGTTTATGCACTATATTGTGATGTATGTAGTTTAAAGGTTTAGTTATGTGTAAGAACATCTCTTGTGAAGGTGAATGTGTTTGATGGTTAAAGGATGAAAAACCATATGTTTGTGTATAAGAGTGTGTATTAAGAGATTGAATGTTCTTGATTGTCTAAAGGTGAAAAACAATGTGTTTTGGTGTGAGAGTTTACCAGAGAAGCTATGGCAAAATTTAGTTGATAAACAAAGGAGTTTATGTGATAAATGAGATTTTAAGACCTGGAAGGTACTAGGAACTTGTTAAGTGTTAAGATGGTGGAAGAAGGTGAATCATGGTGTTCTTAGGTGTTAAGATGCCTTAGGCATAGTCTTGGAGATTTAGGGAACTAATGGATGATTTCTTGATACACCAAGGTGATGGTGGAGGTGTCGTAAAGTCTTGTGCAAAGTTTGGTGAACAATGAAAGTGTAACGTCTTGTGAAGGTTTAGTTATGAACTTGTGGGAAAGACTTGAGGAGTGTGTGTAAAGGGGATGAGTGTAGTGCAAATGATGTTTAAAAGGGTGGTTATAAGGTAGTGAGGGAGTACTTTGGTTAGGTGAAGTTTTACGCAAGAATACAAGTTACAAGTGTAAGAAAAAAATGTTCTAAGTGTTAAGGACTTAGTAAAAGTTGAGTAAAAGTTTAAGGAATTTTTGGGATGTTTCGAGAGGGTTTAAGTGTGCCCAAAAGATGTTAAAACATGTGGGAGAACATGTGTAAAGCATAGGAAAAATTGGGATGAATTTGGAGTTCAGAAGAGGAGAAAAGCACATTAGAAATTGGTTCTGCAGTGGACCGCCCCTACGGACCGCCCCTGTGGGGAGGTCCAGTGCAGAGAAGTGAAAAAAAAAGAAACGTGTAGCATCTGTTGTGGACCGCCCCTGGGACCGCCCCAGAGGGGCGGTCCAGACCAGAAATGAAGAAAAAATTTGTGTTTAAGGCTCCTAATGATGGGGATTGAATGGTAATGGTTTTAGATGATGTTTAGGCCTTGTTTGGTGACATGTAAAGGCCTTAAGAGGTGTAAACAAGTATGAGGTGTAATGAGAAGTGATTAACTTATATGATTAAGTTTAAACTACAATGACTTAGTGGTCCAACATTAGGGAGTGATGATGGTTAGAAAGATACACATTAGACTTTAAACAATCATGTTACATCGATGTTAATAAAAGTACATGTAATGTTTCAGTTGTTCGAGAATTGCTCGAGGAACATAAGTGGACGTGGTAAAGTGGACTCCGGTGACAGGTATGGTTTTCTTGCAACCTGTGTCCTACCGGATTACACCGGCTTGTATGCCAATATGTTTTACTGAGTGTTTGCCACCTTGTAAGATTAAAACATGTAATGAGTTTATAGTAATTCATTTATGTGGCGAATTTGGCCTCCGATACCATTTAACCTCAAATATATGTTAAACCTTAGCTAACCAAATCTAGGAACACATGAGTGATCGGTATTCGGAGTTGACGGCCCAAACCTTGGGAACGTGCTAACCACGGCTATGTGTGAGTTAGTTGGACATTGTTGTTGTATGCAAGTGTGTGAACCTCCCTTGTGTGCTTAACTCGGTTATGATACCGTATGGTGTGTGGATGTGGTAGGCTCCATAATGGATCTCTAACTACTTATTTATAAGTATATGTACTAATGGGGGTGAGGAGTCCGGTTGTTCCGGCCACGCGTGTGATGGATGGGAGTCGATGTCATATCCGGTTCGGCTCTCTTGGTGTATGTATAGGTTGTATTCCAATTTGGTTTCTACCTTCCCTTAGCTTATCCAAAGCTAGTTACTGACTCACGTCGGGCCACAGGGGCATACGAATGTTATTTCGGTGTGCTTGGGATTACTATATCCGACACACCTTGGGTTTAAGTTACCGTTCGATATAACTGGACGGTAACGAGGTTGGTAACGAGCTTAGCATGAGATTGGCAATAATCTCTAGGCTCACTATATATACTAACTATGGTGGAAGGTTCCTTGTGTGAACCGATCTTATGGTGTTTTGTGTTGATATTGTGCTAGGCAATTTCCCTTGCTATGCTATGATATGTATACGTTAGGCGTTTAAAATGAATGCGATGTTATCATGTGTACGCCGAAACAAGAAAGGTTTTGTTATGTTTTGTTATGTGAGGAATGAGATATGTTGTAGGTTATGGAGTGTGTGGATCATGGAAATGAATCCGAGTTGTGACAAGAGGCGTTTAAGGATAACCCGACCAATGGGTACGTGTCGTTCATTAAGGAAGTAGCTCCGTTTTAGAGGAGAGCCACTCTAGGGTTAAAGGAATCATTGGATGATTTGTTAAGTGGATGTGTTGGATATATGTTGAGCCCTATTGTGGGTGTATGCAAAGTGTTGTGTGTTTATGGTTTGTATGCATGATTTAAATATAATCAACTGCATGCTAAGACGACAATTAGTTGTGCGTGGCCCGGTAGCATGTGGGCTGCGGGATTACCATACCAGCAAAGGTGCTGAGCCCCTTGGGGCCACCCTTCTCTCCTTTTCTATTTCAGGTACAAGGAGCTGGAAGCCGTTCGAGATTAGGACGGGGTAGATGTTTATACATGGGTAACCATTTAAATGGCGTAAGCATTGTAGGCGTAGTAAGACCGAAATTGTTATCGGCATTAGTTTGTAAATACTTGGTACGTGGGAATGTATAAAGTATATGGTTGTTGTTAAGGGAAGCAAATGTAACGTGTAGTTGCTCGGGAGTCTAGTCCATCAGACCGATACAAAGTACATGTATTAGCCTTGTTAGCCACGTGGGTGGTTAACGGCGTGTAACACCATTGAAATAAGTAATGTGATGAGTTGAGTTTCCGCTGCAATGTGTTGTTAAATGTATGGTGTGTAGTTGGGGTGTTACAAAAAGTGGTATCAGAGCGAAGTATCGCTCTGATGACTGAATTACCGAGCTTAGGAAGTACCGAGTTAAGATTTTAGTACTTTGGGTTAAGGGTTGAGTGATAGCGTGAGAGATACGCTAGTAAGGAACTACCAGTGAATACTGGAAACCTACTATATCCTTCCCGCCCTCCACAATCCCTGTTTATAACTCGGGAAACAACGCCAGAGAGATGGAAGTCCACTCTTACTCGGGAATACCCGATCTGGCTGTTATTAAATACCTTCAGAGTACGGGAGAACCTGTCATACGGAAGATCCCGAAAACTGGGAATCCCGGAGACGGTTCCCATCTAAACAGTGTTAACCGCATTTCATAGCGAAGAGCGAAGAATCAGTGTACAGAAGAATAGAATTTCCGGCAACCTGGGTCGACATGCAGAGCAGTCGAGAATAACCAGCTTGCAACGCACTGACCGTGCAACAAGCAAGAAGTGGATTAGTGAAACCCGAGACGAATGTCTACGGGACCACAGCTGATAAATAATACGCCAACGGTATACCAACCAACTAAGGAACTATAACGTAGTGCCCAAACAAGAGACAAGTCTCAGTAACCACGACGATGCGTGGAACGGGCTCCAAAGAGAAAATAATGCTAAGTAAAAGGGGACTTCAAGAATGGGAGACACCCCAGTTGATAACTATTATGTGAATACAGTGAGAAGTTACCCAAGGTTATTGTCGAGACCGTAAGAACAAATAAGGGCCAAAAGGCCACTGATGATAGTGCGGGTAAAAACAATACCACAACCGGTATGTGTTTGAACCGATAGCCAGTTAGCATGGCGCACTTGCCATAGCAAGTGCTGCTATAACAGGGCTATTCGGAAAATTTATAACCACTACAAGTGCTTGGTAAAGTACCAGAAAGTTAATATGATCGTCATAACAGTGGAAGGGCCTGTTAGCCTAACCTCCGTAATTGGAAGTACACCAGTCAGCAAGAAGCTAGACTTGGCTAAGGTAGAAGATGTTGTGAAACCATGAAAATTTCTTTCAAACCCAAATTTATTCAAACCCTTTCTTTTCAAAACCAGATTTTCTTTCAAACCAACACTTCTTTCCAACCTTCTTTTAAACCAAACCAGTGAAACCAGGGGCAGTTGACAAGGATACAACAGTGGATAAACCTTCCTTCCTCGATTAAGTTCGGGAAGCACGGGACGCATATTGTCAAGGGACAATATAAGGGAGTTGACAACAGAATACTTCACCTAGTCGTGTGACGGACACTACAAGTGTACCAACTGTGTTGTGGGACGACCGCACTCCGATAGGAGCATGTGGGCCTGACAGACCTACTTATAGGTTAGTTGGGTAAGTAGTAATGTATCAGTATGATACCCCATATATGTATACGAGTAGAGTCCAGAACACGGGAAGTAGTCGACTCCGTTCTACGGTCAGCAGTGTAAGTCAAACAAAAGCTAAGGATTACCATGAATGGTTGAAGTAAAGGAACCCAGCTAAATTAAAGAGACTGTAGGAATCAGTGAATGTGTGCAAGGAAATATTTAAGATACAAGAGGTGCGAAGTGCACCACTGTTATAAAGACATTGGAGAAGGCGTAGTTTACTGAAAGTACCCATAAGTGCAAGCCAAATGTAATGGCATGACTTAGCAACACCCAGGAGCAATCCTTAAAGGGTGTTCGCATCAACAATTGTTGCACAAAATGCATGACAAAAACACGAGGGTTGAAACTAACACCCAGTTTAGACATAAGTTGTCAGAAGACGGACTGATAATCCTAAGGGGCATCCCATGAAAGGAAACGTAATGCAACGACCTTGTCATGGAGCTCAATATGATATCCAAACTATGTAATGTTGCACAAAGAAGTACATGTATGTGGACAGCCTACAATGAGCGCAGCTCAAGGCAATAAGGCTTATAGGCCACAAATAAAATGTCTTATATAAATTGATCAGTTGCAGAAGTATATGCTCTACAAGTAAATAGAGCGGAGAACGAACCACTGCATTAAGAGTGGGGATACCTCTGGATATTGTGAGACCGCAGGAGCGGTAGCTGTGTGGACCAAGTTCAAGAAATATGTGGAGGATGGACCACGTTGTTATTACCCCAGAACGATTTGAATAAGAATAATACGAAAGGAAATGTTTGTACCAGTTGTGTAGACAGGAAGAGTGATAAGTTGATAGCAATCACCATAGGTGTGTGAAGCTAAATGTGTAGCGAACAACGCTCAAGGAAAAATAGTAGTATATTCAAAAATCAGCCAAATAAGTGGCCAGATAAACCCAGTGTAATGGCGGAAGCTAATATAATAGCGGATGCAGTATAAGTTGATGTTGTATATTGAGTAAGGATACGGTGCGCAATAAGCGACCGTTGTCTGAGTATTGTTAGATGATAAAATGGGAATGAGCAGAGTTATGAGTTAAACCCAGTGGAGGCACAACAGTAAATGATAGCAAACGAACCGAGCAGTAAGCCGGTGACAAATATTATGTGATAAGAATTTCGGTAAACACAGTGTAAATTCCTATCGCAATCGCATGAGAGATTTACTGTCAAGAGTTTACGCCTCTGCACTCTGTATGACTGAGTGTTTTGGTATTGCACTTGCGCAGTAATGATCAAGTGGGATAGCTAGGAATCAGAAGCATGGTAATTGTGGAGGAAATATGTTATAGTGGCCGATGCATAGGTAATGCAAGGCCGCAGGAATGAAAGAATAAATGTACAAAACCAAAGGTGGAGACATGATTAACAGTAAGTGACTACAGTAACACTAAATACCAAATGACGGTATGAGATATACCCCAGGTGTGGGAAATAACTGAGAGAGCACTACACATTAAGTAGTAGCTCAATCTCAACCGACAGTAAGTCGGTAGAAGCAAGTCAATCATTGTGAATTACATAGTAGTTTACGCTGTAAGCTATTGGAGAAGTGGACGGAAAGTTTTGGAACTCACCGAATTCGCTCAGGGTAGGAGATACCATGCGTCGGTTGAGAAACCATTGTTACCTAGATAAAGGTAATACATTGGAGATGTACAATACAGTAACAGTAACGAATGGGGCAAACTAGCCCTATAATTATCAGAATGGCGCAGCAGAGGCCAGTGAGCCCATGCGTCAGATACCGGATATACATGGTGAATATGAAAAATGGCTAGTTATCAATGCCTAAAAGCCTCACAGGCCAGGACCGAAACCGGTTATGAGTTAGAACTCCAATGCGAATTCTTGGTTTAGGGACTAAACCGCCAATATGGTTAAGATCCTCTAATCAGAATCCATTGTGTAATAGACCGCGTGGAAGTCAAAACACTTCACGACGGCAGAACATTTTAAGCCAAGGTTTAGTGATTGATTACGTGGGCGTAATCCCTTTTAAGGGGGGTAGAGCGCAAAGCCGCTTAGTGTGTTTTACCGTACAAGTGTACGTGAACTATGTTGTGCATAGCACAAATGATTTGGTATGATGGTTGGCGCGTGTGTTATACAAACATACGCATTTATTTGTGGTTAAATTGTGGTAATTGCGCACAGAAGATGCGAATACCATTGTGGGAATGTGTTTTTACTTGTTAACAGTGGTGTGTGAGAGTACAAGTGGAAGGGAGTAAAGAAACTCCCGGGGAACTAAAACCCGACGGTGCATAAATGTAAACCATGTATTGTATTTTGATAAAAAAATATATATGTATATATACAATGTTGTGATTTATGAAGGAGTATGAGACCGACATAGAACCTAGTGAGAATTAAATTCCCTAGGTAACTTGAATTAAGTTGGATTTGGGTGATGATTGATAGACGGAGTTCTATCCCTTGGAGATGTAATGATTATGACTAGAAGGATTTAAAGAGAGAAATGGGATACGCTTGAATTAGTTGTTGGTTGAAAAAGAAGTGGGAGGTGAAACTTGATTATCATGAGATCAAGGGAAGCCGAACACAAATTGGGGTGGAAAGATAGTTCAACACTGATGCTGATCACATCAGGGTTGGATGACTCTTGAAGCTCCCTGTAAGTGGTCACAAACAACCATGTTAAGAAAATACAAGGAGCATAAATTGGACTTGGAGTTGTGTGGTGTTTTCAAAAGGATTTTTAATTAGTATTTCCAAAACAGACGATTAATATTTTGAATAAAGGATTCTCTTTATATTTTTAACTAGTAAAGAATATTTTTGTAGTACTTGCTCACGAGCTGAGGACGTATGAGCCTTTGTCTTCGGACCGGTGACATGAGAAGTATATATGTTAAAAATTAGTGAATGTTTTGACCTCCCAAAGGAACGGGGACCAGAAGGTGTCCATCGCGACCGGGTTCTGCGGGATCACAGTGTATATGTACTCAACATGGGACTGGAGCCCATGGAGAGATGGAAAA
Organism: Limonium bicolor; assembly: GCA_023374045.1. Lineage (NCBI taxonomy): Eukaryota > Viridiplantae > Streptophyta > Magnoliopsida > Caryophyllales > Plumbaginaceae > Limonium > Limonium bicolor. The sequence goes on from CM041779.1 coordinate 298,597,815, forward strand.
GGTATTTCTCTTTGATATACATGCTAAGACATGTTGTGTGGAATATAATAAATAATATTTTTTAGACCTTGAGTTCTAATGTGGGTGGGTTCTGAATTGATTGTGTTACCCGGGCACGAGTCCAATTGTGGTTATTCACCCAGACCTAAGAGTCTGAGGGATATTATGTAAGTGCAGTGTTGGTGAAGGTACCCGGACCATTAAGTCCGAGGTTACCATGTGAGTATGATATTTTATGTATAATGTGGATATGTTGCCCGGACCATTAAGTCCGAGGTTGGATGTAAAGGGTGGTTGGTAATGGAAGTTTTATGGCTATAAGTAATTCCCGTATTCTAATCCAATGATGCGAGAAATGTGAACTTCGAGGACGAAGTTCTTTTAAGGGGGTAGATTGAAATACCCCAAACCTTGGTATGTTGTAAATGTTAAACTATGGTATTTAAAAGGCTAAAAAGTGCCTTAGAACATAAATGAACCAAACCATTAAACCAGGTAAAACACAATAAAACACTAAGACACGGTTTGAGCAAAAACATGCTCTAAGCTTGGAGTGAACTTGGCTAGGACCCAAATAGCCTACCAAGACTTAATAATATTTAATTATGATTTTATAGGGCTAATTAAGTCCTTAGGCAACCTTGGTAGACAATGAAACCAAACAAAACATAAATAAATACTTTAAGGTCAATATGGGCTAAAATGTGCTCTAAGCTTGGGATAAGTTTGGTTAAGACCTAATAAGCTTACAAGACTTTATTTATATGTTAATGAACATATTAAACCAATTACCAAAGAAAACCAAGCTTGAAAACAAGCTAAAACACAAAATGTGCTTTAAGGAGTCTTAAAGCACATTTTTGAAAAATTGTCTTGTAGATGAGTTTTGAGTGGCTAAATGACCATCATTACTCTTTAATTAACATTGTGTACTTTAGTATCACATTAGGAAGTCTAAATCAATGGAAAATCAAAAATTTCACAAATATGTGCCTTAATTTGTGAATAGTGCTCAAATAGTGCTAGTTTAAGTTATAAGTCAACATAAGTTGTTTAATTGGTCAAAAAAGGCCATATATATGTTATATATTGAAGGGGCCACGGTTTGGGTGTGTGAGTCATCACACTTGGCTTGCCAATTAAAAGAAAGAAAGAAAAGTAAGTAAAGGTTACCTTTTTGCTTTATAACTTAAATATCTCCAAAACTTACCTCTCTCCTCACTTTCTCTTCTTTCTTTTTGGTTCCCACCGTCTCCAACCTCATCCTCCCTTCTCCATTCTCGTTTTGCTACAGCAAGTAGCCATTCTCCATCTTTGAATGCTTGTAACTCATGGCTCCAAGCTCCGAATTCAATTCCGAGACTACCGTTGTCTTAGTTAGAGTAAGCTCTACATTCCTATCTTTTCAAATCTTCAGAAGCTCCATTTCGGTGCCATGGAGATTCACCATTGAAGGAGTTTGAGCTCATATGTCCATGCCTTGTCATTCTCCTTTGTTTCAAGGTAAGGAAAATCAAAGAAAATCCAAGTTCCCATCATTTTCTTGTATAACCGAAAATTCACCTTACAATGGTGCCTTGTCTTGCTATTTTCTTAGCTTAATTCAATCTTCAAGGGACTAGGAGGAGTCCTATCTTGCCACTTAACCAAGCTCTCTTTCAAATTCCAAAGGTAATCATCAAATTTAGTGTTTTAAGACACTTATGTAAACCTAGGGTTTAATTATGAGTTTGAGTATTAAACTTAATACTCATTACCCTTATATGTGTATTGGTTAGAAGGTTGACAAGTGATAAAAGCTCCTTGCCGATTTTCAATCAAGAAAAAACAAGTGAAAACAAGTGAGAAAGCTTGGAAAACAAAGAGGTAAATGACCTCTCTTAATGTGGTTTTATGTACTAGGGAATTGAGCTATATTTGCTTAATAAATAACCTAAAGAGCCAATGGGAAATGAGCTAGAAAACTATCCACAAGGTGGACTAAAAGACATGGGAGCATTGTTGTGTGTATTCGCAGGTTGAAGGCATTTAAATGTGGAAATTCAGTTTTATGGTTTATGTTATTTAAGGGCCTAAGTGCCAAGCAATTTAAGTTTATGCACTATATTGTGTAGTGTAGTTTAAGGTTTAGTTATGTGTAAAGAACATCTCTTGTGAAGGTGAATGTGTTTGATGGTTAAAGGATGAAAAACCATATGTTTGTGTATAAGAGTGTGTATTAAGAGATTGAATGTTCTTGATTGTCTAAAGGTGAAAAACAATGTGTTTTGGTGTGAGAGTTTACAAGAGAAGCTATGGCAAAATTTAGTTGATAAACAAAGGAGTTTATGTGATGAAATGAGATTTTAAGACCTGAAGGTACTAGGAACTTGTTAAGTGTTAAGATGGTGGAAGAAGGTGAATCATGGTGTGTTCTTAGGTGTTAAGATGCCTTAGGCATAGTCTTGGAGATTTAGGGAACTAATGGATGATTTCTTGATACACCAAGGTGATGGTGGAGGTGTCGTAAAGTCTTGTGCAAAGTTTGGTGAACAATGAAAGTGTAACGTCTTGTGAAGGTTTAGTTATGAACTTGTGGGAAAGACTTGAGGAGTGTGTGTAAAGGGGATGAGTGTAGTGCAAATGATGTTTAAAAGGGTGGTTATAAGGTAGTGAGGGAGTACTTTGGTTAGGTGAAGTTTTAGGCAAGAATACAAGTTACAAGTGTAAGAAAAAATGTTCTAAGTGTTAAGGACTTAGTAAAAGTTGAGTAAAAGTTTAGGAATTTTTGGATGTTTCGAGAGGGTTTAAGTGTGCCCAAAAGATGTTAAAACATGTGGGAGAACATGTGTAAAGCATAGGAAAAAATTGGGATGAATTTGGAGTTCAGAAAGAGGAGAAAAGCACATTAGAAAATTGGTTCTCTGCAGTGGACCGCCCCTACGGACCGCCCCTGTGGGGAGGTCCAGTGCAGAGAAGTGAAAAAAAAAGAAACGTGTAGCATCTGTTGTGGACCGCCCCTGGGACCGCCCCAGAGGGGCGGTCCAGACCAGAAATGAAGAAAAAATTTGTTTAAGGCTCCTAATGATGGGGGATTGAATGGTAATGGTTTTAGATGATGTTTAGGCCTTGTTTGGTGACATGTAAAGGCCTTAAGAGGTGTAAACAAGTATGAGGGTGTAATGAAAGTGATTAACTTATATGATTAAGTTTAACTACATGACTTAGTGGTCCAACTTAGGGAGTGATGATGGTTAGAAAGATAAGCATTAGACTTTAAACAATCATGTTACATCGATGTTAATGAAAGTAATGTAATGTTATCAGTTGTTCGAGAATTGCTCGAGGAACATAAGTGGACATGTAAAGTGGACTCCGGTGACAGGTATGGTTTTCTTGCAACCTGTGTCCTACCGGATTACACCGGCTTGTATGCCAATATGTTTTTACTGAGTGTTTGCCACCTTGTAAGATTAAACATGTAATGAGTTTATAGTAATTCATTTATTTGTGGCGAATTTGCCTCCGATACCCATTTAACCTCAAATATATGTTAAACCTTAGCTAACCAAATCTAGGAACACATGAGTGATCGGTATTCGGAGTTGACGGCCCAAACCTTGGGAACGTGCTAACCACGGCTATGTGTGAGTTAGTTGGACATTGTTGTTGTATGCAAGTGTGTGAACCTCCCTTGTGTGCTTAACTTACTCGGTTATGATACCGTATGGTGTGTGGATGTGGTAGGCTCCATAATGGATCTCTAACTACTTATTTATAAGTGTATATGTACTAATGGGGGGAGGAGTCCGGTTGTTCCGGCCACGCGTGTGATGGACGGGAGTCGATGTCATATCCGGTTCGGCTCTCTTGGTGTATGTATAGGTTGTATTCCAATTTGGTTTCTTCTACCTCCCTTAGCTTATCCAAAGCTAGTTACTGACTCACGTCGGGCCACAGGGGCATACGAATGTTATTTCGGTGTGCTTGGGATTACTATATCCGACACACCTTGGGTTTAAGTTAACCGTTCGATATAACTGGACGGTAACGAGGTTGGTAACGAGCTTAGCATGAGATTGGCAATAATCTCTAGGCTCACTATATATACTAACTATGGTGGAAGGTTCCTTGTGTGAACCGATCTTATGGTGTTTGTGTGTTGATATTGTGCTAGGCAATTTCCCTTGCTATGCTATGATATGTATACGTTAGGTGTTTAAAATGAATGCGATGTATCATGTGTACGCCGAAACAAGAAGGTTTTGTTATGTTTTGTTATGTGAGGAATGAGATATGTTGTAGGATATGGAGTGTTGTGGATCATCTGGAAATGAATCCGAGTTTGTGACAAGAGGCGTTTAAGGATAACCCGACCAATGGGTACGTGTCGTTCATTAAGGAAGTAAGCTTCCGTTTTAGAGGAGAGCCTTCTTGACTTTTTCGCACGAGCTGAGGACGTATGAGCCTTTGTCTTCGGACCGGTGACATGAGAAGTATATATGTTAAAAATTAAGTGAATGTTTTGATCTCCCAAAGGAACGGGGACCAGAAGGTGTCCATCGCGACCGGGTTCTGCGGGATCACAGTGTATATGTACTCAACATGGGACTCGAAGCCCATGGAGAGATGGAAAAGGTATTTCTGTTTGATATACATGCTAAGACATGTTGTGTGGAATAAGTAATAAATAATATTTTAGACCTTGAGTTCTAATGTGGGTGGGTTCTGAATTGATTGTGTTACCCGGCCTACGAGTCCAATTGTGGTTATGTCACCCAGACCTAAGAGTCTGAGGGATATTATGTAAGTGCAAGTGTGGTGAAGGTACCCGGACCATTAAGTCCGAGGTTACCATGTGAGTATGATATTTTATGTATAATGTGGATATGTTGCCCGGACCATTAAGTCCGAGGTTGGATGTAAAGGGTGGTTGGTAATGGAAGTTTTATGGCTATAAGTAATTCCCGTATTCTAATCCAATGATGCGAGGAAATGTGAACTTCGAGGACGAAGTTCTTTTAAGGGGGGTAGATTGAAATACCCCAAACCTTGGTATGTTGTGTAAATGTTAAACTATGGTATTAAAAGGCTAAAAAGTGCCTTAGAAACATAAATGAACCATTTAAACCATGGTAAACACAATAAAACACTAAACACACGGTTTGAGCAAAAACATGCTCTAAGCTTGGAGTGAACTTGGCTAGGACCCAAATAGCCTACCAAGACTTAATAATATAATTTATGATTTTATAAGGCTAATTAAGTCCTTAGGAACCTTGGTAGACAATGAAACCAAACAAAACATAAATAAATACTTTAAGGTCAATATGGGCTAAAATGTGCTCTAAGCTTGGGATAAGTTTGGTAAGACCTAATAAGCTTACCAAGACTTTATTTATATGTTAATGAACATATTAAACCAATTACCAAAGAAACCAAGCTTGAAAACAAGTAAAACACAAAATGTGCTTTAAGGAGTCTTAAAGCACATTTTGAAAAATTGTCTTGTAGATGAGTTTTGAGTGGCTAAATGACCATCATTACTCTTTAATTAACATGTGTACTACTTAGTATCACATTAGGAAGTCTAATCAATGGAAAATCAAAAATTTCACAAATATGTGCCTTATTTGTGAATAGTGCTCAAATAGTGCTAGTTTAAGTTATAAGTCAACATAAGTTGTTTAATTGGTCAAAAAAGGCCATATATATGTTATATATTGAAGGGGCCACGGTTTTTGGGTGGTGAGTCATCACACTTGGCTTGCCAATTAAAAGAAAGAAAAAAGTAAGTAAAGGTTACCTTTTTGCTTTATAACTTAAATATCTCCAAAACTTACCTCTCTCCTCACTTTCTCTTCTTTTCTTTTGGTTCCCACCTCCCACCGTCTCCAACCTCATCCTCCCTTCTCCATTCTCGTTTTGCTACAGAAAGTAGCCATTCTCCATCTTTGAATGCTTGTAACTCATGGCTCCAAGCTCCGAATTCAATTCCGAGACTACCGTTGTCTTAGTTAGAGTAAGCTCTACATTCCTATCTTTTCAAATCTTCAGAAAGCTCCATTTCGGTGCCATGGAGATTCACCATTGAAGGAGTTTGAGCTCATATGTCCATGCCTTGTCATTCTCCTTTGTTTCAAGGTAAGGAAATCAAAGAAAATCCAAGTTCCCATCATTTTCTTGTATAACCGAAAATTCACCTTACAATGGTGCCTTGTCTTGCTATTTCTTAGCTTAATTCAATATTCAAAGGGACTAGGAGGAGTCCTATCTTGCCACTTAACCAAGCTCTCTTTCAAATTCCAAAGGTAATCATCAAATTTAGTGTTTTAAGACACTTATGTAAACCTAGGGTTTAATTATGAGTTTGAGTATTAAACTTAATACTCATTACCCTTATATGTGTATGGTTAGAAGGTTGACAAGTGATAAAAGCTCCTTGCCGATTTTCAATCAAGAAAAACAAGTGAAAACAAGTGAGAAAGCTTGGAAAACAAAGAGGTAAATGACCTCTCTTAATGTGGTTTTATGTACTAGGAAATTGAGCTATATTTGCTTAATAAATACCTAAAGAGCCAATGGGAAATGAGCTAGAAAACTATCCACAAGGTGGACTAAAAAGACATGGGAGCATTGTTGTGTGTATTCGCAGGTTGAAGGCATTTAAATGTGGAAATTCAGTGTTTATGGTTTATGTTATTTAAGGGCCTAAGTGCCAAGCAATTTAAGTTTATGCACTATATTGTGATGTAGTGTAGTTTAAAGGTTTAGTTATGTGTAAAGAACATCTCTTGTGAAGGTGAATGTGTTTGATGGTTAAAGGATGAAAACCATATGTTTGTGTATAAGAGTGTGTATTAAGAGATTGAATGTTCTTGATTGTCTAAAGGTGAAAAACAATGTGTTTTGGTGTGAGAGTTTACCAGAGAAGCTATGGCAAAATTTAGTTGATAAACAAAGGTTTATGTGATGAAATGAGATTTTAAGACCTAGAAGGTACTAGGAACTTGTTAAGTGTTAAGATGGTGGAAGAAGTGAATCATGGTGTTCTTAGGTGTTAAGATGCCTTAGGCATAGTCTTGGAGATTTAGGGAACTAATGGATGATTTCTTGATACACCAAGGTGATGGTGGAGGTGTCGTAAAGTCTTGTGCAAAGTTTGGTGAACAATGAAAGTGTAACGTCTTGTGAAGGTTTAGTTATGAACTTGTGGGAAAGACTTGAGGAGTGTGTGTAAAGGGGATGAGTGTAGTGCAAATGATGTTTAAAAGGGTGGTTATAAGGTAGTGAGGGAGTACTTTTGGTTAGGTGAAGTTTTACGCAAGAATACAAGTTACAAGTGTAAGAAAAAAATGTTCTAAGTGTTAAGGACTTAGTAAAAGTTGAGTAAAAGTTTAAGGAATTTTTGGGATGTTTCGAGAGGGTTTAAGTGTGCCCAAAAGATGTTAAAACATGTGGGAGAACATGTGTAAAGCATAGGAAAAAATTGGGATGAATTTGGAGTTCAGAAAGAGGAGAAAAGCACATTAGAAAATTGGTTCTGCAGTGGACCGCCCCTACGGACCGCCCCTGTGGGGAGGTCCAGTGCAGAGAAGTGAAAAAAAAGAAACGTGTAGCATCTGTTGTGGACCGCCCCTGGGACCGCCCCAGAGGGGCGGTCCAGACCAGAAATGAAGAAAAAAATTTGTTTAAGGCTCCTAATGATGGGGGATTGAATGGTAATGGTTTTAGATGATTTTTAGGCCTTGTTTGGTGACATGTAAAGGCCTTAAGAGGTGTAAACAAGTATGAGGTGTAATGAGAAGTGATTAACTTATATGATTAAGTTTAAACTACAATGACTTAGTGGTCCAACATTAGGGAGTGATGATGGTTAGAAAGATAACATTAGACTTTAAACAATCATGTTACATCGATGTTAATAAAAGTACATGTAATGTTATCAGTTGTTCGAGAATTGCTCGAGGAACATAAGTGGACGTGGTAAAGTGGACTCCGGTGACAGGTATGGTTTTCTTGCAACCTGTGTCCTACCGGATTACACCGGCTTGTATGCCAATATGTTTTACTGAGTGTTTGCCACCTTGTAAGATTAAAACATGTAATGAGTTTATAGTAATTCATTTATGTGGCGAATTTGGCCTCCGATACCATTTAACCTCAAATATATGTTAAACCTTAGCTAACCAAATCTAGGAACACATGAGTGATCGGTATTCGGAGTTGACGGCCCAAACCTTGGGAACGTGCTAACCACGGCTATGTGTGAGTTAGTTGGACATTGTTGTTGTATGCAAGTGTGTGAACCTCCCTTGTGTGCTTAACTCGGTTATGATACCGTATGGTGTGTGGATGTGGTAGGCTCCATAATGGATCTCTAACTACTTATTTATAAGTGTATATGTACTAATGGGGGGTGAGGAGTCCGGTTGTTCCGGCCACGCGTGATGGATGGATGGGAGTCGATGTCATATCCGGTTCGGCTCTCTTGGTGTATGTATAGGTTGTATTCCAATTTGGTTTCTACCTTCCCTTAGCTTATCCAAAGCTAGTTACTGACTCACGTCGGGCCACAGGGGCATACGAATGTTATTTCGGTGTGCTTGGGATTACTATATCCGACACACCTTGGGTTTAAGTTAACCGTTCGATATAACTGGACGGTAACGAGGTTGGTAACGAGCTTAGCATGAGATTGGCAATAATCTCTAGGCTCACTATATATACTAACTATGGTGGAAGGTTCCTTGTGTGAACCGATCTTATGGTGTTTTGTGTTGATATTGTGCTAGGCAATTTCCCTTGCTATGCTATGATATGTATACGTTAGGCGTTTAAAATGAATGCGATGTTATCATGTGTACGCCGAAACAAGAAAGTTTTGTTATGTTTTGTTATGTGAGGAATGAGATATGTTGTAGGTTATGGAGTGTGTGGATCATGGAAATGAATCCGAGTTTGTGACAAGAGGCGTTTAAGGATAACCCGACCAATGGGTACGTGTCGTTCATTAAGGAAGTAGCTCCGTTTTAGAGGAGAGCCACTCTAGGGTTAAAGGAATCATTGGATGATTTGTTAAGTGTGGATGTGTTGGATATATGTTGAGCCCTATTGTTGGGTGTATGCAAAGTGTTGTGTGTTTATGGTTTGTATGCATGATTTAAATATAATCAACTGCATGCTAAGACGACAATTAGTTGTGCGTGGCCCGGTAGCATGTGGGCTGCGGGATTACCATACCAGCAAAGGTGCTGAGCCCCTTGGGGGCCACCCTTCTCTCCTTTTCTATTTCAGGTACAAGGAGCTGGAAGCCGTTCGAGATTAGGACGGGGTAGATGTTTATACATGGGTAACCATTTAAATGGCGTAAGCATGTAGGCGTAGTAAGACCGAAATTGTTATCGGCATTAGTTTGTAAATACTTGGTACGGTTGGAATGTGTAAAGTATATGGGTGTTGTTAAGGAAGCAAATGTAACGTGTAGTTGCTCGGGAGTCTAGTCCATCAGACCGATACAAGTACATGTATTAGCCTTGTTAGCCACGTGGGTGGTTAACGGCGTGTAACACCATTGAAATAAGTAATGTGAGTTGAGTTTAGTATTGCAGTTTTGTGTGGATGGAGTGACGGCAAGATGTGAGCTGCAATTATGGAGAATGCCATGGTGAAATGAAAAGTGAAGCAGGTTTAAAGAAAATGGAGTGATATAGAGCAGGAAGTGTCAGGAGAAGTGAGATTAGGGATTGTTTATCTGTTAAGGATGTGAATTGATGGTTTAAAAGAATGGAAGCTTGTGAAGCGATTGTTAAGGGGTTAATTGCAAATTAAGGCTGAAGTATTTCATGATGCAATTATAGATCCGGTTATGTACGAACAAATCATTTGTATTAGAATTGTTGTAGCTAAGTGCGAAGTAATGTTAACGGTAGTTTCAGTAAAAGTATGATGAATGCTGTTAAGGCGAATGGAGTTAGAATGCTGCAATGTGTTGTTAATGTATGGTTGTAGTTGGGTGTTACAAAAAGTGTTTATGATTTGAGCATCTTAAGGGCCTAAGAGCCATGTTATTAAGGGCCTAAGTGCCATGCAATTTAAATTATGCACTATTTGGTGATGAAGTGCTATTGAGCGAAGTTTCGTGTATATAATGTGTTTGATGGATTGTTATGTTCTTGATTGTAAAATGGTGAAATAATGTTTTTGGTTAGTAATGTTCTAGGAGAACCTATGTCAAAATTAGGTAATAAACAAGAAGTTCTAAGGGTTTAAAATGAGTTTGATAAGTTAAGAAATGTTTAAATGGTTAAGTGCTTTCCTAGTGAAAGAAACATGCATTAAGGAGGTGATGTTCTAGAGGATTTAGAATGCAAAAGAATGCTTTGGGACATTTCAAGATTCTTGATGAGATTGTATTTGGGACTTGTGTATCGTTGGTGAAAAAGGGATGAAGTGGATTTTTACATGAGAAGCTATAACTTGTAAAGATGTTAAAGGAATTGTTTAGGAAGAAAAGATGCTTGAGAGATGATGTTGTTGTGATGAGGGAGTATTTTGGCATAAGTGATCATCTTAGGTATGAAACACCACTTGGAGACCTAGGAGAAAACATTGTAAGTGTTAGGAATTTTGGGAAGAAATGAGTAAAGGTTTAAGGAATTAGAAAATGAGTTTTATGAGTGTTTAAGGATGTCTTAAGGTGTATTTGAAGTGCCCAAATGAGGTTAGGGTGTACTAGGATATATGAGGTGAAGTTTGGAGTTAAATGGGCAATGAAAAATAAGGGTCTGGAGAAGACCGAACTTGCGACCGAACTTGCAAGTTCGGTCGAGCCCAGTTTACCCTGCGAGAATTGGCTTCTGGAATGGACCAACCTTGGGGACCGGACTTGCAAGGTCGGTCGGGCTTGTATTTGGTGTACGAATTAAGTTTCTGGAATCGACCGAACATGGGACCGGACCTGGCAAGTTCGGTCGGGCTTAAAAATTCCCACGGGAAACTCTCGGGAATGGACCGACCTTGTGGACCGAACTTGCAAGTCCGGTCGGGGTAGAATTTTCAAACGGAAATGTGTTCTGGAATGGACCGAACTTGGGTAAGTTCGGTCGGTAGGGTCGGTCGGACCAAAACTTGTAAAAAAAAAAAACAGAAAAGAATGTGACTTGTGTAGTTAACCCTAGGGGGTATAATGAAGGTAACCTAGGGTAAGTTGGGCATTAAAAACATGTCTATCGAAGCAAGGACCAAGGTATGGTTTTCTTGCAGTTTGTTGCCTACCGGTTTACACCGACTTGTGTGTTGTATGTTTTTTTGTGTGTTTATGACGTTATAAGACTTAAACATGTAATGAGTTTACAGTTGTTCATATTATTGTGATGTTATGATGTGACTCATTTCCCTTGTGTGTGTCTAACGTGACTTACCACCTGTTGTGTATTGGTTGTTAAGTTCCACCGTGAACTTCTAATGAGTGCTAACTGGGAAGTGAGGAATCCGGTTATCCGGTCATGCATGTAAGTTAAGAGTAGATATCTGAATCAGATTCGACTCTTATGTTGTTAAGATTGTCCTCCTTAATTTGGCGTTCGATCTCCCGCTAGCTTCCTCCAAAGCTTACCTATTCTGACTTATGATCGGTTTAGTGGGAACATGTGTTTGTGTGGTGTGTTTGGGTCACTATATCCGAACCATCTGCGACTTAAGTTAGTCGTTCGAATAACGAGCGGTAATGAGTGTGTGTAACGAGCTTAACATGAGGGTGAATCATTCTCTAGGCTCTTATGTTGTCTAACCTTCTTGGTTTGTTATTGTGGAAAGAGTATCCACTGTGTATGTGATGTTGTGCTATGCACTATTGATGCTATGCCACATATTATGTTATGTTATTTGTGTTTAAAATGAATGCCATGTTATCATGACAATTGGTTGCGCGTATCCCGGTAGCCGATGGGCTGCGCGTTAACCATACCAGCCAAGGTTGCTGACCCCCTCGGGGGCTCCATATTTTTACTGCAGGATGAGGATCGAGGAAGCAGAGTGGCTGTAGGATCTAGGCTGCAGTTGTACTTTGGTTTATTTTGGATGTTGAGCCCGGGATGCGCCTGTGCTCCCGTGGCATTATATTTTGATCCCATTGAAACTACTATGGCGGTATATTGACAGTTTATAGTGAAGGAATGTATCTAAATACTCGGTATTGTATATGATGTAATTATGGTTTAGTTCTATGCTCGGGAGTCTGATCATCAGACCGGTACACTTGTATTTATTCTGCCTTGTTACCCACGTGGGTGGTTGACGGCGTTGTAGCACCGAAGCGTTAAGTTAATGTTTAGTTGTTTAATTCCGCTGCAATTTCAATTAGTTGTGAGGTCCGTTGTAGGGGTGTTACAAAAAGTGGTATCAAAGCGAAGTATCGCTCTGATGACTAGAATACCGAGCTTAGGGATATACCGAGTTAGGAAACCTAACTACAGTTACCTAAGTGATCAGTTATGGAAAGGTTAACCACTAACCAAGTGTGGAGATACCTTGTTGTCGGGAAAACGTCTCAACTGTTGGAACCGATAAGTGTGTAAGCATAGTGCTAATAAGTATTTATGTGAATTCAGATGTCAGGAAGACCAAGAGGTAGAGGCCGCGGAAGCGGTACTGGAGATACGGATGACCAGGGCGAGAATACTACGGCTCAAGTTATGGCCGAAGCTGTAGCGCGCCGCCGTAGCCCAAATGGTTCCACAACTTGTAGCTGCAATTCAGCAGGGGCAACAATCCGAAGTTCAACACCACCACCGCCACCGCCACGAGAGACCAACTGGGTCAAGGCATTGGCAGACTTGAAACCCCCGTCATTTCATGGGGAGACCGACCCACGTAAGCTGGAGGCGTACATCTCCGAGTTGGAGACCGCCTACGAGACCTTGGATGTGCCTGCTGGGGCCAAGGTCCGTCTTGCCGCTTACTACCTGAAGGGTTCGGCACAGAGTTGGTGGAAGCTTATGAGAGAGGACCGGATGGCGGATCCTTAGTTCGGATAGAGGGAGTACACGGCTCTACTGCTGCGAGCTATACTACCCTGTGCATGTTCAAGAGGCCAAGCGCCTGGAGCTGGATAGTCTGAGGCAGGGGGACAAGGTGTCGGTTGATGAGTACTACACTGCATTCACCAGCCTTATCCACCTGTTGCCGGACCTGGGATACTCGAACCGGGTGCTGGTAAACCGTTTCTACAACGGTCTCAGCCACCGTCTTCGCTATGGGATGGGGCCAGCTGAGTATACTACCTTGCAGGTAATTTAAAGGAAGTTTGATGTGAATAAGTGTAATCCATAAGTGAGTATTAATGTGAGTTTGTGAGTATGTATTGCGGGGCATGACTGACATCCTAAATTCAGGAGTGCTATCATGCCGCTGCTAAGGTTGAGATTACCGTCCGTCTGAGGGACGAGGAGAATGCGCACAAGCGCAAGGCCACAAGCGAGGGCCAGAGTCCGCAGGGGTACGAGGGTGGAAAGAAGAAGAAGAAACTTTATCCCCAGCCCCAGAAGAGTCAGCACCAGGGTGACAAGGGCCAAGCCCAAACCACCACAGCTGAGGAGCCACTGAAGCTCACATATGCTTATGCGGCGAAACCCCTACGCTCTTACCCACCTAAGGGTAATTATTTAATCATGTGTGACAAGTTGAAGTGTATGATGTTAAGTTGTGAAATAAGTATTGATTGTGTACTGTGATAGCAGCTAGCACGGGTTCTGGACCGGAGCGCCACTACTACTGTAAGTGGTGTAACGGAGACCACCCCGGCAAGGACTGTAAAGGAAACGACATACAGTGTCATTACTACTGCGAGAAGTGGGGTCACCGTGACTACGAGTGTTACCGGAACCCCAACAGCAGAGTCAACAAGCCCAAGGGGCAGTGGAAAGGTAAGGCCACAGCGACTATTGATGGCCCGAAGACGGCTAACCAGCCACCCACAGATCAGAGGCACACTGATTCCCAGAAGGGGAAAGGGTCGGGACCTAGCAAGGCCGCCCTGAACGTGGTGGACCGGTCTGAGGCGCCAGGGCCCTCTTCTACACCAGGTACCGCCTAAACTGTTGAGTGAAATAAGTGATTGCATACCGCATTTCATGCATGTGAGTATTAGTGAGTCCAAGTGTACAATTACGTGAGTAAAGAGTTAAAGTATAGTGTGAAGGTCACCTAATTAGATAATTCTAAACTTAAAGGAACCTTCAATATATGTTATCCAATCCCACCCACACAAAACCCTGAAGAAACCACCATCAACATCACTGACTTTCCAATGGAGCAATGTCAGGTTATCCAGCCAGGTATGATACTCTTAAATGGATACCTGACACCGGAAGCACAAGTCCATATCATCAGACGATGCAACGAACTTGGAGCAACACCTGGAGGTTTCTACACACCTGAATACCCGAGTGGATCAAGAATGAGATTGAAGATGATGTGCATGGGTAAGGACTGGAATCCTTACACCAAGACATATCAAGAAGTGCGAGCTGAAGACGGAGCAAATGTACAATAATGATACCTGAGGAGTTCCTTGCGGTCGTTAACCACGCCGTGGGAATTGCTCAGCAAGTTGAAACGGATTCAATTCCAAGTGTTAAAGCAGATTTGTGTATTGTGAACTTCTACCAGAAAGGTGGACGATTAGGTTTACACCAAGATAAGGACGAGTCACCCGAGTCTCTAAGTAAGGGAGTACCCGTGGTGTCTTGGTCCATTGGTGATACCGCAGTATTTATATATGCCGAGCAGAAGCGTGCTGATCTCGCAAAGAAGTTAGTACTAAAGTCAGGAGATGTGTTAGTCATGGGTGGGCAGTCAAGGATGCTATATCATGGCATCAGAAAGATCAAACTGAATACCGCACCGTCGGCAGTGATCAATGCCACACACATGAAACCCGGACGTTTGAATTTGACCTTCAGACAGTTTTGAAGCCTTGTATAATTATGTAATGTGTTAAGCCAGTGTATGTTAAGGATATTATATATGTGTTAAGCTATGTCAACAGTGTAAACCAACTATGATGTAAAAAGAGTGTGTAAATGAATAAAGTGAAGTTGTTGAAGTATATCAACCCGTGTTGTTACCCAATACTTATTAGTTTGCCAATGAATTAGGCTGTGCACTCGGAACGGGAGGTACACTGAGTGTCTGCAATGAGGCAGAAGCCGGCAAGAGCGGCACAATCCTCACCGGTACCTTTCCAGTCAATGGTGTGGATGCTTCGATCTTGTTCGACTCCGGAGCCTCAAACACATTTATTTCGCTATCTTTTGCGAAGAGGCTGGGGTTAGACGGTGATGAGATGCCAGACTTCCTAGTCACTCTCCCGTCGAAAGAGCGGATCAGGTGCACCCGCTACCACCGAGATGCTGTTGTGCGAATCAGAGGTGAAGAGTTTCGATTGACTTGATAGAGTTCGACGGACTTGGTTTTGATGTGATTGTCGGGATGAACTGGTTGGAGCGGTACAAGGGCAGGATCCTATGTGCCAAGCATCGACTGCTTCATCGGAGTCCATCTGGGGTTACTATATCTTACCGCTAGAGGCCCAGGGAGCCTTCGACTCAGATCATCACCGCCATGGCTATGTGTCGTGAACTACGACGAGGGAATGATGTATGCCTTTGCTATGTCCAGGACATAGAGAGAGATCCAGAGTTTAGCCCAGATGTGCCGGTAGTGTCGGAGTTTCCTGATGTATTTCCTAAGGAACTGCCGGGCATGCCGCCAGCACGGGAAGTGGAGTTTGAGATTGATTTGGTTCCGGGTACCGGAAGCGGAGATGACAGAGCTCAAGGAGCAGCTGAGAGACCTACTCGACAAGGATTTATTCACCCTAGCGTTTCACCATGGGAGCGCCGGTCCTCTTCGTGAAGAAGAAGGACGGTAGTCTCCGCCTGTGTATTGACTATCGAGAACTGAATGCAGTTACGGTGAAGAACCGTTACCCTTTACCATGCATCGACGATCTATTTGATCAGTTGAGGGGAGCATCAGTATTCTCCAAGATAGATCTACGATCCGGATACCATCAGATTGCCATCCGTGACAGTGACATTGAGAAGACAGCATTCAGGACCAGATATGGACACTATGAGTTTACGGTTATGCCGTTTGGTTATCCAATGCACCAGCGAAGTTCATGGATTTGATGAACCGCTTGTTCCAAGATCAGTTGGACAAGTCAGTGGTAGTCTTCATCGACGATATTCTTGTGTACTCGAAATCAAGAGGTGAGCATGAAAGCCACCTGAGAAATGTGTTACAAACATTGAGGAGGAATAAGTTGTATGCTAAATTTTCGAAATGTGAGTTTTGGTTGAACCAAGTATCCTTTCTTGGACATGTGATTTATGAGGCCGGGATCGCTGTTGATCCGGCAAAGATTGATGCAGTGCGCACCTGGCCTAGGCCAAAGACAGTTACCGATATCAGGAGCTTCCTCGGTCTGGCAGGTTATTATAAGAGGTTTGTAAAGGACTTCTCCAGTGTCTCGAAGCCGATGACTTCCTTAATGAAGAAGGATGCACCATTCGAGTGGACAGTCGACTGTGAGAGTTCTTTCCAGAGTCTCAAGGATGCTCTAACATCTGCACCAGTCCTGACTATACCAGACGGTCCAGATGGTTTTGAGGTCTATTGCGATGCATCAGGCAGAGGTATGGGTTGTGTGTTGATGCAACATGGGAAGGTCGTAGCTTACGCCTCCCGACAGCTGAAAAAGTATGAAGAGAACTACCCTACCCACGATTTAGAACTGGGGGCCATTGTCTTCGCATTGAAGATATGGCGACATTATTTGTATGGGGTAAGTGTGACGATTTATTCGGACCACAAAAGTTTAAAGTACTTGTTCACTCAGAAGGAGTTGAACATGAGACAAATAAGGTGGGTTGAGTTTCTAAACGACTACGACATTAATCTACAGTACAAAGAGGGTAAGGCAAATGTGGTAGCTGACGCATTGAGTCGCCGAGCACACTCTCTCAATTCGCTAGTCTCTCATACTAGCTTGGTTGAAGAGGCGCAGAGTGCTCAGATGACGGATCAGTATATGATGGAGATTAGACAAAAGCTTATTGATGGCACATTCGAGGGTTAGAAGTATGACTTCAGACTCCACGATGATGACCTGATTAGGCTTAATGGCCGATTGTGTATACCGAAAAGTAGCGCCGAGTTGAAGGAGCGCATTTTGAGTGAATCCCATTGTTCTACTACTTTGATTCACCCCCGAGCTTCAAAAATGTATAAGGGTATGAAACGTTATTTTTGGTGGACTGGAATGAAAAATGATGTTACTGATTATGTGTTGAGGTGTCTCACTTGCCAGAAGGTCAAGTTTGAGCACCGACGGCCTGGTGGTATGGTACAGCCAATGCTAGTGCCTGAGTGGAAGTTCCATGACATTTCTATGGACTTCGTAGTAGGGCTTCCGCCTACAAGGGGAGGTCTGAATATGATTTGGGTTATTGTTGACCGACTGACCAGGTGGCTCGATTCATACCGATGAAGGACACCTGGAAAGTGGCAAAACTAGCAGAACTCTTTGATAGAGAAATTGTAAGACATCATGGGGTACCGAAAACGATTGTATCTGACAGAGATACCAGATTCTTATCGAGGTATTGGAAATCCACACGGAAGCGCTTGGTACCGAGCTGAAGCTAAGTACAGCGTTCTAACCCAGACAGATGGTCAGAGTGAGCGTACCGTCCAGACACTTGAGGATATGTTACGTGCATGTGCACTTGACTTTCAGACCAGCTGGATTGATAAGTTACATCTGATCGAGTTTAGTTACAACAATAGTTACCATGCATCGATCAAGATGTCTCCCTTCCAGGCCTTGTACGGTAGACCATGCCGCACGCCATTATGCTGGGATGAGTCGAGTGAGACGGTCATTATAGGACCAGAGTATCTTGAACAAGTTCAGGCAGAAGTTCGCCAGATCCGGGCTAACATGAAAGCAGCTCAGGATAGACAGAAGTCGTACGCAGATGTACGCAGACGTGACCTGGAGTTCGCCGTGGGCGATCAGGTATTTTTGAGAGTATCCCCCATGAAGGGAGTATTTCGTTTTGGCCAGAAAGGCAAGTTGAGCCCAAAATATGTGGGGCCTTATGTTGTGACGGAGCGGATCGGCCGGTAGCTTACAGACTTGATCTACCCGCCGAGCTGGGCAAGGTACATGATGTATTTCATGTGTCCCAGTTGAAGAAGTATATGTCTCATCCGTCTCATGTGCTTCAGCCTGAAAGGCTAACCTTAGAGCTGACCATGCGATCAGTGGAGACTCCGGTACGGATTCTGGATACTAAGACTCGAGACACTCGCCATAAGTATGTGAGACTGGTGAAAGTTCTTTGGTCTAACCAGGACGTTGAGGAGGCCACTTGGGAGCTGGAGGATAAGATGAAGGCGAAGTACCCGTCATTGTTTACTTCTTAGTGTTTATGTGTATAGGGTACGGGGCGTACCCCTTTTAAAGGGGGTAGAGCCGTTTCGGTTATGTGAGTACGACGCGTATTTAAATACATCGTCTATGTTATGTTGTCATATTACAGACCGTTGTGTCTGAATGATGTTGATGATGTTTGTATGTGTTGTATGGACCTTGTGTCCAATGTTATGTATCCACTGTTATGTTGTATGGACTTTGTTTATATGTATTCTCGTGTTCTAATATTTAGGATATGTGAAGTATGAACTTTGGGGACAAAGTTCTTTTAAGGGGGGTAGATTGAAATACCCCAAACCTTAGTATGTTGTTTAAACACCTAAATATGGTATGTTAAGACTAAAAGAGTCTTAAAAACATTAGTAAACAAATTTAAACAATAGAAAACACAAATGTGCTTTAAGGTCAGTAAAGGCCAAAAGTGCTCTAAGCTTGGGTTGAGCTTGGTTAAGACCTAATGAACTTACCAAGACCTTATTTATATACTAATGAACATATTAAACCAATTACCAAAGAAAACCAAGCTTGAAAACAAGTTAAAACACAAAATGTGCTTTAAGG
This sequence comes from Limonium bicolor, assembly GCA_023374045.1. Classification (NCBI taxonomy): domain Eukaryota; kingdom Viridiplantae; phylum Streptophyta; class Magnoliopsida; order Caryophyllales; family Plumbaginaceae; genus Limonium; species Limonium bicolor. The sequence goes on from CM041779.1 coordinate 298,616,863, forward strand.
AGTCTTAAAGCACATTTTCGAAAAATTGTCTTGTAAATGAGTTTTGAATCGCTAAATGTCCATCATTACTCTTTAATTAACATGTGTACTATATAGTATCACATTTGGAAGTCTATATCAATGGGAAATAAAAAATTTCACTTCTATGTGCCTTGTTTTTATGAATAGTGACTTTTAATAAGCTAGTTTGTAACATATGTTATATAAGTAATTAAATTGACAAATAAAGGCTAAATACCCCTGAGTACTATTGGGGGACGTTTTTTAAGGTGTGGTGACTCACCACCCTTGTTAACATGTTAAGTAAATAAAGAAGACTAGATAAGTACTATTTACTTTAAGGTATAAATATCTTCTTAAAAGCAAAACAAACTCACTTATCTCATTCTCTCATTTCCTTTCTTCATTCCCACGGTTCCAAGTCTTCTTCAACCTCTCTTATTTCCCTCATTCACGATTTGCAATAGTACCACACACAATTCCATCTTTGTCCACTTGTAATTCCTAGCTCACTTAACCAAATCAAAAACAAACACCACCATTCTCTTCCTCTCATCAAGCTCTTCATTCCTATCTTCTCAAAACTTCAAGACCACCATTTCGGTGCCATGGAGTTCCACCATTGATGGAGCTTGAGCTTATGTTTCTACATATTATTGATCTCCTTTGCTTCTAGGTAAGGAATCTCAAAGAAAAATGATGTTTCCTCCATGTTTTTATCTTGACCGAAAATCACTCTTAATGGAGTCATTATATTGCCTTGTTCTAGCTTCATTCCAACCTTTCAAGGACTAGGTGGAGTCCTCTCTTAGTATATATTCAAACTCTCTTCAAGTTCTAAGGTAAAACAATTATCATAATGCTTTTGAAACAATGTACAATCTAGGGTTTACAATGAGATGAAGCTTAAAGCTTGAATACTCATTATGTTGTTTGTATAATGTTTAGAAGTTGACAAACAATCTAAAGCCTTGCCGATTTTAAACAAGGAAACAAGAAAGAAGTTTGTGAGGAAAAGAGGTAAATGTGCTAACCTAATGTGGTTTAAAGTCTTAGGAGAAATGAGCTTGTATTGGCTTATGAAAATGATCTAAGGAGCCAATGGGAAGTGACTTAGAAGAATGCTCTTAAGGGCTTAGTAAAAGGCATATGTGTTGTTGAGTGTATTTGCAGGTCAAAGGCAAATATATTGTGGAAATTCAGTGTTTATGATTTGAGCATCTTAAGGGCCTAAGAGCCATGTTATTTAAGGGCCTAAGTGCCATGCAATTTAAATTATGCACTATTTGGTGATGAAGTGCTAATTGAGTGAAGTTTCGTGTATATGAATGTTTTGATGGATTGTTAGTGTTCTTGATTGTAAAATGGTGAAAATAATGTGCTTTGGTTTAGTAATGTTCTAGGAGAACCTATGTCAAAATTTAGGTAATAAACAAGAAGTTCTAAGGGTTTAAAATGAGTTTGATAAGTTAATAAATGTTTAGAATGGTTAAGTGCTTTCCTAGTGAAAGAAACATGCATTAAGGAGGTGATGTTCTAGAGGATTTAGAATGCAAAAGAATGCTTTGGGACATTTCAAGATTCTTGATGAGATTGTATTTAGGACTTGTGTATCGTTGGTGAAAAAGGGATGAAGTGGATTGTTACATGAGAAGCTATAAACTTGTAAAGATGTTTAAGGAATTGTTTAGGAAAAAAGATGCTTGAGAGATGATGTTGTTGTGATGAGGGAGTATTTTGGCATAAGTGATCATCTTAGGTATGAACACCACTTGGAGACCTAGGAGAAAACATTGTAAGTGTTAGGAATTTTGGGAAGAAATGAGTAAAAGTTTAAGGAATTAGAAAATGAGTTTATGAGTGTTTAAGGATGTATTAAGGTGTATTTGAAGTGCCCAAATGAGGTTAGGGTGTACTAGGATATATGAGGTGAAGTTTTGGAGTTAAATGGGCAATGAAAAATAAGGGTCTGGAGAAGACCGAACTTGCGACCGAACTTGCAAGTTCGGTCGAGCCCAGTTTACCCTGCGAGAATTGGCTTCTGGAATGGACCGACCTTGGGGACCGGACTTGCAAGGTCGGTCGGGCTTGTATTTGGGTGTACGAATTAAGTTTCTGGAATCGACCGAACATGGGACGACGGACCTGGCAAGTTCGGTCGGGCTTAAAAATTCCCACGGGGAACTCTCGGGAATGGACCGACCTTGTGGACCGAACTTGCAAGTCCGATCGGGGTAGAATTTTTCAAACGGAAATGTGTTCTGGAATGACCGAACCTGGGTAAGTTCGGTCGGTAGGGTCGGTCGGACCAAAACTTGTAAAAAAAAACAGAAAAGAATGTGACTTGTGTAGTTAACCCTAGGGGGTATAATGAAGGTAACCTAGGGTAAGTTGGGCATTAAAAACAGTCAATCGAAGCAAGGACCAAGGTATGGTTTTCTTGCAGTCTGTTGCCTACCGGTTTACACCGGCTTGTGTGTTGTATGTTTTTCTGTGTGTTTATGACGTTATAAGACTTAAACATGTAATGAGTTTACAGTTGTTCATATTATTGTGATGTTATGATGTGACTCATTTCCCTTGTGTGTGTCTAACGTGACTTACCACCTGTTGTGTATTGGTTGTTAAGTTCCACCGTGAACTTCTAACGAGTGCTAACTGGGAAGTGAGGAATCCGTTGTCCGGTCATGCATAAGTTAAGAGTAGATATCTGAATCAGATTCGACTCTTATGTTGTTAAGATTGTCCTCCTTAATTTGGCGTTCGATCTCCCGCTAGCTTCCTCCAAAATCTTACCTATTCTGACTTATGATCGGTTTAGTGGGAACTTGTGTTTGTGTGGTGTGTTCGGGTCACTATATCCGAACCATCTGTGACTTAAGTTACTCGTTCGAATAACAGAGCGGTAATGAGTGTGTGTAACGAGCTTAATATGAGGGTGAATCATTCTCTAGGCTCTTATGTTGTCTAACCTTCTTGGTTTGTTATTGTGGAAAGAGTATCCACTGTGTATGTGATGTTGTGCTAGGCACTATTGATGCTATGCCACATATTATGTTATGTTATGTTATGTTGTGTTTAAAATGAATGCCATGTTATCATGACAATTGGTTACGCGTATCCCGGTAGCCGATGGGCTGAGCGTTAACCATACCAGCCAAGGGTTGCTGACCCCCTCGTGGGCTCCATATTTTTACTGCAGTATGAGGATCGAGGAAGCAGAGTGGCTGTAGGATCTAGGCTGCAGTTGTTCTTTGTTTTATTTTGGATGTTGAGCCCGGGATGCGCCTGTGCTCCCGTGGCATTATATTTTGATCCCGTTGAAACTACTTTGGCGGTATATTGACAGTTTACAGTGAAGGAATGTATCTAAATACTCGGTATTGTATATGATGTAATTATGGTTTAGTTCTATGCTCGGGAGTCTGATCATCAGACCGGTACACTTGTATTTATTCTGCCTTGTTAACCACGTGGGTGGTTGACGACGTTGTAGTACCGAAGCGTTTAGTTAATGTTAGTTGTTTAATTCCGCTGCGATTTCAATTAGTTGTGAGGTCCGTTGTAGGGGTGTTACACTTTTGATTTGAACTACATACGTACTAGCTTATAGGACAAAATTTGATTGATGTTCCCCACACTTGCACTGGAATCATGTATTCTCAAATCAATTTATCTAAGATAACTAGATAGAGTCCATACATACTTTTTTTCTCTCTCGCTACCACCGGCTTGCTAGCTAGCTAATAAATCTGAATATAATATATATGGTGCAATAATTATAACTATAATCTTGCCTCCTATTCACCTCTCGGTGTCTGAGTGACTCAATCAAACCGCAGCCAATTGATCATCATATTACATTATTAGATTCACCAGAAACATGTTTTATTTTTGAAACTCATGACTGTTGGATAGAGATGATAATTTCAATTCATTCTAACACTACTAATTATTAACCAAACCAATGATAATTTCAATTCATTCTAACACTGTGCAAATCTATACAACCAGCTTGATTATTAGTCAAAAGGCTTAATTTTTTTTCTACGTTGGAACATCTTTGGCCATTTGTTGGTAGGTAGGAACTTCTAGTTAGACATCTCTTTCTGTTCCCATGATGGTATTGGGGAAAAGGTGAATACACTCACACGGGTATCGTGTCTTTGTTTGAAGTATTCTGTTTATTTTTTAGAATATCTGAATGCTTGGTGTTTTTATGGATTGTTATTGTTTTGGTTATTCATAGTGATGAAAAGATAGTTATTTGATCACGTCCTATAACTACTATGATGTTTGTCTTTGCTATTCATAGTGATGACAGGTGGTAGAGGTTTTTTTTAAATCAGGCTGGTCAAAGTAGAAGTAAGGGAACCACTTCTGCTGACCCGGACGATTCTCACCAAGCTTCAAATCATGTAACAGGATCCAACCAGGGGTCCCTGTCGGGTCGTGCACGCCCCCTCCTTCCAGAAGCCTGTTAGCACGAGCACCAATGGGGACCCCTTACTACACACTCTCATCCTTATAGCCAGTCCACTTCTGTTATGGTCCGTGATTCACAGCAAGTGGATAGAGACGTGGCTCCACACCTCCTCCACACCAGCCTTCTCCTCAAACCTCTGATCACTTTACACCTCCACTTCTAGATGATTCACTATCTGACGTCATTGCAAGAGCTCAGAAGTTTTGCATGCTACCGTGTTGATCCTCGTGTCATCATTACTATTAGTGATGGTAAGTACTACTTTGTAATTACATACTCAATTTTAAAATAAGGTTTTTTTTATCATATATACGCCAATTGTAAATTTGTGACATACCCTATAATTATAGGGAATTATTGCCTACAATAAAGTTTCCCTTGCACTACTTCATTGTTTTGAGACAAGATGGTTTCCCCAAGATCATACGTGGGAAGCGTTGGGTGAAGATGGCCATCAGTTTTACTTTAATGAGTTCAAGGTATTTACCCATTAATTTTCATTACCTTTATTTGTTTCTTTGTTTGCTGAGTTGAATTTAAACCAATTTTCTAATTTACGCAGAAGCACTTTCATTAGGATCCTTAGTTTGGGAGTGTAGTGTATGGCATATTTTGCTAGAAGTGCAGCAGACGATATTCAAACACACTCTACAAGATGAAGAATGGAAATGATGAGGAAAGTCAGAGATGAGATCTGGCTAGCATGGGTACAAAATGGGAGACACTAGACTTTAAGCGCATTAGCGAGGTTAACTCTCGCAACTGTAAGATTGAGAATAAACCTGGAGGTGGTGTGTCTACCCATGTGCATGTGATCCACTGTTGATAGGAGCTTATAAGTTTAGTTGAGTTTTAGTGAGTTTTTTGAATTTGTAAAGTTTTAAATTTGGTTTGATGTTATTAACTCTTCCACATGTGTTAGAAATATGATATATTTTTATAATGTGTTTGTGAAGTGTGTCTGTGACTATGCGCGTGAACATGCATGAGTATGATTATGAGTGTGAATGCAACTTATGAGTTGTGGTTGTTATCTGCTTCTGATCATGTGCATTTTGCGCTATATATATGTAGGGAAATGAAAAAAAACAAGGGAGGTTATGTCAAAAAATTTCTAGAATAGTTTAATTATAACTAATTTAATTAAATGTCGTGTTGTTAGACTAAGAAATACGGTGTGGAGCAAGGCGTTTACACATTGTTCATACATACTCATTCGAGTAAGGATGAGCATGGCAACAATGTGCCAGTTTGCGCTATGGCCGAGGACATTGTTGTAAGTGCTTTTACATAACTCTTATAAAATATTTATATTGCATTCAAATTTACTGAATAACTAAGAGTGTGAAATATCATTATTTTGTGATTATGAAGTCTAAGTACGAAGATCTGTTAGATGCTGCCACCCAAGAGCCGGGCACTCCAGACGATCCCCCAGCTCAGACCACAGACGCTGACCATAACCAGATTTTCTATAAGGCTGTTGAAGGGAAATCAAGAAAGCTGAAGGTCTACGGTGTGAGCGATGTAGCACCCCAATATTTCTTTGACTCATTCCACAACTCCGGCACTATCTCATGTGCGACTGGCTACGACCAGAGTACATACGAGTCCATGAGGTCGGACATTCAGGAAGAACTGCTTCAGAAGCTTGGTGACACTTATAGGGAGTAGATCCGTTCTGAGGAGTGGGAAGCCATTCGTCAGGAGCTGTGTAGTGAGGAGATGAATGCGATGATACAGGTGCGGATCTCCCGGATGTTTTTCTCACAGGTCCGTATGATGCTCCAGGTTCTAGTTCTAGTGTGTCGAGCGGATGAGGTTCGTGGACAGCTCCAGGCGGTGGCTCAACTGGTGATCCGAGTGGAGCAGCTGATCAGATGGGGTATCAAACTGGAGATGGACATGGTTGGGACCGGCCATAAATAGATAGATTGCTTGATGATCTCTATTACTGTTTGTATTGTGGATTGAGTATGATCGATGACATGAGATTATGATTGTGTTTAAACTAAGTACTGTGTTAATTATATCTTTTGTTAATTGTACCAATGCTAGATTGAAGTTTGAGTTTGATTAGTAAAAATAACATTTTATTTTCAATTATAATGAGATCATCTTTATTCATTAATTAATAGTTCGAACTTAATGTATATTACAGTGTAAATGTAATATAGGTCAAGATAAATAAATATTAATATTAAAAAATTCATTAAAATAAATTAAAGACGGAATAGAGATGGAATATTCCGTCTCTATTACATAACCGGACATAGATTTCAAGATGAACATATGTCCATCTCTAAATAGTGACGAATTAGAGACAAAACATGTAACACCCCCTGTTAATTATGCCCTTAATACAACATTAACTAACGTGAATCGTAGCAGAAATTAAAGACGTCGCAACGGAAATTTAAAACCCAAACGTTAACCCGGGTGTTACCCACCATTATCCACCCATACGAATAACGAAGCGTCTACTACTACAAGTAAAATCAATAATACAGTAAAATCCACCGTAATGACGGAAATACAATGTTAATCCAAAATTACAACACCTGAATCTCAAAAATAACTAGTGAGCAATCTACCTATCTATACCAATAGTCCAAAAGTGGAATGTCAATCCTAAAGTATAATCAAAAGGATATTGCTAACTAATCCCCAAAATATACCGCGATCTCGCGTTGATTCTCCAACAGCTACACACCTGTAATGTGAGGCCATATAGGCTCAGCAAACCGCTGAGTATGATAGTAATGTGATCCTAGACCCGTTTTGGTCACTTAGGTCGATTAGCCGTCTTGCTTAACATAAGGTTCGATTAATGCTGTTCCGTTTACATGCATATTAAATAACTGTAAATAATGAAATAAACATACAACAACAACCAAGTATTCACATACAAATCACAGTAGTCATGTAATTTACAATTTACTAAATTAGTTGAATATAGGTAAGGATAACGAGTTAGCTGAACAGAACTCGTTTCTCGTGTCAATTGCCATCACTCGAAGCCCCGCTTCTAACAAATCTCACACAATCATACGGGTGTCGTGTTAAGGACAATTTCCCGTTTAACCTCACACTTTTATAATTGGGCAAAAGTCCTTTGCCACACTACCAGTGGGTAGGTGGACTTACTTAGTCTACAGTGGTAGGCGTCCATGCTGCCGAAGCCATGATGTCAACGGTAGCACACTCCGCCTAACGATCTTATCCGACTCGTTAGATTAACAAATCGAAAGTCACTCCATCAGAGTTCCTTTCTAGTGATCACTTTGCACAACCTGCTGGAACGTATACAACCCAGGATTTACTAAACACACTTTTCACTAAGTCATAACACTCTCATTGTTTAATTAATTTAATTTATCTCCAGGAGATTTTGATCTCGGTTAATGGAGACACATTCATTGGATGCCCGTCGGGTGTTACACATATACCTAGAAGTCTGCTAGGTGATGTTCGAGTTCAAGTAATCACTCTAGAGACGATTATTACCGGGTCTCTAAACTAAGTATCTCACTTAGTGTTTTAGGAGAAATTTACACTCTCAAGTTAGTATTCGAAGGTCCTCCTAATTGTTCACACATAAGTGAGATGATATCGTATATCACTTGTCCGATCGACGTACACACACAGTTAATAAACGCTTTGACGGTCGAATTATATAACACATACACAAAACATGCATACCATGATTATCTTAACATTTAAACACACAATATGTCTGAAACCCAAGGAAACCCTTAGAGTTTTTAGACCACACATTCACACACCGTACACCGAAGTACAATGCTAGCGTGACGAGTCACACTTATCCTCTATCATTTTCGAAGCACGAATCCCGCAACCCGTGTCTCTGGAATGTATTTACTCTAATATTAGTATCCATATTTCGAGCCTTTTTAACTATCCCAGAATACGTTCTAACCCTTACCCTGTAGTTAACCCCTTAGTCGGTTGTTCGTTTAACTCGGGTTTTCCTTAATCCTTGGGATTTAGATTTAGTTATACGTTATAGTTTACAAGCACGTAATATTCGATACCGTAATAATATTTACTACGTAGGAATTAGACTCTTGATAACCCATGTTATTTATCGAGGTTATTTTGTCTTTGCATGTTTACGTACACACACCTACGTGCATGCATTAATTTATATATATATATTTACGCATACATATAATATGGGTTGTTACTATACTTCATTCTACCAAGTTATATCTTCACTTTTAATTACATAATATTTTGTGTATTGGTCAACTAATCTACTTGGTCAATTTGTGTTGATTGGTCAACGTAGTTTGACTCAGTCAATGTTCCAAGTCAATGTTTCATCGTAGTCGATATTTATCTACCCACTCGTACTATATTATATTATAGCACTTATAATTATATTTCCAACCCATCATTCTTTCCACATTAATCTTATATGATTACCCATCATATTACATTTTTACCTTATATTATGAATTCATATCATGTGGATTATAAGGCTTTCCATAATGAACTAGTTCATTATTTCATGTGGAGTATGCATTTATTTATTTGTGTCCTTTATTCACAAATCTCTATTTAAGAATATATCTTAATATTATACAATGTATTTTATACATTATCATGTTCCTTATATCATAAGGTTTCTAACCATATATTATACTCCTCAAATTTTCAATTTAAACCCATTATTTTATGTGATTGTTTATAAGGTATACTTATACCTCATTAATCCCTTTATAATATAATCTCTTATACTTTGATATTATGCCACATTATATAACATTTTAACTTTATATTATATCAGCCCATGGTTTTGAAAACTCCAAACCGGCCCAGCCATGTTTCGGAAATTACAATTCTTTCCCTCGTTCATTTTTGATTATTTACAAAATCAACCCAAACATTTTACTTGTTACATTTCCCTTATTTAATTTATAACCTAAAGTTCCCAAGCATTATAATATACATATACTCGGACAACACTAATTTTTTTTCCAGATTTATTCTATTTACCCACAACTTTCTTTTATCACATATTGCCCCTTTTTATTTTATAAACTTACAATTTAATACTAAAACTTTATATTATACATATTAATTATTTAAATCACGAAGATATGCAAAAGATGCCTAGACACCCAGAAGTATACGTACATCTAGAGACTCACAAAATGGCAATAATCAATGAAGAAGTTGCTATTGACATTGAAGGAATTTTTTGTTCAGTGGGTATCATTGAATTTTGGTCGGAGGAGATTGGATTACACCGGCAGGAGGAGGACTTGGAACCGCCAAGTCAGACGGTGGCGGATACGACCAGGACGGACGGTGAAATTTTGAAAGTTCAGGAGCCGTTACACAGGCAAGTTCAAACGACACAAATTCCTTGTGCCTTGTCGTTTTTTGATAACCGCATTAATGGAGTAAAGGAAAAAGGAAACTTCCCAGATTTTTTGGAATATGTAACAGGAAATTGTGATAAAGGCATTTATATTATAGGGAACGGATTTCCGTTACATCATATTTCAGTCCATATTTTAATCCCGAGGCAGTTTAGATCCCTCAACTTTTTTGAATATAATACCTGCATTTATGACCTCAAAAGCCGTGAACCAAATTCTTCTTTGGACCACATCCGTTCTCCCTTTCTGTATATATCCAATTTTGGAGAAAAAATACCAACTGTTAATACTCTTTCAGCGCCTTGTACCCCCTATAGTATTTCAAATTTTAAAAATTCTACCTCTGACTATATATATTCACCATTGAATGCGGCAGCTGACCAACCCAGTCCAGCCAATATTCTTTCCGCTCAGCCGGAATTGGAACAGTCAGTCAGCCTTCATGACCCTCCTTTGACCGACATTCAAGGCACATTTATCCCAGAAACTTTAAACCCACTACCAGCAGATGTCGTTTTTCCAGATTATCATGAACCTCAAACTTCTTTCCTAAACCAATCTCAAACTTCTCATAATTCTCTCTCAATCTCCTCTCCACCAATAAATTTGGAAGTTTTTCTCTCTCCGAGCCATACTAATTCTATCTCCACAACTCATTACCACCCCTCCAACCCTGCCACTCCTTTTCCAGCCTCTTCAAGCCCAACCCTAGCTGAAGCCAAAAAGTGTGTGGACTTCGGTAAATCTCTTAATTGTCACTATCCTAGTCCAGAAACGTCCATTCAAAATTTTGTCCATATTTTGAGACGAAGCAAGAGGGTTGAGGACAAGATCAGCAGTCAACCAAATGGCAAATCTAATATCATTTCAAAACATCAGAGGCATCAAAAGAAAAGAGAAGTGGGCAATGCTATGACGAGAAGTAAAGGAGGTCGGGTCAAGCATAATGGCGGTTCTAGAAACCCACCGGTTGCAGCCACTAGATTTTTTTTTTTGATAATTTGGGCTTATTAAAGATAAAAGGTGGATGGTTGCGATTGGGCCCCATTAAAACCTCCCTAAGCAAAACCCAATGGGAAAAAACCTAGGGAGGAAAAAGAGTGCCCACCACAACCATTACAACTTATAATCCCATCTAAATAATTCCACCCAGTCAACAACAAGAAGACTAAGATGTTACAGGCCAAGAAGTAGCCAAAATAAACTAGACAAGCTAGTACATGACCAAACACCTGCCGACACAACCTGTGAAACTATACATACTCCTATAGAGACGGTCCACCTCGAGAACAACCGACCTGACCAAAAATCATCAGCTCAACACCAACCTCTCCTAAAGCCCCTCCTGATCGAGACCTACAAAATAGTTCCCAGTCTTCTTATGTGCCGAATACCAATAATCACCTTGAGAAACCATTTTTAGTGGTTTAACTGCTCTTGGATTTGATTGAGAATATTAGCTTTGGTTTGGGCTGGATTCGGAACGTGGCAACCTAATTGTCTTAATAAGCTGATGCATTCATCCGCTTTTGCAGTTGGGTTGATGATTTTACCCTTTTCATCCCTCGCAGGCAGTAAATTACTGGACTGATACTTTGGAGGGGTATTGTGCAATAACTCAACAACAAGGTTTATCCCTTCCTTACCTTCTCAAGCCTTCTCCCCTTGTGCGTCTGGTCTCACTAGAGATGAAGAACTACCTGGCCTACTTTCTATTAAGTCACTTGCACTACGCCCCACGTCATTATTGGCATCTGTCTCCTGGACAAACAAATCCCGTAGCATGTAATCATCATCAAGAGGAGTGGGCCTCGTTAGTCTTAGTGAATGGAGAGCCAGACTGTCCAATTCCTGAACTATTCACTTCTTCTCATGCTCCTGACTAAAATACCACGTAATTAAAAATAGTGATTAATTAGGCTAATGAATAATTTAGAAGCTTAATTAAGTATAAATAATCATGAGGGAACAAATCCCGAAGGAAACGGATCCTCAAAATGGATTAAAATCACTAACGAACCTTAAAGCGCGTTTTTCGAGGTAACCGGGAAAACGTGTCTTTAAGCGGGTCAAATAGACTCGTAATAATTTTGGTCAACTAAATAATCATTAATGAATATTAGCAAAGCTTTAGAGCCAATAAAATCAATAAAACGCGAGATTAGTAAAAACTGTCAAAAACGGGAAGTCGTGGGGTAGAAACATAAATAACACAAACTTATGTGTCCAATAATGTAAAAAGAATTTTTGAAACCCTTGTGGGGCTGTGTGCTGTCCGATTTTACCACTCTCACACACACACTCTACTCTCTTTTACTCACAAAAGACAAACATAATTAAAAACAATAAAGTAACCCCCACCCTCACTTTCTACTCTCTCTCCTCTATTCTACTCTCTCACTCACGTACCCATCTTCATCCTCCTCTCTATTTTTCTCCTTCTCAGCCGATTTCCATGGTGAAATAAGAGAACCCACACAAAACCTTACTTCTCTCCTCTTGTTACTCCCTCAAAGCTCTTCCAAAAATTATAAAAAGTATACCATTGGAATCCTCTCATCAAGAGCTACATTTCCATCTTTCCATCATTTGAAAACCAACATTTTCGGTTTTATGGGTATGTCCCATTTGGAGCTTCAACACCACCATTAGAAGGCCCTCCTTCTCCTTGTTCTTTTGAGGTAAAAATATTCTCAAAACTCCATCTTTTTCTAGCCTTAAAAGCAAAACGAAATTTGAGCTAAACTCTTGCTTGCTCCCTTGTATTCTAGCCGATTTTTGGCATTGTTGGAGTGTGAGAAGTCTTTTTTTTGAGCTATCCCAAACAGCACTTGCACCCTTGGAATGTAATGGATTTTCTAAACCCTAAAACCCACATTAAAAGCTTAAGTAATGTTAGGGTTAGTGTTAATATTAAAATGGTGTATTTATGAATGGGTTATAATGTTAGATTGTTGAGAAACTGTAACCGGTAGAGAAAGAAGGAAGGAACAAGAGGAAGAAAGAAAACTAGAAGGAGAAACAAGGTAAGAATGCTCTTTTGTGTAGCTTGGTATATACATGTATGTAACAGATTTTTAGAAGTTGAAATGAGTAATGGAAATGGTATGGTACTGATAGTGTAATGTGTAAAAGAAGACAAATGTTTTGAAACCTTAAAAGACATTGAAAACTTGTCAAAACAGATTTGGGAATGAGAGGTCATGTGCAGGAATTTTTAAGAGTGTTTAGTAGTGGTATTGGTGTATGAGAGCTTGTACGTTATTTCTGTTTTGAAACAGGTGAAATGGGTAACAAATTGTGAATACATGATGTGGTGAGAATGTAAGATTTTAGGGGAGGTTATGTCAAAATTTATCTAGAATTAGAACACTTAGTGAATTAGAAACTAGGTGACTAAATTGTGCATGTAACAGATTTTGATTTAGTTAGTTAGAGGGTGGATTAGGAGAGATAGTTAATATAGTGGTAATGTACTAGAGGGGTTAAAAATGACATTAGAAGAGGGAGCTATTGTTGGGAGAGAGCTAGAATAAAATCTGTAGCAAAAGGCATTAAGGAAGAAAGCAATGTGAGTGTTGAAAATAAACTTAGAGAATTGTGGGTATAAATTAGTATAGGATTGTGTGATGAATTAGGAAATGAATTAGCATGATTTAGGGTGTTTAAATTGTACCAAAAACATGTTAGGATGTATGCAGGAAGATTGGGGAAGCAATGGGTGAAATTGGGAAAGAAAAATAAAATCTGTAGCAAGGTTCTGACTTCGTCCGACCCAGACGGTGAGTCGGACGTGGGTCGGACGGGGCTTGAGAAACGAAAATCAAACATTCTGGAATGGTCCAACCCAGGGCCGTGAGTCGGACATGGGTCGGACAGGCAAAATTTTCCGTCGTCAAAGTTTCTGACTCCGTCCGACCCAGAGGGTGAGTCGGACGTGGGTCGGACAGGACTTGGACGACGGAACTGAAACCTTCTGGAATGGTCCGACCCAGAGGGTATGGGTCGAACGGAATAGTGCTGGGTCGGACAGGGTGGATTTCAGAGGACGAACTCTACTGGAATGGTCCGACCCAGCGCTTGGGTCGGACAGTGGGTCGGACGGCCCAATACTTACAAAAAAAAAGAAAAAAACAGTAAGCTTATAACTAGTATATATACATATATGTATACCCACCTATACATATGTATATATATATATATATATATATGTATGTAGACCATGGACAAGTAATGGGAAGAAAGTAAAATGAAATATAAGTGTAAGAAATGTAAAGACTTAGTAAACACAAAAGTAGTTGAGTTAAGATTAATAATAGTTAGATTGATCATTCAATTGTATGTATATCATAGGATTTGAATTGTGACACCTGAAGGACGGTTGGAAACACGTACGACGGTGAACGGTATGGATTCCTCATGCGCCGTATGCTATCTTGGTTACTTTGATTTGTGTGTTGTGTGCTAATTGATCACCAAATAAGATAAAAGCACGAATCGGAGTTATCATGTTTACTTGTGAATATGTAGTGTTGTATATGGTTGTATATTGTCTTCAAATTTAGTTTGTATAATTCATAAAATGTATGGATGAATTTGAGTGTTGTGTATGAATGTTGCAATGTACCGTGACCGATTGTGAATGTGTTTGGGCTTCTAACTTAATCCTAACAAGCTAACCACTCTAACTTAAATTGGTAATTAAATTGGAATGAGTAGAAGTCCGATATAGTTTCGGCCACGCGTGAGGATGAGGAGTCACGAGAGGTTGGCTCCAATTCCTGACTCGTCCACAGCCCAAATCCCTTAAGTGGGTAGCATCCCGGATTGGTGAGTCAAGTAAATCCCGGAGGTGGGACGGCGTAGTCCCCAGGGCCGGAGGTCCCGAAGACTTAACTTGAGTATAAGTAAGTAAGTAAGAATGAGTAAGTAAAGTAAATGAAAGTAAGTAAGTGTAAGTAAGAAAAAGTAAGTAATGAGTAACGAGTAAAAGCATTCCGATTAACCCGGATGCATAATTTGGCTAACCTTGTGAAGGTAAGTAAGATGCGTGTTATTGTATTGTTACCTTGGAATGTGTAATGTATTGAGCATGATTGTATGATGTATGTAAAGCATGTATGTATGTAAATAACGAACAGCATGTTTAGTGGACGTCCAATAGTCGGCGTGCCCTAGCTAGCACGCGGTATATGCGGAGTTTATACGCAGCGTTTGCTGAGCCCCTTGGGGCACCACTTTTACTACACGCAGGTAGTCGTGAAGGATGAAGACTAGGAGAGTTGAAGTTTAATTTCCTTGTCTTTCTTTTTGGATTGTAAACAATGAATTTATGATTGGTGTACTGAGTAGTACACAGCTGTAAGTTTTTGTTAGCCGGTGTACCATGGGGTACACCTTTTTGGATAGTGGAGGTATTGGATTGGGGTATAGATGAGTAGCTTGTAGGAACTCATTCTTTTGGGAAGTTTGAATTGGGATGTAAACAAATGCACTTAAATACTCGGTGATCCATTGATGTAAGTATTTGGTATATGGTATTTTGGTAAGTAATTTAGTAGCTCGGTACACTATGTGCATCAGACCGTGACTGTAAGTAAGGTAAGCCTAGCTAGCCGTATGGGCGGTTAGCGGCGTTGTACCACCCGCCGTAGTAAGTAGTAATATTTCCGCTGCGAACTCGTTGGATTAATAGGACGATTAGACGGTAAGCATGGGATTAACGGTTGGGGTGTTACAAAAAGTGGTATCAGAGCGTAGTAACGCTCTGATGTCGTTAGTTACCGAGCATAGGGGATTACCGAGTTAGGATTTCAACCGTCTTAAGACGGACACTTAGAAACCTAACTAGGAACTACCGTTGCTAACAACGGATACCCTTGACGTTCTGAGGAACGATACCTTGTTTTAATCCAAGACCTTTGAGTCATATCTTGCGGAGCCTAACGAAACTGTTAAATATTCAGATGTCAGGAAGAGGTCCAGGTCGCCCTAGAGGAGGGGGCAATGACGGACCCGGCGCGCAGACGATAGCTGATCGTCGCCGCCACGGTAGCACAGATGCTACCACAAGTTATCCAAGCTGTGCAACAAACTCAGCAACACCAACAAACTCAAGCGGGGCCAATCCCTCCCCCGCCACCCAGAGAAGCGAACTGGGTAAAAGATGTAACGGAACTCCGCCCTCCCTGCTTTAGGGGCGAGAGTGATCCGGCTAAGCTAGAGGCCTACATCTCCGAGATGGAGACAGCCTTTGAAACCCTCGAAGCTCCTGCTTGAGTTCGAGTTAGAGTTGCAGCCTACTATCTGAAGGACGCAGCCATGGATTGGTGGAAACTAATCAAGCACGAACACGTCAACGACCCCACTTTCGATTGGGAGTCCTTTGCATCACTTCTCCGATCCAAGTACTATCCGGAGTATGTAAAGACTAAGAAAAGGCTAGAGCTGGACGCCTTGAAGATGACAGACAAGATGTTTGTGGATGAGTACTACCGCACCTTCACTTCTATCCTCCGTCTCCTCCCTGATCTAGGATACACCGGCCAGGTGTTGGTCGATCGCTTCTATGGCGGTCTGAGCCATCGCCTTCGGTACGGTATGGGTTACACGAGATTTACCTCCCTTCAGGTAAATATCAGTTAACCCTCAATGTCATTTCAATTCCTTAAATTCCTTGAATTCTTTGAGTGTTTCCTTATTCTTTCTTAAATGAGAATCCCGGCTAATACCTGAAACTTCAGGAGTGTTATCACGCGGCTTCTCGCGTTGAAATCACTTGCCAGTTAAGGGATGAAGAGACCGCGCTGAAGCGCAAAGCCAACAACAAAACACTAGTACTGAGGAGCAGAACCAGGGGAAGAGCTGGAAAAAGAAGAAGGGGAATTTCTTTCAGCAATCCCAAAAGAAATCCCCAGGTGAGAGCAGTGCCCATGCTGAGCAGGGCAAACCAGTTGAGCTTCTTCAGCTTGGTTATTCTGCACCGGTGGCAGCAACCACCACTGAGATCACACCCACCAAAGGGTAAACTTCTATCCCTAAATCGTAAACGTACAAGTAATGTATCTAGTATATCCACGCACACATGTGCTAACCCTCTAACCTCATGTTCTAGCTCCGGTTCCGCCAAAACCTTCTCCGATGGCCGCACCTATGTGTGCAGGAAATGCAACCAGGACCATCCTGGTAAGGACTGTTATGGGAGGGAAATCAAGTGCTATAGCTGCCAAAACCCGGTCACACAGCCAATAGATGCCCAGAGAGCACCAAGCCAAAGGGGAACTTCCAATACTACAGGCAGAGGGAAGGCAAGGAGGTTGCATCTGGCGATGCACCGACCCAGCAGGCACCACAGGGACAGGGATCCCGGGGACCTCCGAGGGGTGCACCTCAGAGGCAGCCTGTCCTTCATGTCATAGACCGTGATGGGCCCGGTTCTAAGTCCGGCCCAGGTAATAATCTAAACCTTTAATCCTTGAAGTAGCATGCCTAAGTATTGGAGTAACTGTATGAGTGAATGCATGAGTAAATAAACTGAAGTGTGTATTAAGCATGAAATGAAGTAGTTGAAACTAGTACTCACCGTAGACGAAATTTGTACCCATAGGAAGCTTTAGTATCTGTTACCCGATACCGGTAAACTTGAATCAAGAAGAGATCAACATCACCAACCATGACTACACCAACGAACAGTGTCAGGTCATCCGACCAGGTATGATCTTATTAAGGGATACCTGACACCCGAAGCACAAATCTCAATCATCCGACGATGCAACGAGCTAGGAACGGGTCAAGGAGGATTTTATACACCCGAATTCCCCGGTGGAGCGAAGATGAAGCTGAAGATGATGTGCTTGGGAAAGGACTGGAATCCTTATACCAAGACATACCAGGAGACACGAACACAAGATGGAGCGACGCCACCAACAATACCACCAGAGTTTCAGACACTCGTCACACAAGCAGTAGAACTTGCTCAACAATGCGAACATGAACCGATCCCCGCACTTGAAGCGGACCTTTGTATCGTCAACTTCTATGAGAAAGAAGGACGACTTGTGTTACACCAAGACAAGGACGAGACAGCGGAACTCTCTGATAGAAGTGACGTGCCAGTACAAGGAACATGTGACCCGTAGTGCAGTGAGTTGATCACACTGGCCATGGCATGACCTAGTACCAAGCTAGTAAGCTGTATACAGAAAGCAGAACTGTAGACAATCCACTGTCCTGTGCCAAGCAGCACTAGATACAATGCAGATCTGATGGATTGTATGTATCATAAGGTACTAAGTGGTTGAAACACAAGCTACAATATGAAGAAGAAGTCACAAGGTGAATGAATCTAAGAACATGATGTACAAGGATGCAACACATGTAGAAAGTCAAAGGTTAGGTACAACAATATGATATGATAAAGGAGTTTAGTTACAAGAATCAACTTAAGTGAGAAGATATAGTAAGTTATCACCATTTAGGACCTAGTACAAATGTTGATGAAGAACAAGGTAAGTAAAGTTAGGATTAGATAGAACGACATGTGTTGATCCAATGATAGAACACTTAAGCCTAGTAAGATTGGCATTGTAATCGACGACCCATCTTGAACAAGAAGTGCTATGTCTTGGTCCATGGTGATGACCCATATTCCTGTATCGAGCAAAGCTGTGGACCTCGCACAGAAACTGTATTGAATAGGAGATGTCCTAATCAGGGTTGAAACTCTAGGATGCTGTATCACGGGATCAACAGATCAAGTTGAATACGCACCGTCGCAATAATCAATGCCACCACATGAAACCAGGACGCCTGAACCTTACCTTAGAAAGTATTAAATTCATAATATCATGTAATGTTTTAGTAACGTGTATTAGAGACACGGTATGTATGATGGTTGGTTTATCAATAGAGCAGTGTTGATTTATTCCACTTGTGTCCACCATCAATACTTATCCATTGTGAATCCAATAGGTTTGGACTCGGTACCGAAGGTAACCTGAGCATCCTCACCGAAGCACAGCCGGCAGAAGCGGCACCATCTTAACGGGAACATTCCCAGTAAATGGCATTGATGCCAATGTGTTATTCAACTCCGGCGCATCTCACACTTTCGTATCACCATCCTTTGTGAAGAGGTTGAAGCTAGATGCGGATGAGCTACCGAACTTCATGGTTACTCTCCCATCGAAGGAGCGAGTAAAGTGCACCACGTACTATCAATCAGCCACAATCCAAATCAAAGGCGAATCGTTTCCCATTTCCTTCATCGAATTCAATGGATGGGGATTCGACTTAATCATTGGAATGAATTGGTTGGAGCGGCACAAGGGTAGAATCCTCTGCGCCGAGCATCGTTTGCTGCTCAAGAGTTCTTCTGGGGTTACCGTATCTTACCGCCAGAGACCGAGAAAGCCTTCGACCACACTTATATCTGCTATGGCTATGTACCGGGAGCTTAGAAAGGGCCAAGAAGTGTACCTGTGTTACGTACAAGACCTGGAGAGAGATCTAGAGTTCAGTGACAATGTACCGATAGTATCTGAATTCCCTGATGTATTCCCTAAGGAGCTACCCGGCATGCCACCACCGAGAGCAGTGGAATTCGAAATTGACCTTTTGCCAGGTACCGGTCCCATTGCTAGGGCACCGTACCGTATGGCACCTGCAGAAATGACCGAACTAAAAGAGCAGTTAAGAGACCTTCTAGACAAAGGGTTTATACGCCCGAGCGTATCACCTTGGGGAGCACTGGTTCTCTTCGTGAAGAAGAAGGACGGTAGCCTCCGACTTTGTATTAACTACCGCGAGCTGAATACGGTCACAGTCAAAAATAAATACCCATTGCCACGCATCGATGACCTATTCGACCAGCTGAAAGGAGCATCGGTCTTCTCCAAGATTGATCTCCGTTCTGTGTATCATCAAATTTCAATCAAAGAACAAGACATCGAGAAAACGGCATTCTGTACCAGATATGGCCACTACGAATTCACGGTGATGGCATTCGGTTTGTCAAACACACCAGCTAAATTCATGGACCTCATGAATCGTTTATTCAGTGAGCAGTTGGACACTTCAGTTGTTGTCTTCATCGACGACATCCTTGTATATTCAAAATCAGTAGAAGAGCATGAAATTCACTTGAGGAAAGTACTAGATACACTGTGCGAGAACCAGCTGTATGCGAAGTTCTCCAAATGCGAGTTCTGGCTAGATCAGGTATCTTTCCTTGGTCATGTCATCTCGAGCGCAGGTATCTCAGTTGACCCTTCTAAGATAGAAGCTGTTCGATCATGGCCTAGACCTAAGACGGTTACCGACATTAGGAGCTTTCTTGGTCTAGCCGGTTACTACCGGAGATTTGTAAAGGACTTCTCGAAAGTCGCTAAGCCCATGACTACACTGATGAAGAAAGATGAACCATTTGTATGGACAGGTGAGTGCGAGCTATCGTTTCAGAAACTAAAGGACTCATTGACCTCAGCGCCCGTCCTTACTCTTCCAGAGGGCACAGAGGGATTTGAGGTATACTGTGATGCATCAGGCAAAGGAATGGGACGCGTACTCATGCAGCATGGCAAGGTTGTTGCTTACGCCTCCCGCCAGCTGAAAAAGCATGAGGAGAATCACCTGACTCACGACTTAGAGTTAGGAGCCATTGTCTTCGCTTTGAAGATATGGCGACACTATCTCTACGGGGTAAGCATCACCATCTACTCCGACCATAAGAGCTTACAGTATGTATTCACACAGAAAGAACTAAATTTGAGACAGAGGAGATGGATGGAATTTCTTTCAGATTACGACATCAACTTGCAGTATAAGGAAGGGAAGACAAACATTGTAGCCGACGCCCTGAGCCGTCGAGCACACTTGCTCCATTTGCCACTCGCTTCTTCTAGCTTGGTTGACGAGGTGCGAGACGCTCAGTTGAGCGACCCTTACCTAACCGAAATCAGACAAAAGATCGAGAATGGTACATTTGAGAAGAAGAAGTATGACTTCAAGCTACATGAAGATGGTTTGATTCGGTTGAATGGCAGGCTATGTGTCCCCCGAAGCAATGCTGAGCTAAGGGATCGCATCCTGCGAGAGTCACACTTTTCCACATTGTCAGTCCATCCGGGAGCCTCCAAGATGTACAAAGACATGAAGAGGTACTTCTGGTGGTCTGGAATGAAATCGGACGTGACAGAATTTGTATTGAGGTGCTTAACATGCCCAAAGGTGAAATTTGAACATCGTAGACCGGGCGGAATGGTACAATCTATGCCAGTTCCGGAGTGGAAATTTCATGATATCTCCATGGATTTTGTTGTAGGACTCCCACCTGCCAGGGGAGGACTCAACATGATCTGGGTTGTAGTCGATCGCCTTACCAAGGTTGCCAGATTCATACTGATGAAGGACACCTGGAAGGTAGTAAAGCTAGCTGAGCTATTCGACAAGGAGATTATCAGACACCACGGAGTCCCTAAGACCATAGTATCTGACCGCGACACCAGATTTCAATCGAGATACTGGAGAGCTACAAGGGAAGCGTTGGGTACAGAACTGAAGTTGAGTACCACCTTCCATCCTCAGACCGACGGTCAGACAGAAAGGACCATCCAGACACTGGAGGACATGCTTCGGGCATGTGCCTTAGACTTTCAGGGGAGTTGGTTAGATAAGCTTCATCTTATCGAGTTCTCGTATAATAATAGTTATCACGCCTCGATTAAGATGTCGCCCTTCCAAGCTCTATACGGTAGACCTTGCCGTACACCCTTGTGTTGGGATGAGTCAAGTGAAGCGGTCATAATAGGACCGGAGTATCTTGAGCAAGTGCAGGCTGAAGTGCAGCAAATCCGAGCTAACATGAAGGCAGCCCAAGATAGACAGAAATCCTATGCGGATGTGAGACGACGCAACCTTGAGTTCGCCGTAGGGGACCAAGTGTTCTTGCGAGTTTCACCTATGAAGGGTGTCTTCAGATTTGGCCAGAAGGGCAAGCTTAGCCCAAAGTTTGTAGGGCCGTACACTATCACCGAAAGAGTTGGATCCGTAGCCTACAAGTTAGCATTACCTGAGGACTTGGGGCGTGTCCATGATGTATTTCATGTGTCACAACTCAAGAAGTACATTGCTGTTCCTTCCCATGTGCTAGAGCCTGAGAAACTCTCCATTGAACCGACAATGAGATATGTTGAAACCCCAGTGAGAATCCTGGATAGGAAGACCAGAGACACTCGCCATAAGTCTATACGAATGGTGAAGGTCCTATGGTCAAACCATGATGTCGAGGAAGCGACATGGGAGTTGGAAGATGCCATGAAGGCTAAGTACCCACAGTTAGTCTAGTATTTAGCATACGGGTACGGGTCGTACCCCTTTTAAGGGGGGTAGAGCCCTTTTGCTTTTGCATTGCTTCGGGGTAAGCATTGCATAGTGTGTAGGTATTGTAATAGATTTTTGTATGGCACATGTAATGTAAGTGAATTTGGTATGTGTATGTATGTGTAATGTGTAGTGTATGAATGTACTTGTACGATGTGTGATGGATGTGTAATGTGTATTGTGAATGGTAATGATGTATTGCGTATTGTGGAATGGTATGTATGGAAAATGTCGAATTGTGTATGTGAATTGTGTATGATGCTTGTGTTATACCCAAAATTTTGACCCCCCTGGTTAGGGTCCACGAGGTCCTGGTTATGTGAGGGGCATTTTAATTGAGCAGTGAGGGATTCCGGCTCGAGCGGCGCATCCCATGGCATGAGGAGCAGCTTCATCATTTTCAGGGGTGTTTTGGTAATCTTTAAGGGCTCCTGAGACCTCCTATAAGCTTTCTCTCTCCTCCAAAGGATGCCCAAATCAGCTTGAAATGCTTTGATATTTTAACCCATGATAAAGGATGACATTCTAAGCATAATGGTGTTGGAATTTTGATTTTTTGAATTTCCAATAATTTTCTAGCAATTTCTGACTGAAACTGACGAGAAATTCAATTTAAAAATATTCCAACATTTAAAAAATCCGATTCCACCTCAGAAAATTCATAATTTCCATCCTTGACACGTGGTTAAAATTTCATAGCAAAATTCCTTTGGGAAGTCACTTAACTAAAATATCAAAGAATCTTACTTTTACTAGATTTCTTTATCTTTAAGAAAGTCTATATAAGGGGATAGTTTTTGGATAAAATCAGAACTTCATATGCTCAAGAATCCTAGAGAGTCAGAAAACACAGCCTCCTCTCTCTCTCACGTTTTCCAACACCCGGCCACCCAAATCATACCGAAAATCCCCCGAAATCACATCTAACACGTCTAAACATCTTTTCCAATTCCCAGCACCAATAATCATCAAAACCCCACAAAAACACCTCCAAAACGTGAAGAACAGCAAGAACAACCAACAACCAGAAGCTTGGGTCGAAATCCTCTCGGTCTGCCATCAACGGAGCACTCGACGAATCCCGGTGTGAAGAAACGTTGTGAATCTGAAGGTAAAACAGGTAGAAACTCCACTTCCCTAATTCTCCACGGTATTATCTGTCTTGCCTCCAAATTTGGGCTCAAAGTAATCTTCGTGCGCTTCTGTATTGCTGTTTATTCAAGCTTCTGTCCAATAACTTGTTTACCAAGTTTCGTGCATAATTCGAACTCAAATTGAGAACTTTCGATCACTAACGCATTGTACATCTTTCAGGCTACACACCCATAAAATTTGAGCCAAAAACACCTTCGGGAACAGCCTCAACGCCGCCGTCCGAGGGCTGTCCGCACCCACGGACGTCGTGTCCGGGGTCCCGGACTCCCTGTCCGAAAGCCCGGACGCCCACGGACGGCGGTGGGATTTTTTAATTTTTTAAAAATTTAGGTTTTCTAACAATGTCCGGGCCCACGGACAGCCTGTCCGTGGCCCCGGACTTTACAATTTTCTGTTTTCTGTTTAATTCGACTTTTATTGTTATGTAGGTTAACTGGGGTCCGTGGCTTCGGACATTAGGTCCGTGGCTACGGACCGAAACAAATTTGACCTAATTCTGCCTTCGAAACCCTAGTTTAGGTATTTTAATTTCCACTTTAATTTTCTGTCAAAAAATGCTAAAAAACACAAAAACAGAAGCGCGCACCTAGGTTAAAAAGCAACTTTGTAGAAAGCCGTAATTAAACCAAGTAGAGGAAAAACGACCTAGGAGGGGTAATGAAAGTAATTGAACCCTAATTAAGTCGAATATCGAGCCCCCGAACCCGAACTCTCCTTTCCTAATTTGATCTAGGTTAAAATTAGGTGGTGACTCATAATAGGTTCCAGTGAGCTAGCTTAGGTTTTAATAATATTGTTATATGACATAGTTATTAATCTTAGGCTATAAGTGGACCTAAAACCCGGTTAGATCCTAATCAACTTTAATCAACATAGGATAGGGTTTAAAATCGAAAAACTAAAAAGAAGAGCACTCACGTCTTTCAAGGATCACGAAGTAATCATTTTCTGACTATGCAATGGAATACAAAGACTTGCATTTTGTTTCTGAAAATTTGAACATGTCCAACCAAACACCACTACTCACCCCAAAACATCCAAGTAACCCACGAAGCGGTTCAAGTCTACATTTGTCAAATTGTTGTTATAAACCCTGGATTAATACTGGGGGCAATCTGAGTTTAAGTTCGTCATCTTTCACCTTTCGTTTAAATATGCGAACAAGTCTCTGAGTGAAGATCTCGCGAGAGTGTCCTTGAGTGGTAACACCATGAGTGAAACGAGCGTATCAGTCTTACACGACCCGTGAGACCACCTTCAAAGGTGAGGTACAAGAACGGCATAACTCCGACCGAAGGAGATAATTTGTAAATTTACGTTTAAACCTGTAAAAAGTAACAAAGAACGGATACACAACTATCAGGGATGACGAAGCACCTAGGTACAAAACACCACACAGCCAAAAAGCTTGTGAACCCTGACATTACACCCTAGGCACCCCCGCTGAGCTTTTCATGTATGACCCCTTTTACAACACTACAAGCTCCACAAACAAGCCAACCAATGATGAATAACCGACCCGGTGACCAAAGGAAGCAAGGAGCCCGTCTTTTGAGCAACAACTTCACAAGTCCAAAGAAGCAAAACCGCTACCAGCATGACGAAACGGTCCGCAAATGATCCCAGTGACACAGGATCCAAATGAGCTAACATCAAAAATAGTTCTCAAAGTTCAAAGCCGGGAAACACAAGAACCCCGAAGGAAAGAAAGGCAAACCTGAAAAGCCTCAAAGAAACCCAGAATCGGAAAAAGAAAGAAGATGCAAGGAACAATCAAAAGGTTCCAAGTTCCAAGTTCATAAGCGAAGTCATCACGAAGTGGCCAAACGACTTCAAGGCAAAGGAGACAAGTCCGAGAGACGGTGCAAGTTGCAGCTTTGGTCATCCTTAAAGCTCCACATATCCTAAACATTCCTTCATTATCTTGTTGTCATTCATCACACCCCATAGCCACGTTATAAGCTCAAAAGACTTCCGACTTAGTAGTTGTGTATCCGATCATGTGAAAGTAGCAGGTTGAATGCGTAAATCTAACAAATGTCAATTCAATGGTTGAGATGTTTTGACCAAAAGGAGAGCACGAGTGCAAGAATCAAACACTTTGAGTGTAAGATAGAAAGCACCACATCAAGACACAATCCTTGACCATGTGAGGATAAGACTTGTTCGCATGTTTAATCAAAGAAAATACTGGGGGCAATCGATCGTTCCGATCGATTGCCATGAACTCTAGCTCAGACTGCCCTAAGGAAAAATACTTGGGGCAATTGTTGGTTCCAACAATTGCCATGACAACACACAACGGAAACCCAAGCTTGGGCACCACAAACACCACCACGCAGGCCCACATAAGCCCTCACCACGTAGGCCCACATAAGCCCTTACCCTCACGTCATACCACACAGGCCCACATAAGCCTTAACCTCCACACAAACACTCTAAGGCCCGTCACTGGTCTTACCTCCACAAAACATCAGCTCATCTTACTCCAAATCACCATCCAAAATCGCACCCCAACTCCAGGCTTGTCATAAATCTTGAACACCAGCAAAAGCTTTCAGCACCACAATGAACACCACACATTTCCATCAGTATCGTGTTCATCCTCTGAGAAAAAATTGCAGATCTGGAACTCTTAGTCAGGAAATGATTATTTTGCTTTCCTTTCTTAACAGTGTTTTTCTCAAGCATTGCCATGCTTGACACATTTTCAGCTATTTCTTGCTTTGTGCAAATTTTCGCTTTTCGCAAGCACTTCAATTTCACTTTGCAATACTCGGGTAAAACCTTATCATTCCCATGTTTGGGACCTTAATGATTTGATCACAATGACGATCATTTGCATAAAATGTTTTTGCATCCTCACATCATCAAGCGTACTGCATTTCTCAATTTGCCTGGTCAAGTTTAGATGGATCTCGGTCTCCATAAGCAACCGAGTAGAATGGATCTCAGTCTCCATAAGCAACTGAGTTAGATGGATCTCAGTCTCCATAAGCAACTGAGTTAGATGGATCTCAGTCTCCATAAGCAACTGAGTTAGATGGATCTCAGTCTCCATAAGCAACTGAGTTAGATGGATCTCAGTCTCCATAAGCAACTGAGTTAGATGGATCTCAGTCTCCATAAGCAACTGAGTTAGATGGATCTCGGCTTCCATAAGCAACCGAGTAGATTGGGTCTCGGTCTCCATAAGCAACAAGTAGAATGGATCTCAGTCTCCATAAGCAACTGAGTTAGATGGATCTCGGTCTCCATAAGCAACCGAGTAGAGTGGGTCTCGGTCTCCATAAGCAACCGAGTAGAATGGATCTCAGTCTCCATAAGCAACTGAGTTAGATGGGTTCTCGGTCTCCATAAGCAACCGAGTAGAATGGGTCTTAGTCTCCATAAGCAACTGAGTTAAGATGAGTCTCATCCCCAAACCTTAGGCACACATAAGACCTACCCTACATTCAATCCTTTTAGGCACACATAAGACCTACCCTACATTCAATCCTTTTAGGCACCCGTAAGGCCTACCCTACAGGCACCCATAAGACCTCCCTTATTCATTCACTTTAGGCCCGACATAAGTCCTAGATCCAATCTTTAGGCTCATCATAAGACCTAGCACCATCCTTAGGCTCGTCATAAGACCTAGAGTCATCCCTTTAGGCTCGTAGTAAGACCTAACACCACTCCTTAGCTTACCTGCTTCCATTAAACACATTGCATTCATTTCATCCATTATAGGTAGTCAACGCCTTAGAATAGCTTGACAACATATCATACATTTTAGGTTGTCAACACCTTAGAATCGCTTGACATTATCTCATTTCCACATTTTAGGTTGTCAATACCTTAGAATCGCTTGACATTATCTCATTTCCACATTTTAGGTTGTCAACGCCTTAGAATCGCTTGACATTATCTCATTTCCACATTTTAGGTTGTCAACGCCTTAGAATCGCTTGACATTACTTCATTTCACTTTACTCGTAGGTAGTCAACACCTTAGAATAGTTTGACATCATATCATCATTATAGGTAGTCAGCGCCTTAGAATAGCTCGACACAATTTATCAGTTTTCGATAACATGCAGGGTCTTGGAAGCATTTGAAATTTTGGGGTGTCACTCAAGCATCAACTAGCCTTCTCACTTTCATTACAAAGTCTAGTTGACGGGGGGCAATCTGTTATACCCAAAATTTTGACCCCCCTGGTTAGGGTCCACGAGGTCCTGGTGATGTGAGGGGCATTTTAATTCGAGCAGTGAGGGATTCCGGCTCGAGCGGCGTATCCCATGGCATGAGGAGCAGCTTCGTCATTTTCAGGGGCGTTTTGGTAATCTTTAAGGGCTCCCGAGACCTCCTATAAGCTTTCTCTCTCCTCCAAAGGATGCCCAAATCAGCTTGAAATGCTTTGATATTTTAACCCATGATAAAGGATGACATTCTAAGCATAATGGCGTTGGAATTTTGATTTTTCGAATTTCCAATAATTTTCTAGCAATTTCTGACTGAAACTGACGAGAAATTCAATTTAAAAATATTCCAACATTTAAAAAATCCGATTCCACCTCAGAAAATTCATAATTTCCATCCTTGACACGTGGTAAAATTTCATAGCAAAATTCCTTTGGGAAGTCACTTAACTAAAGTATCAAAGAATCTTACTTTTACTAGATTTTTTTATCTTTAAGAAAGTCTATATAAGGGGATAGGTTTTTGGATAAAATCAGAACTTCATATGCTCAAGAACCCTAGAGAGTCAGAAAACACAGCCTCCTCTCTCTCTCTCACGTTTTCCAACACCCGGCCACCCAAATCATACCGAAAATCCCCCGAAATCACCATCTAAACACGTTTTCCAATTCCCAAAGCACCAATAATCATCAAAACCCCACAAAAACACCTCCAAAACGTGAAGAACAGCAAGAACAACCAACAACCAGAAGCTTGGGTCGAAATCCTCTCGGGTCTGCCATCAACGGAGCACTCGACGAATCCCGGTGTGAAGAAACGTTGTGAATCCGAAGGTAAAACAGGTAGAAACTCCACTTCCCTAATTCTCCACGGTATTATCTGTCTTGCCTCAAAATTTGGGCGCAAAGTAATCTTCGTGCGCTTCTGTATTGCTGTTTATTCAAGCTTCTGTCCAATAACTTGTTTACCAAGTTTCGTGCATAATTCGAATTCAAATTGAGAACTTTCGATCACTAACGCATTGTAAATCTTTCAGGCTACACACCCATAAAATTTGAGCCAAAAACACCTTCGGGAACAGCCTCAACGCCGCCGTCCGAGGGCTGTCCGCACCCACGGACGTCGTGTCCGGGGTCCCGGACTCCCTGTCCGA
Organism: Limonium bicolor; assembly: GCA_023374045.1. NCBI lineage: Eukaryota > Viridiplantae > Streptophyta > Magnoliopsida > Caryophyllales > Plumbaginaceae > Limonium > Limonium bicolor. Next base: position 298,645,634 of record CM041779.1, read on the forward strand.
AAGCCCGGACGCCCACGGACGGCGGCGGGATTTTTTAAATTTTTTAAAAATTTAGGTTTTCTAATAATGTCCGGGCCCACGGACAGCCTGTCTGTGGCCCCGGACTTTACAATTTTCTGTTTTCTGTTTAATTCAACTTTTATTGTTATGTAGGTTAACTGGGGTCCGTGGCTTCGGACATTAGGTCCGTGGCTACGGACGGAAACAAATTTGACCTAATTCTGCCTCCGAAACCCTAGTTTAGGTATTTTAATTTCCACTTTAATTTTCTGTCAAAAAATGCTAAAAAACACAAAACAGAAGCGCGCACCTAGGTTAAAAAGCAACTTTGTAGAAAGCCGTAATTAAACCAAGTAGAGGAAAAACGACCTAGGAGGGGTAATGAAAGTAATTGAACCCTAATTAAGTCGAATATCGAGCCCCCGAACCCGAACTCTCCTTTCCTAATTTGATCTAGGTTAAAATTAGGTGGCGACTCATAATAGGTTCCAGTGAGCTAGCTTAGGTTTTAATAATTATTGTTATATGACATAGTTATTAATCTTAGGCTATAAGTGGACCTAAAACCCAGTTAGATCCTAATCAACTTTAATCAACATAGGATAGGGTTTAAAATCGAGGCTCACAGCTTGAAGTGTGTATGTTTGCAATGTGGAATGGAGTAAACACCTCATAGGTGTAGTAAGACACATTGGTGCAATTGGTTTGCCTAATGAGTAGAATTACCTAAAGCATTAACCTTGAGCAACTTTGAGGGCAAAGTTTCTTAAGGGGGTAGATTGAAATACCCCGTAATTAAAAATAGTGATTAATTAGGCTAATGAATAATTTACAAGCTTAATTAAGTATAAATAATCATGAGGGAACAAATCCCGAAGGAAACGGATCCTCAAAATGGATTAAAATCACTAACGAACCTTAAAGCGCGTTTTTCGAGGTAACCGGGAAAACGTGTCTTTAAGCGGGTCAAATAGACTCGTAATAATTTTGGTCAACTAAATAATCATTAATGAATATTAGCGAAGCTTTAGAGCCAATAAAATCAATAAAACGAGAGATTAGTAAAAACTGTCAAAAACGGGAAGTCGTGGGGTAGAAACATAAATAACACAAACTTATGTGTCCAATAATGTAAAAAGAATTTTTGAAACCCTTCTGGGGCTGTGTGCTGTCCGATTTTACCACTCACACACACACACTCTACTCTCTTTTACTCACAAAAGACAAACATAATTTAAAACAATAAAGTAACCCCTACCCTCACTTTCTACTCTCTCTCCTCTATTCTACTTTCTCACTCATGTACCCATCTTCACACCCTCCTCTCTATTTTTCTCCTTCTCAGCCGATTTCCATGGTGAAATAAGAGAACCCACACAAAACCTTACTTCTCTCTCTCCTCTTGTTACTCCCTCAAAGCTCTTCCAAAAATTATAAAAAGTATACCATTGGAATCCTCTCATCAAGAGCTACATTTCCATCTTTCCAAATTCGAAAACCAACATTTTCGTTTTTATGGGTATGTCCCATTTGGAGCTTCAACACCACCATTAGAAGGCACTCCTTCTCCTTGTTCTTTTGAGGTAAAAATATTCTCAAAACTCCATCTTTTTCTAGCCTTAAAAGCAAAACGAAATTTGAGATAAACTCTTGCTTGCTCCCTTGTATTCTAGCCGATTTTTGGCATTGTTGGAGTGTGAGAAGTCTTGTTCTTGAGCTATCCCAAACAGCACTTGCACCCTTGGAAGGTAATGGATTTTCTAAACCCTAAAACCCACATTAAAAGCTTAAGTAATTGTTAGGGTTAGTGTTAATATTAAAATGGTGTATTTATGAATGGGTTATAATGTTAGATTGTTGAGAAACCGTAACCGGTAGAGAAAGAAGGAAGGAACAAGAGGAAGAAAGAAAACTAGAAGGAGAAACAAGGTAAGAATGCTCTTTTGTGTAGCTTGGTATACACATGTATGTAACAGATTTTTAGAAGTTGAAATGAGTAATGGAAATGGTAAGGTACTGATAGTGTAATGTGTAAAAGAAGACAAATGTTTTGAAACCTTAAAACATTGAAAACTTGTCAAAACAGATTTGGGAATGAGAGGTCATGTGCAGGAATTTTTAAGAGTGTTTAGTAGTGGTATTGGTGTATGAGAGCTTGTACGTTATTGCTGTTTTGAAACAGGTGAAATGGGTAACAAATTGTGAATACATGATGTGTGAGAATTTAAGATTTTGGGGAGGTTATGTCAAATTTATCTAGAATTAGAACACTTAGTGAATTAGAAACTAGGTGATTAAATTGTGCTTGTAACAGATTTTGATTTAGTTAGTTAGAGGGTGGATTATGAGAGATAGTTAATATAGTGGTAATGTACTAGAGGGGTTAAAAATGACATTAGAAGAGGGAGCTATTGTTGGGAGAGAGCTAGAATAAAATCTGTAGCAAAAGGCATTAAGGAAGAAAGCAATGTGAGTGTTGAAAAGAAACTTAGAGAATTGTGGGTATAAATTAGTATAGGATTGTGTGATGAATTAGGAAATGAATTAGCATGATTTAGGGTGTTTAAATTGTACCAAAAACATGTTAGGATGTGTATGTAGGAAGATTGGGGAAGCAATGGGTGAAATTGGGAAAGAAAAATAAAATCTGTAGCAAGGTTCTGACTTCGTCCGACCCAGACGGTGAGTCGGACGTGGGTCGGACGGGGCTTGAGAAACGAAAATCAAACATTCTGGAATGGTCCGACCCAGGGCCCTGAGTCGGACATGGGTCGGACAGGCAAATTTTCCGTTGTCAAAGTTTTGACTGACTCCATCCGACCTAGAGGGTGAGTCGGACGTGGGTCGGACAGGGCTTGGACGACGGAACTGAAACCTTCTGGAATGGTCCGACCCAGAGGGTATGGGTCGGACGGAATAGTGCTGGGTCGGACAGGGTGGATTTCAGAGGACGAACTCTACTGAATGGTCCGACCCAGGGCTTGGGTCGGACAGTGGGTCGGATGGCTATCCCAATACTTACAAAAAAAAAGAAAAAATAGTAAGCTTATAACTAGTATATATACATATATGTATACCCACCTATACATATGTATATATATATGTATGTAGACCATGGACAAGTAATGGGAAGAAAGTAAAATGAAATATAAGTGTAAGAAATGTAAGACTTAGTAAACACAAAAGTAGTTGAGTTAAGATTAATAATAGTTAGATTGATCATTCAATTGTATGTATATCATAGGATTTGAATTGTGACACCGGAAGGACGGTTGGAAACACGTACGACGGTGAACGGTATGGATTCCTCATGCCCCGTATGCTATCTTGGTTACTCTGATTTGTGTGTTGTGTGCTAATTGATCACCAAATAAGATAAAAGCACGAATCGGAGTTATCATGTTTACTTGTGAATATGTAGTGTTGTATATGGTTGTATATTGTCTTCAAATTTAGTTTGTATAAATTCATGAAATGCATGGATGAATTTGAGTGTTGTATGAATGTTGCAATGTACCGTGACCGATTGTGAATGTGTTTGGGCTTCTAACTTATTCCTAACAAGCTAACCACTCTAACTTAAATTGGTAATTAAATTGGAATGAGTAGAAGTCCGATATAGTTTCGGCCACGCGTGAGGATGCGGAGTCACGAGAGTTTGGCTCCAATTCCTGACTCTTAAACTGGTCGCGGCCCAAAATCCCTTAAGTGGGTAGCATCCCGGATTGGTGAGTCAAGTAAATCCCGGAGGTGGGACGGCGTAGTCCCCAGGGCCGGAGGTCCCGACGACTTAACTTGAGTATAAGTAAGTAAGTAAGTAAGAATGAGTAAGTAAAGTAAATGAAAGTAAGTAAGTGTAAGTAAGAAAAAGTAAGTAATGAGTAACGAGTAAAAGCATTCCAATTAACCCGGATGCATAATTTGGCTAACCTTGTGAAGGTAAGTAAGATGCGTGTTATTGTATTGTTACCTTGGAATGTGTAATGTATTGAGCATGATTGTATGATGTATGTAAAGCATGTATGTATGTAAATAACAAACAGCATGTTTAGTGGACGTCAAATAGTCGGCGTGCCCTAGCTAGCACGCGGTATATGTGGAGTTTATACGCAGCGTTTGCTGAGCCCCTTGGGGCACCATTTTTACTACACGCAGGTACTCGTGAAGGATGAAGACTAGGAGAGTTGAAGTTTAATTTCCTTGTCTTTCTTTTTGGATTGTAAACAATGAATTTATGATTGGTGTACTGAGTAGTACACGGCTGTAAGTTTTTGTTAGCCGGTGTACCATGGGGTACACCTTTTTGGATAGTGGAGGTATTGGATTGGGGTATAGATGAGTAGCTTGTAGGAACTCATTCTTTTGGGAAGTTTGAATTGGGATGTAAACAAATGCACTTAAATACTCGGTGATCCATTGATGTAAGTATTTGGTATATGGTATTTTGGTAAGTAATTTAGTAGCTCGGTACACTATGTGCATCAGACCGTGACTGTAAGTAAGGTAAGCCTAGCTAGCCGTATGGGCGGTTAGCGGCGTTGTACCACCCGCCGTAGTAAGTAGTAATATTTCCGCTGCGAACTCGTAGGATTAACAGGACGATTAGACGGTAAGCATGGGATTAACGGTTGGGGTGTTACACTGACTCAACACCAGGCTTATTGTCTCCCGTGTGACCCTTCTGATCTGTCTCAGGAACCGTCTCTCTCGCAGGAAGTGCAACATATAATGATTGCTGCACTTCAGAATTTGTCGCGACTTGCTCACCAAAATGAGCTGCTATTGGGGATTCAAACTCTGTGTTAGCGTTATTGATATTATGCTCTAGGGACGCATCTATACACCCAACATATTCTCCTACCCCATTATTAGACTGGTCGAAATTATCAGCATTTCGTTGACTGTTATCTTGCGCTTCAACATCATGCGGAATCTGAACAATACTCTCTGTTGGGTCTGTGCTATTATGGACAATACCCATTTCACCAACTTCGACTATGGATACTGGAAAGTTATTGCCCTCGACCTCCACCGCAATTTTCCAGTTTACCAATTGAAGAGTCGAAGTTTCTATATTTGGGGACAAGGAAATAATGCAAACACGATAGAAGTCCCCGCATCCGGTCAATCTGGAGGCCTAGTAGTCATGTGGAATCCCAGTGTTGTAAACATCCAAAATTCTTGCCAGAAAGAATGATGAATAGCGATCGAAGTATCATGGCCTACTAATTCCTTTGTGGGTTGTGTAGTTTTTGTATACGCACCAACCCAGCCCAAGGCTCGAAGACAGATATACACAGAATTATGAGTTAGTTACAATTTCAATATCCCAGTTCCATTGGCAGTCAATTTTAATGAAGTTTTTCGGGGTACTGATCGAAAATGTGGTAATGACTCCCTCAGAACAAGAGGCATGGAGGACTTGGGTTATTTGGAATAAGCGTAACAAGCTTCTCTTTGAAGATACCCTCCTCTCATGGTCAGATGCAGCTGGGATGGTCAAGCGAAGGTGTTTGGAATGGTGCCGGCATGAGAGTCTTCCTCCAGACCATGTTATCTTATCTTCTAGAAATTTGTTTACTCTTTTATTATAAAGTAGTATAATTTTCTTGTTTTCTATCTTTTCTTTTTATTTTGGCGAGAAAGGTTATATGCCGAAGTATTGCCTTTGTAACTGGGGTTCCCAGCACTTATCAAAAATTATTTAAATCACGAATCCAACCCCAAATTTTCCTAATATCTCGTACAGCCCCTTAATTTCATTTAATCTCATTTTTCAACCCAAACTTTTGGTAATTACAATATAACCCCATAAGCTTTATAAATTTTACAATTTAATCTTAAAACTATATGTGAAATTCCTTAATTTATAAAATCACAAAATCAACCCAAAAGTTCCCCCAATTTACGAACAAACCCCTTATGATCATAATAATTTCATTCCAACCCTTAATTTTCAGAAATTATACAATCACCCCAAATAGTTTTATAAATTTCATTTTAAACTTAATACTTTATTAAATTACCAAATCAAATAATTTATTATTCAAATTTGGTCAAACCTCACATGTGGTCAAGGTTGACCACCCAAATACTCTTTTGACCCATATTTCCCAATATTTATGAAATGGCCCCATTTACTTCTTTAATTTTACATTTAAGTACTTTAACTTATAGTACTTATATTTAATATTAATATTTTTGCTAACAGCCCCCAAATTCAGCTTTTATGTATGTTTGGCACACCATATTTTGTTTAATTGCATTTTGACCCCATTAGTAACTCTTTTGTTATTTAAATACTTATAAGGTTTATGATTCATTTAAATTAAATTATAACCTTATATTTAACTTATGTAACACCTAAATTCATGAATATTCATCTAAAATGTTCCTAAGTGGTTATGTTCATTAAAATCGCATTTTAGCACCACAAGTTTATATAATTCCTTTTATCACCCCAAAAACTTAATAATCAATATTTAAAGCTCTAAATGCTCATAATAACAATGGCCTAAACACATGGCCTTAACATAATATAACATTAACAATATCATGACATTAAAATGTCCAAAACACACTTAAAACTCTCGGTTTTCTACAGATTTTTCCTTAACTCTTTTTAAATCATTTTTCTTACACTTTTGGCTTATAAACTTGACTTCAATAAGTCATTATAACCTAAGTTCACTATCCAAACATTTAACCATCATTTACCACACATTATCAAGGTTTGAACAACATACACTTATGTACATATTTTTGCGGCCCTATATCATTTTACAAGATAATAAGCTTTAAGGCATTAAAAGTGTTCTACGCATTCTTACCTTGTTTTAATTACAAAGGAGCCACCCCAATCTCTAACCTTCTCGGCACTATATTGTACAAAACCTTAGGTTAGGTTTTTGTTCATGAAATTAAACTTAAACACCATCATAGTCCTTGACATGCTTTTAGTAAATTACCTCTTAAAATTTAACTTTTCTCCTTAGAAGTTTCTCCTATGATTCTCGGCACTTCATGGGTACATAAGACCCATTCGGCCACCATGTGCACAAGGAGAAAGTTCAAGTTAATATCTTGTCTAGGTAGTTAGTTTAAAGGCTTTAAAACATGAAAGTTGAACTTAAAAGAGGATGTCATTACCTTGATATTTTGAAGAGGTTTCAAGCCACACTTTCGGGCCATCTTGGGAACAAGGGCTGATCTTAGTTTCATGGAAGAAAACAAAGAATAAGGAAGCTTAAAATGCCTTAACATAGTTTCGGTTTTCTTACCTTGTTTGGAGCTCTTAAAGGAGTGTTCTTGGAAGGGATATTGGCTCAAGAACTGAAGCTAAACCCACCTTCATTCAGAGTATAAGATGGTGTAGGAAGGTGTGAGGAAGTGTCCATTTTCGGACATATATAAAGATGGGAAAGAAAATGTGTTTTAAGGGTATTTCTTACCTTAACTTGTACCAATCTCGAGTTAGCTTCTTCCTCCTTGTTTCTTCAGATTTAAATGGCCCATGCCCTTATTTTTTCGGCTAGATAAAGGAAGAAGGGATGAGTGGTTGTTTTATGCAAGAAAAGTGAAGTTTTGAGGTGAAAAAGAGTGAAATGAGCTTAAACCTCCATGGATGACTCTTAGAGCTTGAACAAAAGGATGAAGAAGGTGGAGTGTGTTGTTGCTGTCAGTTGAGAAAGGAGGAAGGGTGTTGGTGTCGAGAGCATGGGCAAGGAGGATTTGAGTGGGAGTATGGGTATAAGTAAAAGAAGAGTCTTTGATTAGGTACCTAGGCATGTAGACTAGTTGTACTTGTTTTGTTTTATGTCTAATCTTTCTTCTTTTCCTTGCATGCAATCGATAGTAATAGAAAGGATGGGAGGAGTGTGCCAGCCGAATATGTAAGGGAAAGATGAGAGAAAGATGGGTATTAGTACAAACAATTCCTTATTTTATGTTTTAGGTGTACTTACTAGTTTACTTTTCCAATTTTGGTTTTCAAATTCCCTCACTTTTCTCTCTTATTGTGGCCGGCTGTAGCATTCATGGGGGAAAGAGTTTTTGAATTTTTATACATTAATGTGTGACATTAATGAGTGTATTATGGACTTGTTTTATGTGTTAAGTGGTAACATGTGTTATTTCTTGTTTTAGTGTACATACATTTGTGATTTGGCTTGACTATATGAACTATTTTATATAATTTAATGAGTAATACTTGTGATATTAACACTTGTATTAGTATGTTACATGTAGTATAATTTTCAGAGTTGATTTCTCCTTAATAATGTTCTCTCTATGATTAGAGATTTTTATGTGTATATTAGTGTCCATTTTGGACTATACATTTATATAATAATATTCATAAAGAATATTTCTCATTAGATGAATAATTATTGATTATTGTCTTTTATTTAAATTAATTCCTTATTAATTAAGGTAACAAATGTTTGGGGTATTTCAGAACAGTACGTCTCTAATACAGTAATTAAAAATTCAAAATTCCATTGTCAATTAGCGACAAATGTTTTCGTCTCTAATCCGTCGCTACCTTTCCCATTAGCAATGAACAGCCTCGTCTCTAATACGACAAACTATTCTGTCGCTAAAAGCAATTAGCAACGGATTAGAGACGGAATAGTCCGTCGCTAAACGTGTCATCGCTAATTCCAAATGGCGTCGGATGGCGTTTTATAGTAGTGAATGTTTATGAATACGTAAAATTTAATCCAACTCAGTTTATCATTTCCAAACATTTATAGTTTTCAGGTTTATCAACCACTCATGTTTTTCAAATTGATAAATGCTATGAAAATATTCTAATATACTATGATTCAATAAGAAAGGTCAACGAAAAAGATATATAACAGTTAGTGTCATTTTGAAAAAAATTGTAAGCGAAACGATTATAGAAGGTTTTGTACCTTTTTTTAAATTATCATGATTACGTAAAAACCAAGGTTAACGAATATGTAAAATCGAATCTAACAACTCAGTTTATCGCTTCTAAACGTTTATAGCCTTCAGGTTTCTCAATTAGCCCAGTAGTGTTGTAACTGAAAATTGGTAAGAAAATTTCTTATACACAATGGTAAGATAAGACCGGCCAAAAGAAAAGATATATAACAGTTAGTATTATCTTTTTCATTATCGTGGTGTGAAAAGGGGAGAAACGAGACCGATCCTAAAAAAGTGTAAGTAATGACCGGTCGCTTGTGACCGGTCAGAATAGGCTAAGTAAAGTGTAAATAACGACCAGTCCCTTGTGACCGGTCAAGAATAATCAAAAGTAGGAACAAGTAGCGACCGGTCGCCTACGATCGATCAAGTTAACAAGAAAGGAGAGAGCATAAGCGACCGGTCATCTCTGACCGGTCAATAAGTAGTAGAAATTATGATTGTACGTATAAGAGCCAGCCTGATAGGAAAAGGTAATGACAGGCTGACAACCTCAGGGGTAGTGCAAAAATACTATAAATAGGGGTATACCCTCATGAAATAAGACACACTTTCAATACAAAAAACAACCTGAGTATTCTCTCTGTAAAGCCTTCGATCTCTCTTTCACTTAATCTCTCTCGCGACAAGGTAATTCGATTAGACCAATCACGAAAGGTCAAAGTTAGGGAGAGGATCGTTTTCATCATTTCATTTGGCACCGTTTGTAGGAAACGAACAGCTCATATTTAGCAACCACGAATCCACCAATAGAGTAATGGTTTTATCACAATAAGAAGTATCGAAATCTAAGAATCGAGAAATTATGTTTTTTGTAGTTTCAGGTGTGAGGAATGGCCCCGAGAACGAGGAAAACACCACGATCCAATGCTGAAATCGACAACACGGACACTGCTGGAGAACCAATGCAAGAGCTTAAGACGCCATTTCCAAGCAGGACCTGGAAGGGATGCTAAAGAATCTCACCAAAGCAATCGATGAAAGAATTGTAGAAGAAAATGAGGTCCTACAGCAGGAGTTAATGCAGAGAGACGAAGAATATCAGAAGAAGTGGGAAGAGATGACCGAAGCTCTCGAGTCTCTCAAGAACCGCGATTCAGAAGGAAGCAACGAGCAAAGGAAGGAGGAGCCAAGGGAAACTCTAATGATCAGCAAAGAAATAGAGGAAGATGACTTGTAACACCCCTACCGCTAATCACCTCATTGACTACTAAATACCTCATACATCCTTACGTTCGCAGTGGAAAATTCAATCCAACGGCAGGTGAAACAATGCCGTTAGCCACCCACGTGACTAACAAGGCCTACTCCGAATACAGTAACGGTCTGATGGACCGGAATATCCGAGTACAAAACAATATAGTCTACACTTCATTTCCAAACTGAGTATATACAATTCACCAATCAATACCGTTTCACAACATTTACAATCCAATATACCGAGTCTACTAAGGTACAATCCACAATACATCATTTCTCACAAGACTATACAACCATCTAAGGTTTCCATATCTCACTCAAGTTTCACAAGTCTACATACATTCCAAAATACAAAGGGGTGTACCACATGGTACACCGTCAATTCAACATGGATACTAGCCTATATACATTCATAATTTTCTAACTATCAAAGTAAAGCATCTCGGTCTCATCACGACCATAAACCTTCTGGGTACCTGGAAAATAAAACGACGCCCCAGGGGCTCAGCAAATTGCTGGCATGAAATTCGCATACCCCGCGTGCTAACAGTGGTACGTCGACTAATTTGTCGCCTACATAGAGTTCATTTTATTTTCAAGCATACATGCTATTATAAACAACATTATACTCATATAATGGTACATTCAACATGCATTCCAATACATACAATGGCACACTCATATACAAAGTACAGTGCATACAAAGGGAAGACAACTCACAAGTCAACCGAGATCTTGAGATGCACTCCTCAAGTTCTCATCCCATCACTTTGTTAGTCAATTTCCCATCCGGGTTAATCGGATGTTCTTACTCTTTACTCTTGATCAATGACTTACACTAGCCATGATCTTTACAATACCAATTACTCCTCTTTACAATAATACTCAAGTCAAGTCGGTATACCTCCGGCAGAGACTACACCGTCTCACCACCGAGCTTTAGGTTGGCTTACTTCCCCAGGTTGCTACCCATTTAAGGGGTTTGGACCATGAGAAAGATTAGGCCAGGAATCGGATACTACCTTTCATGTCTACTCATCCTCACACGTGGCCGAAGCTATATTGGACTTCATACATACTCCAATTTACCAATTACTCAAGTTAGATGGTTACATAGTTAGGGAGTAAGTGAGAATCTTTCACCATCCAAAGTCAAGGTTAGCACACTTGCACAACCAACAGTCAAGTACTCCATTCAATCATATCTTTCATGAATTATACAAACTTCACAGTTCAAGCACAACTCAACAAGGGATAATACATCTAAAGCATAAGGAAGTGCAATAAACCCGATTCGTGCATTTTATCTTGATTAGGTGATAACACATAAACACATAAATTGAGGTAACCTCGGTAGCATACAGGGCATGGGAAAATCATACCGTTCACCATAGTTCTCGTGTTGCCGACTCTCCTTTGGAGTCCAACTATTCAGATCCTATAACATACATGGAATCAGGCGGTTAATCATCTATAATTAACCTAACCCACTTCATCTTAGTGTTTCGCGATTTACATTTACTAACTCCTTACATTTAAAACTCATTCACATAAGTTACTTACTTCTCATTACTTCTCAAGCTTGTTTACACTCATAATGACCTTTATATGTCATTTTAAGTCTTAGCAATCTTAATATCATTACCATTCAAATCCCCACCATAGAATTGCTTAAAAAACACTTTGGGACAATTTTGGGGTGGTCCGGGTTTGTGTCCGGGGTTACAAACCCTGACCAAACCTGGAATGAACTTTCTGCCACATTTTTTGAAATACCCCTAACTAATTAAACATTGATTAAATGTTTAATCAATTAAATTAAGGCCTAAACATACCTCAAAATCAATCTAAAAATAAAAATGGTCAACATAAAGCAAGTATTGCATCCTTTGACCGTTTTGGGTAAATACATACCCGAATGAGTTCCATAGGACCTAAAATTTTGTCCTAACATTATAACACATAAATAAACGTAATACAATTATTGGAATACACTCCAATATCAAGAACAATCATTAACATGCTTAGAAGTCACTTAGGACAAAAATGTGCTCTAAGACGTTTTAGAGGTCTTGTGACCTCCGTTTGACTCCAAATCAAATTCCTAAGCTTAGTAAGCATGTAATGGATGTAATTAATCAATTACCAAAGAAAACAAAGCTTAAAAACAAGCTTTAACACAAAATGTGCACTAAAACACCTTAAAGCACGTTTTTGTGTATAACTTCAAAAGTATTGGTTTTATGCCACTTTAAGGACCATATTACATTCTTTATAACATTAATGTGTTGATAGACCATATTATAAAGTCTAAATCAAAGTTTTTAAATAAAATTAAAATGGGTGAATTTGGGTGAATAGTACCCAAAAATAACATTTATTTATCAAATTAAATTAATGGTCAAACCTGCTCTTTGGGTTGACCAGTCATTGCCTCCTGCCTAGTGTGTCATCTTTATACCATCGCCAACTTAAAGAGCCACAAAAAACTAACGGGTCACTATACTACTTATAAAACATTGTTACATACTTTATATGATGATGTAATCATCTCTTTCATTTAATCCCTCCTCCAACCGAGAGCTGCTACTAGTCAGTCCACCTTTCCCTCTTCATTAAGTAGTCTTTATTAAACTAATAAAATATCTCTCATGACTTATCCAATAAGGTACCAATGTGACCTTTTACTTCTTTATAAACTAATAGGCTTGAAACCCTCGTACTCTTCCTCCAGCCATTCTCCTCCCTAAATGAGAAGCCTTCTCCTTCCTCCATTAACGGGATGCCCACAACGCTCCAAGAACAACTCACCTTGAGCTAGGTATGCCTTTAAGCCATGAGTATGTTCCTCTCTTCACTTCATCTCTTCCTCTTTTCACTAAGCTGATCTATACCTGTTTTCCATGCATTACCCAGTCCGACATGTGCTAAAACCTAGGGGGGATTCACGGCTGGGAAAAAAACCAGACGGAAGAGGAAACAAACCTAAGTGTTGAGTTATAAGGTAAAAACCATACAAACTAGTAACCTTCCCTCCCTTTCATTACGGTTCCATACTTCCATTCCTACAGCTCATTTTTCTCGCCTCTTTACATGTTTATTCAGTACGTAAACCATACTTGGAAGAGCATCAAGATCCATGACATACCACAACCTATCCTGTAATTTAAAACATGATAAAATATGGTCCTTTGTACCTTATATTCCGTTGTTAGTGTGTTGGAATGAAAGGTGTTTTAACACCTTGCTGTTGCTCCAATTTACAGGCGCAGCAGCTCCATTTAATCCGAGTATAACCAAGGTAAAATCATGACATTACTCGTATATTATGGCTTTATTAGTCAATACACAAAGCTACTCATGATATTTTTCTTGCAAAACTAGTGGCGCATATGGTTATTTAAACCATGGGGACATGCTGCCCAAATGCTAGAGATCAAGTGTGTGAGAAAGCTTATTAAACTAAGGTAATTACCCCCCTAAATGGTATGCTAATCTAACATATTATAAAGTTTTCTATGTCATTTTTATATGTATAAAAGTGACCCCTGGGGACAAAATGGGGTATAAAATGATTTAATTATGTCTGTGGGTGAAAATGGCTACTTAGCTTCAGTTTCGTACCCAATGCCTCCTGACTTGCTAACCAAAATCTGGAAACAAACCTTGGAATCTCTATCTGACACTATCGACTTAGGTTACACCTGGTGTGTATCAATGATCTCTCTCTGGAAAAGGTCCGCCAGTTTGGGAACTTTCCAAGTGTCCTTGATAGGAATGAACTTTGCTACCTTCGTCATTTGTCGACATGACCCATATCATGTTAGCACCTCCTCTAGTCGGTGGAAGACCTACTATGAAATCCATGGATATATCCGCGAACTTCCAATATGAAATGGGCATCGGCTGTACTAAACTGCCTGGTCTCCGGTGCTCAAACTTCACTTTCTGACACGCCATCATCCTGCCACAAACTCTGTAACATCTTTCTTCATACCACTCCACCAGAAATGTAATTTCAGATCCTTGTACATCTTCGATGATCCTGGGTGTACTGATAAGGATGAGCAATGAGCTTCCTGTAGTATCTTTTCCTTCAAGTCGGGGCTGGACTCTGGAATGCACAAACGGCCATTCAGTCTAATTAACCCGTCTTCACTGAGTACAAAATCATACTTCTATCTCTCAAAGATACCGTCAGTCAACTGCTGTCTAATAGTCTTCATGTACTGGTCATTTTCCAGAGCACACCGTACCTCCTCGATGAGGCTGTTGTCTCCTGTCATGGCAAACAAGGAATGAGCTCTACGGCTCAGGGCGTCAGCAACAACATTTGCCTTGCCCTCCTTGTACCTGAGGTCGATGTCGTAGTCCATCAGAAACTCGACCCATCGCCTCTGCCTCATGTTAAGCTCCTTTTGTGTGAATAAATGTTGAAGGCTCCTATGATCTGAGTAGACTATCACTGTAACTCCATATAAGTAGTGGCGCCAAATCTTCAGTGCGAACACAACTGCTCCCAATTCTAAATCATGAGTCGGGTAGTTCTCTTCGTGTTTCTTCAGTTGACGTGATGCATAAGCAACAACCTTTCCATTCTGCATAAGTACACACCCTATCCCTGTGCCTGAGGCATCGCAATAAACTTCAAATCCGTCGGTCCCCTTTGGAATAGTGAGTATTGGTGCCGACGTCAGTAGGTCCTTCAGTGTTTGAAAGGAATGCTCAGAATCTTCAGTCCATACAAATGGAGAATCTTTCTTCATCAGGCTCGTCATAGGTTTCGCCAGTTTGGAGAAGTCTTGTACAAATCTACGATAGTAACCAGCTAATCCCAAAAAACTACGGATATCTGTCACTGTCTTCGGTCTTGGCCAAGTCTTAACTACCTCAATCTTTGCAGGGTCTACAGATATACCGCTGGCTGATATTATATGCCCTAGAAAGGCTACACTGTCTGACCAAAAATCACATTTTGAAAGCTTGGCATACAATTGATTTTCTCTCATGGTCTGCGAAACTTGCCTCAGATGCACCTCGTGCTCATCCTTGGTCTTAGAGTATACTAGAATATCATTGATAAATACAACTACTGATGAGTCTAACTGCTCCCTGAACAATCGGTTCATTAGGTCCATGAATATAGCTGGGGCGTTCGACAAGCCAAATGGCATAACTATGAACTCATAGTTCCCATAGCGCGTCCGAAAAGCTGTCTTCTCTATATCTTCATCAGCTATCCGTATCTGGTGATATCCTGATCTCAAGTCAATCTTTAAGAAAACTGTAGCACCTCTTAACTGGTCAAACAAATCGTCAATTCGTGGTAAAGGGTATTTGTTCTTCACCGTGACTACATTAAGCTCCCTGTAGTCAATGCATAGTCGCATGCTACCATCCTTCTTCTTCACAAACAAAACTGGTGCTCCCCATGGTGATGCACTCGGTCTGATTAAACCTTTGTCAAGCAGATCTTCTAACTGAATCTTCAGCTCCTTCATCCTTGCTGGTGCCATTATGTAGGGTGCTTTAGTAATAGGCCCCGTGCCTGGTATTAAGTCGATGGAGAACTCCACATCTCTCTTGGGTGGCATCCCTGGTAACTCTTCTGGAAATAGGTCAGGAAAATCTGAAACGACTGGTATGTCTGACTGTGTCTACTCCTCCTGCCTCATGTCCTGGACATAACACAAATAGACTGGCTGTCCCTTCTTCACCTTCTTCATCAATGTGATAGCAGATACTAGCTTGAAAGTAGGTTCCATTGGAGTACTGCGATATGAAACTGTCTTGCCCTTAGGGCACTTCAGTAGCAATCTATGCTCCGCGTAATGTAGTTGACCTTTATATTTCTGAAGCCAATCCATGCCCATGATGATATCAAAACCTAAATTATCCAACTCAATCAAATCCACGTGAAAATCTTCATTCAAGATGTTAATCTGAACTCTCTTGTGTAGATGCTCCTGAATCGAACAGTATCGATGCACTCACGCCATTTACTGTGAAGGTTCCCATGATGACATTCCCCTTATCCTTGGCCTCGGTCTTGTCCAACACATTCAGCACTGCTTCTCCATTAGACTCGAGGCCTGAGGTTAACAATTCGTAAGATAGTGAGGTTGGGGTGCATGTCTCAAAGGAATTAAAATGCCATTCATTAATCCAATGATTCTTACATACAAGCTCTATAATTACATCAATATTGCCTAAACGTCAAATTTAACCGTCCAGGTTTCAAATGGGTAGTATTTACTAAGGTTGATGGGGCTGTGTTCAACCTAATGCTCTTAATCCCATGGTATACTAATCTAGATTCTCCACCAAATATCAATACATCTCCTGACTTCAGAATACTCTTTCTCGCCTTGTCCATCCTCTTCTGATCACCGTATAAAAACTCAGCATCATCTCCAATGGAGAATGATACAACTGGTATCCCTTTGGTAATTGACTCGGATGTCTCGTCTCGGTCCTGGTGTAACCCAAGTTTTCTCTCTTTCTCATAGAAGTTCGCGATACAAATGTCGGCTTTCATGTCTGGTACCGGGTTGGTTTCTAATTGTTGAGCAATCTTGAGCGCTTCTGTCACCAAAGTTTGATAAATATCAGTTATCCTAGGAACTCGTGTTCCATCCATCTTTCTAACTACTTGATACAACCTAGTTTGTGGATCCCAATCCTTTCCCATACACATCATATACAATTTAAGTTTTGATCCACTACCATATCCTGGAGTGTAAAATCCTCCAAGACCTATTCCCAAAGTACTACATTCATTTACAATAGCTATTTGTTCATCTAGACTTAAATATTGCTTGAGTAGGATCATGCCGGGTCGAAGTACTTGGCATTCTTTCCCTGGACATTCCCGACCTTCGCTCATAGGCTCAGGTGATCTCGGTCTCATAGGTAAAAGAAAACAAATGTCAAAGTATCCTAGTAGGTGAGAGGTTTCCTAAGTTAGGTCTCTCTAAATTTTATTTCACACTAAACACATACAAGTCTCATCGGCTGGATGACTGTAAACACACATTCATAGCATCATGCTTTTGGTTTAAGTTCTAGGCTTACCGGTTTCGCACTAAGCGCTAGCCTCAGCGCTTGAAGCTCCCACTGAATATAGGGTGTTTCTTCCTGGAACTATCTCCTTTCCCTTCTGACTCCCGGATGAGGATGGCTGTCCTGTCGGTCCTCTAGTATAGGTGTTAGTCTGTGGTGCCTGACCTCCTCTTGGTCCGCCCGCCTCTGTAGCATGAGTCCTCTGTGAACCTCTAGATCCTTTATACACTCTGCTTGCTGGGTTGGAGAAGCATTCAGACTCCCGGTGGCCTTCCTTTTTGCAATAGCGGCACTCCACCTTCCTTCCTGAACAATCTACGCCGGGGTGATCATTTCCACAGCGCTTACAGTAGTAGTGGTGCTGGGTTGGCTTATTGCCTATTGTTTATACAACATGGTTTAGTAAAGGTGTTGCTAATAAATATTTTGGTTAAGTGAGAGGTGGGTATCCTTACCCTTAGGTGGTGCCGATCTAAGTGGCTGAGCATCAATAGTTGGGCCGGTCAGACGAGGGACCTGCTCCTTCGTCTTCTGACCATGGAAGTCCTTCCGCCCCTTCTTCTTATCAAAGAATTTCCTGTTGAAGGTTTAGGTTAGTGACCAAACTAAGTGTAGGTAATATATGAGTACTCCTTCTCAATCAAAGGTTTCTTACTTCCCCTTCTTGTAGTAACCGCCAGAGGTTGCTCCCCCATCTTCTCCCTTAGTATTCTTTCTCGTCTTTCCCTGGGCCTCTTCCCTGGATTGAAGCATTAGTTTTGCTGCCGATGCGGCGTCATAACATTCTTGTAAGGTAGCGAAACGTATTGCTCCCATAGTGCCCTAGATGTGAAATTGCAAACCTTCCCTAAACTTTTGGATCTTCACGGTGTCAAAGTAGTCGACCCCTGGTATGTAATCAAGCAGACTGATAAATCGTGCGTAGTACTGGTCAACTGTTTGACTCCCCTGGATTAAGGTGAAATACCCCTAAATTAATTTAAATTAATTTAGGGGATTTCTTTTATTAAACCATAAATAATACTATTAATATTAAATTATGGTATGGAATTATGAATATTAAATTATTATATGGAATTGTGAAATTTATTTAGGGGTTTTCTCCTATTTAACCCTAATTATTATACATTATTATATAGTGTTATGAATTTAATAATAAGATTTATAAGTCAATAAATCTTGGGAAAATTTTTAAACACTCCAAATATATTATAAAGATTTTAGGAAGTGTTGGAACATTGTTTTGAAACATAAAAGTCAATATAAAATTCTAGAAACCTTAAAGCTTATTAAGCCTTGCTAGAGTTGACTTTTTGAGAATGGTCAAACCAGGCCATGAAACCTATACCAATAAATAGGTTATGAAAAACCATGAAGATCGATAAAAAGAACGTTAAAAACGGATCATCCTAGCCAAAGTTATGATAAATTGAAGTTTAGAGCCAAAATTTAGGAGGTTGCTGACGTGTCCAAGACAGGCTGACTCAGCCGCGCCCAGTCAGCCCCAATTTAACTTAGTCTTTTCAGATTTCCTTCAGTTATGGCATGCCATGGGTCGATCTTTAGACACCTATATCTTTTTCTCTACTCCACCATTTGGTATGCCGTTTGTTTCATTCGATTCTCCTATCTTTCCTCTTTCCAACCATTACTCACACATCATCTAACTCCTTCTACATCGACGGGAAAATCGATCTAAAGTTGCCTCCTCGCGAGTTCGTAACCCAGAACTGCAGTTTTTCCTGAAAACGGGTAAACTTCGTCACGCCATAACTTCTTCATTTCTCATCCACATTTCGTGTTCTTTAGCTTTTTTTGAAGATCTCTAATCCCTCTACAACTTTCATGTTGATGGCCAAGGCTGATTCGCACTGGTTTGGGAGATAAGTCTGTCTAAAGTTGCCTAGTCGATCACGGTCGAAAATCTGCCCAGTTCATCCCGAAACCAACTAGGTAAACACCGATCTTGAGAGATCTGTAACTTTCTCCCTAGTTCATAAAATTCCATGATTCTTCCACTAACATCTAGAGTTACATGTCTAGTTTGGATTGTGATAGGTTCCATGAATCAAGTCTCTCTCAGTTGGTGCGAGTTGATTCGAGAAGGAGCATACCTGAACCGCACATAAAATATCGATTTCCAGTTTTCCCGATTTGGTTTCGCCCCGTTAATGCAATTCCGGTGAGTTTCCGATCAAATTTCTCCATGGTTTCCATTCGAAATGTCATCATCGATCAAACCCACATACCAATTTAGTCTATTATGCATTACAATGGGAGAATTTGTAGGAATTGCAACCGAATTAAGTTCTGTACCGAAATAAACCCTAACTCTCGAATCGATTTCGAAACTTGGTGTATACTGCATTATAATTGGGGAAATCGGTACCATTAGAACCGGAATTTGATTACGAATCGATAGGAACAAGAATCACTCGATTTCGTTCTGTAGATTGAGAGATAATCGGGATTTAGTACTCGAATGGGTTATTGAGTTCGATGATGAACTAGCGGATTCTGGGCCGTCCGATCTCAGTTAATAAACATGGACGGCCGAGATTAGATCGTGGGGATTTAAGAAGTATTAAGTGAATATGTTTTCCAGAATAAAGTCCTAACTTGCTAGATTTATTTAATGGCCTTCCCGAATGTATTTTGACTTGAAGTTTTAACCATAGATTCCTTATAAAATCTAGATTATTTTGATGTAAATTAATATGGGTTTTGAGTTTTTAACAATAAGTTATGATTTTTGCAAGTTACGAGTATTATGGAATTATTTGGATAATTTAAAATAATATTTTTATGAAATACAAATTTTATAATATGTCTAAAATGTTATAGTTACTATATATTTAATTTGGGGATTTTTGGACAATTGTAAATGGGTCTAAAAATTGTGTTTATGAGTTTTTCATAAGAATAACTTATAATATATGGTTTTTAATGTAATCAAAAATTAAAGTATAGTTGGTTAATGAACTTTATAGGTTGGGGAAAATATAATAAGACTGATTAACATTTAATACAGTATGTTTATAAATATTTTGGGTACTAACTTTAAGTGAGTAAAAATTGTTACATATATTATATATATATTTATATGAGAGAAATAGAAAAACTTATATTAAATCAAGGAATTTAACTAAACTACATTTTATTTATTATATATAATATGGAAGCTAATATGTTTAACGAAAACTAAGGGAAATACTTTATTTTATAAACCATATATTGGATGTAGCTATGTGTAAAAGTTAGTATAAATAATTAAGTGCAATAAAGCTACACAAGGAATGTCTTGAATAAATCCTAATATATATACACATAAAAAAACTACATAAATAAAAGAAATAAAATGCCTTATAGAAAATATAATATGAAGGAATTAATGAGATAAACTAAACCTCTACATAATACTAATAAAAGAATACTATATGAGGCGGTATTTAATTAAGATTATTAATCTTAAGGAGTTATCTTTGAATTTCTAAGATTTATATAAACCGTATTAAAATACATGTATAGTATTAGTCAACGACCATAATGTAAGTCTATAATTGGGTTAAGTAATTAATAAGTTAAAACTTAGGAAAATTGTGATTAGATTGCATAAATGATACACAAATAGATCTTATTCTATAATTAATGATAAATAAATGTAATACTTTTACATCTAAATGTTCTTAATATATAAACAATAATAAAGTAAATAAAATACTTTTACATATGAATGTGAGGTGGATTAGTAAGTCTAGATCTAATCATTTCTTAACATTTATGGTATTGAAATATAACTTAATGTTTTAAGTTAAAATCATTAAAAGGATTATGATATAAAACTACATTAAACTATGATTTGGAAATTTATTCAAATGATAATCCTTAAGTTTCTTGGCATTAGATAAGCCATATGAAATACATTTATAACATTAATTACCAATACTTAGGATGTGAGTCTACAATTAAGTGAGGTATTTAGTAGTTAGAATTTATAGAAAGGTTTATAAATAGGAATTTGATACTTAAAACCTTTGAACCTTTTATGAGATAAAACTAAGTTACATAAGAGATTATTGATCTACTTTACGACACTAAAAATATTAATGTGTCATTTGAGTATAAGGTATGAGGATTTTTCAGAACATATTATCTTATTAAGTAATTGACAATTTCACTTGTGAATGAGAGTTTAATTCTTAGATAAATTCTACCTTATGTTAAGATATAATGTTCATCCTAAAACATAATAAAGGAGATTAATTTATTAAGTTATTCCTTTGAAACCTTAGGTTTTGTAAACAATATGAAAAATGTATTTTAAGACGTAAGTTTATTAAAATTTAGTATAAAAGGATTATACATAGTCTATAGCGGGAATGTGTGTAAAAATAAAACATTTGGGAAATTAAATGTAAGCGAGGATAAATAAAAGGTTATCTTAAAGTGCCTTATTATATAGTTAATGATAAAGTAAATGATATACCTTGGAAATACTAAATGTAAGAGTTCGATAAATCTAAGTTAACTATAATATAGTTATTCAAGATGAGAAGCAATTTAACATTTTATGATAAGATTATTAGATGGTTGTAATAAAAGTCATCCTAAACTAAACATATGATAAATGAGTGTAGTAACTCAATTAGGTTATCATAAAATGCATCTATTACACCATGTTTCCAATATACAGGATGTAGATCTTAATTAAGTTGAGGGGAAAACTTAATCATAATGGATTATTTGGTAATCCTGATAAAATACATAATCATTACATTGTGAAATAATAGTATAATATTCTAAGATAAACCTATCATAGGTCATAACCCGATATTTATTCTAAATTAGGAATAAAAGTATTAAGCTTAAAAATTATTATTGAGATTCTAAGATTAGATGAATAATATAATACACACTTATGATATAAGGGTCTCAAGAGTCTTGAATTGAGAATTAGGGTTAAGTATGAATAAAGTGGATAAGAGTGTAACAATTAACAAGTGTTAATAACATACATTCCCTAGTCTTACAACCTTGGGTTATACAACATTCTAATATAAGTCAAAGGTTATACATAACATTTAAGTGAGGGCTTAAAAGACAATTGAGACTTAGAAATAAGAGTGAGGAATTTATTTAAGTTTAACTTAGGTTACAAGTTATTGATGTTAGACTACCTTTAATATTCCTCAGAGTATTGTTGATTATTTGCACAAGTCGACTAGAACTGCTACAACGATTACCAGGTACGATTTCTCGTACTCAGATACTTTTGCTAACGGACTTTATGGAATGTTTTGCAAAACGCTGATTGAACTGAAATGAATTTCCAAAAGGAAACTATTTGTATGACTAACTCAGCTTGATGTGACTAACTGAGCCTTGAATGTACAACTTGCGTGGTTATTGGTTCCTTCTATCTGGTTGTTTCATTAGATATTATCTGCCTGGGGTTTACGCCTCTGCACTCTGTAGGACTGAGTGTTTTGGTATCGCTCTGGTGTAGTTAATGATCTAGTGGAAATATGGGAAATGTCAATCTTGGTAAATGCTTCTTTTGACCCTGGATATTGTTTCCTCCATGAGCTGAGTCTTGGTTGTGATGTGCACACATCTTCATCGGTAAATAGCGAGGGGCTGTATATCCCCTGTCCAATCGGACATTGTAAACAGCGAGGGGCTGTATATCCCCTGTCCTATCGGACGTAGTTAACAGCGAGGGGCTGTATATCCCCTGTCCCAAAAGGGACGCAGTTGGCAGTAGGGCCATCTCTTCCAATTGGTTTAATTCCACTCTTGAGTTATGGTTCTTGGATATCTTCTTTCATTCCTAGTCCTTGTGACTACTTGGGTCTTTCTAATCCTAATTGGCACTGAATCTAACTTAAGCAATGTATGTTCACTAACTTCTGGCGTGGTTTCTTTTATGTTGGCTCACTCTACCTTCACGTTATTTATCTCTATCCTTGACTTGTTATCTTTGACTTGGTGTTTTGGTGTGCCTTGTTCCTCTGATTTGTTTTGAGCATTTGACTTCAAGTTATTGTTATTTTAAGAGTTATGTTTTTCTTTTAATACTGTTGTTTTGGAGAGTTGTACCAGTTCCATTCCAGGGAACTGACTCACCCCTCCTGGGGTGGGCTGCTTGGTTTCATCTTGTAGGTACGAATTGTTATACAGGTGGTCACAAAGAGTATGAGTGTATGGGATGGGGATTAGGATTTTGGAGAGCTACAGTATTTTGTTATCATTACTTTTATACCATGTTTTCTCGAGTTCAGACCGTAGCATTTGTAATATCATAGGTTGTAATTGGTGAGGTTTGGTGCCGGGTGTTTGGAACCCGATGATCTGTAATCGCCTTAGTATTTTATTTCCGCTGCATTTATGATAAGTAGGGGCGTTACAGAAAGTGGTATCAGAGCGTAGTTACGCTCTGAGCCCGAGAAAACAAGCCGAGTGAAATAGTTAGAATATAGGTGCCCTTAAAACTGGGGAATTGGGGTAGAATTGGGAAGTGAGGATTCCAGTAAGGCACGACTCCTAACCCTTCTTGGATTAGTGAATGATTTCTTTATACACTTTTTGTATGAATGTCTATTAGGAATAGTGTGTTGTCATACCGTTTGACCATTAAACTATAGGAAATAATAATAATAGTAATAAGTCTGGAACATTATCAATTGGGTATGATAAGATCTTGGTTGGAATAAATCATACATTGAACTACTTTCAAAAGCATACGTATGGAAAATACATGGCTAAGAAAGCAATGCTTTAAAAGCTTGAACACATGTTCCCAGAATTTTAAAGAATACTTTTGGTTGAAAATAGTATACAAGTGGAGCTTTGAATAACTAAGTGATATATACTTCAACTCCTTTAAAGCTTGAAATATATCTCAAGAACTACTTGGTACAAATTATTACCTAAAGATAATGTTTAAGATAAATCTTAAAGTCTAAAAAAAAATTATTAAACTAACAAGAACTAGTAACTCATCAGAAAAGATCAACATCCAAAACCTGTAATCCACACTAAAACTCTATGTTAACTTCAGAAAGAAAATACATAAACCTAACACCCTACGGGAAGTGCCTGGTGCGACGAACTCCTAGGCTGAAAGTAGTGGGGGTGCACACTCACTTCTGGAAGTCTAGGGGCTAGACAAGCCTTGTCATCTAACCGTAAATAATCTTCTACGCAAGTGATGGATTGTGTTGAACTTGAGGAGGATTGGTGGTAAGACGTTACCATCATGAAATCTTGAGCTAGGCATATTTCATTACTAGCCACAATGAACAATTCAAAATTTGTATCTTAAGATTCAGTATCAAAATTCATACATGTAAAGGGTTTATTGAGTTAAATATTTGGTGCAAAATACCTATACATGGAGGAAGGGGATTTAAATTTGGGTACTCCAAGGTACAACATCTACCCCTTATTAAATATAAAAAAAATATATATATTAAAGGAAGTAACTTAAAGATTGAGTGAAGGGAAGAGTAATACTAAACTAAATATCATTGATTCTTAAATACTTGGAGTAATGAGCATCTAAAAAAAAATGAGAGTTACTTAATTATTGGAAATTCTCATGTTTATTTGGAAGTTTAACATTATACATATGCAAAATTTTAGAAGTCACAGAAGGTGTATTTTTATAAAGGAATATAATACAAATTTTAATGTATGGTTGGCTAATAAAGCTTTGAATATAATTTTGAAAGACTATCTAGACTTATTATATGATCTAAAATATTATTTAAACTACTCAAACATGTTACACCTGATTTATAGCTTGTTAATATATTGATATGTGAAAATAACATAAATGGCAATTTACGTATTTTAGGTTATAAATTCGGTACAAGGTTTCATGAAAGATTTAATTGCATTTAAAAAAAAGAAGAAGTTTTAATATATAGTATGATACTATTTTAAATAAGTTCATGAATTTTTAAGCCATGACAATTAAGAAACTTTAGGTTATAAAATGCTTCTAGAGAAATGTTGTAGTAAGGATGCATTTAAATAATTACATTACATTATAATGGAATTTTTCTTTTATGAATTAATAGTTTCCAAATCACATGATTAAGATTTTGATACCTACTACACCAATACTTAAATAAAGAAAGAGTGAACTAAAATGTTATTATAGTAATATCTAAGTATAACCTATGTTCCGTTTTCAAAATTAACCTACTATATGAATGATGAATTCTAAACTTTGTTCTTGTCAATGACCGTAAGAGAGGCGAAATGAGTTAGGAAAGCATGTTGGGAACACTAAAAGATTTAATTATAATCAAGCTAGAATAACAACGAGTGATATTGTGCATCAAAAATGAACTGCATCTCTTGAAGGAGGAATCTCCATAGGAGATGTAAAATATAGTGCTCCTTAAAAGTGAGTTTAAATTCCACTTCTTTATTACGAGACGGATATGGGTCGTACCCTATTTTAAGGGGGGGTACGACATCTTCATAAAATAAACATACAATATAAAATGAACATATAATGGACATATCATTCGTACTGGTCATAAAATGAATAGGTAAGGATCATAAAATTGAAATACCCCGTAATTAAAAACAGTGATTAATTAGGCTAATTATATTTTTGAAAGCTTAATTACACTAAAATAAATACTAGGGAATAAAATCCCGAAGAAAACGGACCTTTAAAATGGGTTAAAAGCATAAACGAACCTTAAAGCGCGTTTTTCGAGGAAACCGGGAAAACGCGACTTTAAGCGGGTCAAACAGACTCGTAACAATTTTGGTCAACTAAATAGTCACTAATAAATATTAGTGAAGCTTTAGAACCAATAAAATTAATTAAACGAGAAAATTTCCGGAAAACGGGTACCGGTTAGTAAGAACTGTAGCAACCGGTAAGTTGTGGGGTGAGAGAGTAAATAAACAAAGCTAATGTGTCCACTTGGTAAATAAAAATCTGAAAATGTTGTGTGTGTATAGAGGGGGCCGGTCCACTCACTACTCCCCTCCTCTTTATTTGCCTTTAGTGACTAAAGGACAAACAAATAAACAAAAATTAACACTCTCTCTCTCCTACCCCTCACCCCTCTCTCACGTAACTCCCTTCTCCTTCCCTCTGAATTTTTCTCCTCCCTCTCAGCCGATAATGGCAATTTCTTGAGCCCCAATACAGCCCTCTACTTCTCTCCTCTCTTTGACCACTCAAATCTCCTCCAAACTCGACAAAAATTATACCGTTGTAATCCCTTGCAAAGGAGAACATTTTCATCCTTTCAAAAATCCAAAAGCTCCACTTTCGATTTTATGGGTGTTCACCATTTGGAGATTCGAAGCCACCATTAGAAGCACCTTCACCTTCTCTTCATCTTGAGGTAAAAAGAAGTTCGAAAATCCATTGTTTCTAGCTCTCATGGGCATTTTAAGAATTTCCATGTTTTGAACTCTTGGCTCTTTGTTGCTTCAGCCGATTTTGGCTCCATCTTGGGCTAGAAATATTGTTCTCTTGCTAAGCAAGAACTTCATCTACTCATTGGAAGGTAACATTCTTGCCTAAACCCAAAAACTTGAATTCTAGGGTTAGTATAAAATGGATGCTAAATTAGTATTGTGTATTGGTATGTGCTGTAGCACCTTGTGTGTGGGAACCCTATTGGGACCGAGAACAAAGAGAAGAAAGGAAGAGAAGGAAAAGAAAGAAAGGAAAAACTAGCAAGATAAGGTAATTGTTCTTACCTTGAACTAGCTTGTGTATGTGGTATTGTAACAGTTTTTGAGTAAGTAAAAGGATTAATGGATTGAGTAATGAGTAGTGGTAATATAGTAATGTATTGGAGAAAAGAATGTAACAGTTTTTGAAGGTTTAAATGATGTTTAAAACTTGGAAAAAAACCTTGGGTAGTGAATGTGTATGTGTGCAGGATTTTATTGATGTGGTAGTAGTGTTGAAGTATTGTACAACAGGTTATGAGAATGAGTACATGTGAGCTGTCCTTAAGTGTGGAGAATGTTAAAAATATAGGGGATACTATGGCAAATTTTGTGTAGAAAAGAGAGGACTTAAGTTGTTTAAGATGAGGAAGTATTTGGAGAGTCTAAGAGGAGTGGTTTTGTATTTTGAAACAGATTGGGAAAAGAGTAGGTTAAGGGAATGGAACTAGGATGTGAGTAATGAATTTGAGATGCCAAGAGTAGCATTAGTTGAGGGAGTAATGAAGGTTAGAAGTTTGAATGAAAATCTGTAGCAATGAAGAAAGAAAATTGGTATAAGTGCTGGAATGAAGGAGGAAAATGGGTGTAAGTGGATTGATGGATTTAGCAATGAGTTTGATGGATGAACGAAGGTGAATTAGAGGATTTAAATGGTGTTTAAACATGTAGGAAACATGTGGAAATGAGTAGGAAAAGATTGGGTGTGAATTGAGTAGAGTTTGGGATTCAAAATAAGTAATTAAAATGAGTACTGGGCTGGACCGACCCTAGGACCGATCCTAGCAGGGTCGGTCGACCCGAAAATCAGTAATCCCGAAAGCTTCTGCATCCGACCGACCCAGAGGACCGACTCTGTCTGGGTCGGTCGAGTAGGAATCTTTGGTTGGAAATGTCTCTGCAGCCGACCGACCCAGGGGACCGACCCTGCCTGGGTCGGTCGAGAAGAAATTTTGAGTCGGATTCTTTCTGTAACCCCAGACCGAAAACAGTGGACCGACCCTGGCTGGGTCGGTCGGTCTGAAATTTTCTGTAATCGAGTCTCTGCACCCGACCGACCCAGGGGACCGACCCAGGGTGGGTCGGTCGGGTCAAACAAAAAAAAATGTTTTAATTATATGACTATAGCAATCATATCATATATATATGCCTACATACCCGTAAGCATATATATGTAGTAATACACCATTGATGGAGTAATAATGGTAAGGAAGTAAGTAATTTTGTAAGAAAACAAGTTTGTGAGGTAGTAAAGAAAAGAATGGTTTTATAACCAAGTATGAATGTAAAGAAGTAGTAAGTATACATTGAAAGTATTAATGAGGGAGTAAGTTAGATCAATAATAGATCATTGATCGTACTACTTCATGTATGTATAGGAATCAATAGTTGATCCCCAAAGGAACCGGTAGAACGTATTCGACGGTGAACGGTATGATTTCCTCATGCCCTGTATCCTAACTTGGTTACCCCGATTTGTGTGTTTATGTGATCACCAACAAGATAAATGCATGAACCGGATTTATATTGCACTTATATGTGTTTGAACTATATTGTTCTTGTTTGTTGCTCTTGAACTCATAGTTTGTATAATTCATGAAATGAATGGATGGAAATGGAGTGTATGTGTAAGTATGAGTACTTGTGTATGTATGTATGTATGGAAGTAAGTATGGACTTCTACTAATTCCTAACAACCTAACTCCTAACATGAGTAATGAGTAAAATGGAATGAGTAGAAGCCCGATATAGTTTCGGCCACGGGTGAGGATAAGGAACCACAAGAGGTTGGAACCGAATCCTGGCTATGATCTTTTCCTTGGACCAATTCCCTTTGTATGGGTAGCATCCTGGATTAGTGGGCCACCCTAAAGCCCGGTGGTGGGAAGTAGTATTCCCTGCCCGGAGGTCATACCGACTTAATTGGAAGTAAAGTATGTAAAAAGTATGCATTGTATTTGTATTGGTCTTGACTATTGTAAGTCATTGACCCGGAGTAAAAGTATTGAACACCGATTAACCCGGTGTGTAATAAGGCTAACAAGACCTTGTATGTATTGGAGAATTGTATCTCCGTGATGCGGTGAGTATGGTAAGTATGAATGAATGACTTGTATTGTATTCCTTGTATACATTAAATGTATGTATGCTTGGTAAAATGAATGTATTGTATTGTATTGTATAAAGCATGTATGTATGTATGAATGAAACGAACCGCATGTACCCGACCAAATAGTTGGCGTACCCTCGCTAGTACGCGGGGTATGCGGTTATCATATGCAGCGTAAGCTGACCCCCTTGGGGGAATGTTTTTACTCCACAGGTACCGGCGAGGCGTGAAGGTAGAGTAAGGGCCGCATGTAATTCTTTTTAGAGTAGTTAGTAGGAATTGGAATAGTGTACCGAGTTGTACACGGCTAGAGCTTTTGGGTAGCCGGTGTACCATGTGGTACACCTTTTTGGGATATTGAATTCTTGATTGGTTAGGAAGGAGTAGTTGTATAAACTCATCATTTTTGGGAAGTAGACATGGAATGTAATTCATATATTCGGTATACTCGGTAATCAAATGTAAGCTAAGTATTTGGTATTGTAAAGTATGTAGTGTATGTATTCATTCTAATCGTCAGACCGACACGTGTAAGTAGTAGCCTTGTTAACCTTGGATGGTTAACGGCATTGTATCACCCGCCGGGAGTAGGTAAGTATTCCGCTGCGAGTAAGGCAACTATGGGAAGGATTAGAGGATAATGGAAGGATTAGCGGTTGGGGTGTTACAAAAAGTGGTATCAGAGCGAAGTATCGCTCTGATGATTAGAACCTAAGAGTAGTGATTACCGAGTTAGGATTTCAACCGTCTTAAGACGGATATTTAGAGACCTAACTAGGAACTACGTTAGCAATAACGGATACCACTAACGTCTGCAAAGACGATACCATTGTTTGAATGAAGACCATGAGGTCATAGTATCACAAATCTAATGTAATCCACACTTGTTCAGATGTCAGGACGAGGTCGAGGCCGACCTAGAGGAGAGACATCTGATGGACCGGGCGCGCAGACGATAGCTGAGATCGTCGCCGCCACGGTAGCGCAGATGCTACCGCAAGTAATCACGACCGTACAGCAAACACAGCAAACGCAGCAGCAGCAATAGCAGCAGCCCGACCCACCTCATCCCCGAGAAACAAATTGGGTAAAAGCTGTCGCCGACCTTCGACCTACATGCTTTAAAGGCGAGAGCGACCCCGCCAAGCTCGAGGCCTACCTCTCCGAGATGGAGACGGCCTTCGAGACACTTGAGACTCCCGCTGGAGTTCGAGTGAGGATAGCTGCGTACTACCTCGAGCGGCTATGGACTGGTGGAAGCTCGTTAAGGCCGAGCACATAGCTGACCCTGCTTTCGGATGGGAAGCATTCACCTCTCTTCTCCGAACTAAGTACTACCCCGAGCATGTCAAGACCAAGAAAAGGCTTGAGCTCGATGCACTAAAAATGACTGAGAAGATGACGGTTGATGAGTATTACCGCACCTTCACCTCTCTTCTCCGACTTCACCCGACCTTGGGTATACCGGCCAAGTCTTGGTCGACCGCTTCTACGGCGGATTGAGCCATCGACTCCGGTATGGCATGGGCTTCACTCGGTTTACCTCCCTTCAGGTAAACAAGTTGAACCCTTAAGAAGCCATGAGTAATGTGAATTAGTATTCCCGTATGTAAATGTAACCTAATGCCTAAGTAATTCAGGAGTTTTACTGCATCTCGAGTTTAGATCACCTGCCAGCTGAGAGATGAGGAACAAGCGCTGAAGCGCAAGGTGAGCGGCAAGGGTAACCCTCCGATGAACAAAACCAATCCAAACCCTGGAAGAAAAGGAAGGGGAAGCACTCCCACCAGCAGAAAACTAAACATCTGGAGACGGCGGTGCCCATGCTGAAGGCAAGGCAACTGAGCCGTTACAGATTGCCTACACCGCTCCTCAGTGGCAGCGAAGCCACTGAGGTCTCAGCCCTACAGGGGTAAAAAACCGAAACCGAATTATACACTTGTGAAATTGTAAGTACATAGAGTATTGTAAGTATACCAAACCTGCTAACTTGAAAGCTATAGGTTCTGGATTTGGCCAAGGAAAGAACCAATCTGATGGCCGCAGCTACATCTGCCGTAACTGCAACAAGGATCATCCCGGCACAGATTGCCAAGGAAGGGAGATCCGCTGCGTTCATTGTCAGAAAACCGGGCCACCGTGCCAATGCATGCCCGGAGAATTCTAAGCCCAAGGGCAATACCAGGGCTACAAGCAGCGTGAGGGCAAGGAGGTTGCACCTGGCGATGCTCATGCCAGCAACCTCACAGGGACAGGGGTCCGAGGTCCGCAGAAGGGCGCACCGCAGAGGCAGCCGGCCTTACACATCATAGACCGTGATGGGACCGGGACTAAGTCCGGCCCAGGTAACCACTGTAACCTTAATCCTTGAAGAGCATGACTAAGTATTAAAGTAATTGATGAATGAAAGCATGAATGCGTAAGTATTTGAGTATGAAATTGAGCATGAATAAGTAACATGGAAGTATGTATTGAGCATGAAATGAATTAGTAAGCCTAGAACTATTCTAGATGAATTTACCACCTTAGGGAAATTCCATATCTGTTACCCAATACCTTCAAACTCACCTCATGAAGAGCCGACATCGCCAACCACCACTTCAACAACGAACAGTGTCAGGTCATCCGCCCAGGTATGATTTATTAAAAGGATACCTGACACCCGAAGCACAAATTTCAATCATCCGACGATGCAACGAGTTAGGAACGGGTCCAGGAGGATTTTATACACCCGAATTCCCCGGTGGAGCTACAATGAAGCTGAAAATGATGTGCTTGGGAAAGGACTGGAACCCTTATACCAAGACATACCAAACAACGCGAGCAGGAGACGGAGCAACACCTCCAGCAATACCCCCAGAATTCCAAACGCTTGTCACACAAGCTGTAGAAATTGCACAACAATGTGAAGATGAACCAATCCCTGCACTTGAAGCAGATCTGTGTATCGTCAACTTCTATGAGAAAGAAGGACGACTTGGCTTACACCAAGACAAGGACGAGACAGCGGAATCTCTTGAACTAGGAGTGCCCGTAGTGTCTTGGTCCATTGGTGATGATGCCGTATTTTTGTATAGCGAGCGGAAGCGTGTGGACCTCGCAGAAAAATTGGTATTGAGATCAGGAGATGTTCTAATCATGGGTGGAAAATCAAGGTTGCTGTATCACGGGATCCAGAAGATCAAGTTGAATACGGCACCACCGGCAATAATCAATGCCACACACATGATACCAGGACGCCTGAACCTTACCTTTAGAAAGTATTAATCTTGTAGTAGCATGTAATCCAGTAGTAACGTGTATTAGAGACACAGTATGTATGATGGTTGGGTTCAATAAAAGCAGTGTTGGTTATTAAATTCCACTTGCGTTCCACCATCTTTACTTATAATCTCATGAATCAATAGGTTGTGGACTCGGTACCGAAGGTAACCTGAGTATCCTCACCGAAGAACAAGCCGGCAAGAGCGGCACCATTCTAACGGGAACCTTCCCAGTAAACGGCATCGAAGCCTCAGTATTATTCGACTCCGGCGCCTCTCACACCTTCATATCGCCATCTCTTGCGAAGAAGTTGGGGCTAGATGCGGATGAGCTACCGAACTTCTTGGTTACTCTCCCATCGAAGGAGCGGGTACAATGTACCAAGTATTACAAATCAGCCACCATTCAAATCAAAGGTGAAGCGTTTCCCATTTCCTTCATCGAATTCAACGGATTGGGATTCGACTTAATTATTGGAATGAACTGGTTGGAGCGGCACAAGGGGAGAATCCTATGCGCCGAGCACCGATTGCTGCTCAAGAGTCCATCTGGGGTCACTGTTTCATACCGCCAGAGACCGAAAGAGCCTTCAACTACAGTCATCTCCGCCATGGCAATGTATCGGGAGCTCAGAAAAGGGCATGAAGTGTATTTATGTCACGTGCAAGACCTGGAGAGAGATCCAGAGTTCAGTGACGAGTAGCAGTAGTCTCAGAATTCCCTGATGTATTTCCGAAAGAGCTACCTGGTATGCCACCACAGAGGGCGGTAGAATTTGAAATCGATCTTGTACCGGGTACTGGTCCCATCGCTAGGGCACCATACCGTATGGCACCGGCAGAAATGGCAGAACTCAAGGAACAGCTACATGATCTTCTCGACAAAGGGTTTATACGCCCGAGCGTATCACCCTGGGGAGCACCGGTCCTCTTCGTGAAGAAGAAGGACGGTAGTCTCCGCCTCTGCATCGACTACCGCGAATTGAATGCGGTCACTGTAAAGAATAAGTACCCATTGCCACGCATCGACGACCTGTTCGATCAGTTGAAGGGAGCATCCGTCTTTTCTAAGATTGATCTCCGATCCGGTTACCACCAAATTGCTATCAAAGAGCAAGACATTCAGAAAACAGCATTCCGAACAAGATATGGCCACTACGAATTCACGGTGATGCCATTCGGTTTGTCTAATGCACCAGCCAATTCATGGACCTAATGAATCGGTTATTCAGTGATCAGCTGGACACTTCAGTAGTAGTATTCATTGACGACATTCTTGTGTATTCGAAGTCACCAGAAGAGCATGAAAACCATTTGAGAAAAGTACTTGAGACACTGCGCGAGAACCAGCTGTATGCGAAGTTCTCCAAATGCGAGTTTTGGCTAGATCAGGTATCATTCCTCGGTCATGTCATCTCGAGCGCGGGCATTTCAGTAGATCCATCCAAAATTGAAGCAGTGCGATCATGGCCTAGACCTAAGACTGTTACCGACATCCGGAGCTTTCTTGGTTTAGCCGGTTATTACCGGAGGTTTGTAAAGGACTTCTCAAAAGTCGCTAAGCCCATGACGTCATTGATGAAGAAAGATGCACCCTTTGTATGGACAAAGGAGTGCGAAGTATCCTTCCAGAAATTAAAAGACTCATTGACCTCAGCGCCAATTCTCACACTTCCAGAGGGCACAGAGGGATTTGAGGTGTATTGTGATGCATCGGGCAAGGGCATGGGATGCGTACTCATGCAGCATGGCAAGGTAGTAGCCTACGCTTCTCGCCAGCTGAAAAAGCATGAGGAGAATTACCCGACACATGATCTAGAGTTAGGAGCCATTGTCTTCGCCTTGAAGATATGGCGACACTATCTCTATGGGGTAAGCATCACCATCTATTCCGACCACAAAAGTCTACAGTACGTATTCACCCAGAAAGAATTGAACCTAAGGCAGAGGAGGTGGATGGAGTTCCTCTCGGATTACGACATCAACCTCCAGTATAAAGAAGGGAAGGCAAACGTAGTAGCCGACGCCCTGAGTCGTCGAGCACACTCGCTCCATTCGCTACTCGCTTCTTCTAGCTTGGTTGACGAGGTGCGAGACGCTCAGTTGAGCGACCCTTACTTCACAGAGATCAGACAGAAAATTACAGATGGTACCTTCGAGCGCCGAAAGTACGACTTCAAACTGCATGAAGATGGTCTGATCCGTTTGAATGGCAGATTATGCGTCCCCCGAAGCAATGCTGAGCTAAGGGATCGCATTCTGCGTGAGTCACATTGTTCGACATTGCATGTCCATCCGGGAGCCTCTAAAATGTACAAAGACATGAAGAGGTACTTCTGGTGGTCAGGATGAATCAGACGTGACTGAGTATGTTCTGAGGTGTCTCACATGCCAGAAGGTGAAGTTGAGCACCGAAGACCGGGAGGAATGGTGCAATCCATGCCCATTCCGGAGTGGAAATTCCACGACATCTCCATGGATTTTGTTGTTGGACTCCCACCTGCTAGGGGAGGACTCAACATGATCTGGGTAGTAGTGATCGCCTCACCAAGGTTGCCCGATTCATACCGATGAAGGACACCTGGAAGGTGGCGAAGCTCGCAGAGCTATTCGACAAGGAGATCATCCGACACCACGGAGTCCCAAAAACCATTGTATCTGACCGCGACACCAGATTTCTTTCGAGATACTGGAGAGCGACACGGGAAGCGCTTGGTACTGAGTTGAAGCTTAGCACCGCCTTCCATCCACAGACCGACGGTCAGACAGAAAGGACCATCCAAACACTAGAGGATATGCTAAGGGCATGTGCCTTAGACTTCCAGGGGAGCTGGATTGAGAAGCTTCATCTTATCGAGTTTTCGTATAACAATAGCTACCATGCTTCGATTAAGATGTCGCCATTCCAAGCTTTGTATGGTAGACCTTGCCGTACCCCGTTGTGTTGGGATGAGTCAAGCGAAGCGGTCATCATAGGACCGGAGTATTTGGAACAAGTACAAGCTGAGGTACAACAAATCCGAGCCAATATGAAGGCAGCCCAAGATAGACAGAAATCCTATGCGGATGTGCGACGACGCGACCTTGAGTTCGCCGTGGGCGACCAAGTGTTCCTGCGTGTCTCACCTATGAAGGGTGTCTTTCGATTTGGCCAGAAGGGCAAACTGAGCCCGAAATTTGTAGGCCCGTATGCCATTACCGAGAGGATTGGAGCCGTAGCTTATAGGCTAGCATTGCCTGAAGAATTGGGGCGTGTTCATGATGTCTTTCATGTATCACAACTCAAGAAATACATAGCCGATCCCTCTCATGTATTAGAACCCGAACATCTATCCCTAGAGCCGACGATGAGATATGTCGAGACTCCACTGCGAATCCTTGATACCAAGACAAGAGACACTCGCCATAAATCTGTACGAATGGTGAAGGTCTTGTGGTCTAACCACGACGTCGAGGAAGCGACTTGGGAATTAGAGGACGCCATGAAGGCGAAGTACCCGAATTTATTTGTAGACTAGATGTCTAGTATCCGTATAGCACGGAGGGTACGGGGCGTACCCCTTTTAAGGGGGGTAGAGCCTTTTTGCTTTTGCATTGCTTCGGGTTAGCATTGCATAGTATGTATGTATGTAATTGTATTTTGGTTGGCACATGTAGTGCTAAGTGTATTGTATTGGCACAAAGTAGTGCTAGTAGTATTGGTATGTAGTACGATGTGTATGGTATGTATGTAATGAGTAATGCATTGTGTTGTACGGTATATGACACGAATGACATTGTGAAGTATTGCGAATGTATTGTGGATTGTATGAATTGGATGGAGTTGTGTATGGTATTTGAATGAAGTATTGTGTATGGATTGAGTATTGCGTATGGTATTTGAACTAAGTATGTGGCATGGTATTGAATTGCGTATGCTGGTAGTGTAAGAATTGTGAACACCTTGTAAGGTGGTAGTAGAATGTATTGTGGCAATTGGCTTGCCAAATGAGTAGAAATGGTAAATGTAACCTTGAGCAACTTTGAGGGCAAAGTTTCTTAAGGGGGGTAGATTGAAATACCCCGTAATTAAAAACAGTGATTAATTAGGCTAATTATATTTTTAAAGGCTTAATTACACTAAATAAATACTAGGGAACAAATCCCGAAGAAAACGGACCTTTAAAATGGGTTAAAAGCATAAACGAACCTTAAAGCGCGTTTTCGAGGAAACCGGGAAAACGTGACTTTAAGCGGGTCAAATAGACTCGTAACAATTTTGGTCAACTAAATAGTCACTAATAAATATTAGTGAAGCTTTAGAACCAATAAAATTAATTAAACGAGAAAATTCCGGAAAACGGGTACCGGTTAGTAAAACTGTAACAACCGGTAAGTTGTGGGGTGAGAGAGTAAATAAACAAAGCTAATGTGTCCACTTGGTAAATAAAATCTGAAAATGCTGTGTGTGTATAGAGGGGGCCGGTCCACTCACTACCCCCTCCTCTTTATTTGCCTTTAGTGACTAAAGGACAAACAAATAAACAAAAATTAACACTCTCTCTCTCCTACCCCTCACCCTCTCTCACGTAACTCCCTTCTCCTTCCCTCTGATTTTCTCCTCCCTCTCAGCCGATAATGGCGATTTCTTGAGCCCCCATACAGCTCTCTACTTCTCTCCTCTCTTTGACCACTCAAATCTCCTCCAAACTCACAAAATTATACCGTTGTAATCCCCTTGCAAAGGAGAACATTTTCATCCTTTCAAAAATCCAAAAGCTCCTTTCGTTTTTGAGGGTGTTCACCATTTGGAGATTTGAAGCCACCATTAGAAGCACCTTCACCTCCTTTCATCTTGAGGTAAAAAGAAGTTCGAAAATCCATGGTTTCTAGCCCTTGTTGCATTTTAAGAATTTCAGTTTTGAACTCTTGGTTCCTTGTTGCTTCAGCCGATTTTGGCTCCTCTTGGGCTAGAATATTGTTCTCTTGCTAGTCAAGAACTTCATCTACTCATTGAAGGTAACACTCTTTTCTAAACCCTAAAACTTAAATTCTAGGTTAGTATAAAATGAAGCTAAATGGTATTGTGTATGTGTATGTGCTGTAGCACTTGTGTGTGTGGTCTCATTGGGACCGAGAACAAAGGAAGAAAGGAAGAGAAGGAAAAGGAAGAAAGAAAACTAGCAAGACAAGGTAATTGTGCTTACCTTGAACTAGTTTGTATGTGTATTGTAACAGTTTTTGAGTAGTAGAAATGATAATGTATTGAGTATGAGTAGTAGTAATTAGTAATGTATTGGAGAAAGAATGTAACAGTTTTGAAGTTTTAAATGATGTTAAAACTTGGGAAAATTGGGTATGAATGTGTATGTGTGCAGGATTTTATTGTTGTGTAGTAGTGTTGAAGTATTGTAAACAGGTTGAGAATGAGATGTGAGCTGAAATTAGTGTGGAGAATGTTAAAATATAGGGGAGACTATGGCAAATTTGTGTAGAAAGAGAGGACTTAAGTTGTTTAAGATGAGGTATTTGGAGAGTCTAAGAGGATGGTTTTGTATTTTGAAACAGATTGGGAAAAGAGTAGGTTAAGGGAATGGAACTA
The DNA here is from genome assembly GCA_023374045.1 of Limonium bicolor. Classification (NCBI taxonomy): domain Eukaryota; kingdom Viridiplantae; phylum Streptophyta; class Magnoliopsida; order Caryophyllales; family Plumbaginaceae; genus Limonium; species Limonium bicolor. Next base: position 298,683,513 of record CM041779.1, read on the forward strand.
GGATGTGAGTAATGAATTTGAGATGCCAAGAGTAGCATTAGTTGAGAGAGTAATGAAGGTTAGAAGTTTGAATGAAAATCTGTAGCAATGAAGAAAGAAAATTGGTATAAGTGCTGGAATGAAGGGAGGAAAATGGTGTAAGTGGATTGATGGATTTAGCAATGAGTTTGATGGATGAACGAAGGTGAATTAGAGGATTTAAATGGTGTTTAAACATGTAGGAAACATGTGGAAATGAGTAGGAAAAGATTGGGTGTGAATTGAGTAGAGTTTGGGATTCAAAATAAGTAATTAAAATGAGTACTGGGCTGGACCGACCCTAGGACCGATCCTAGCAGGGTCGGTCGACCCGAAAATCAGTAATCCCGAAAGCTTCTGCATCCGACCGACCCAGAGGACCGACTCTGTCTGGGTCGGTCGAGTGGGAATCTTTGGTGGAAATGTCTCTGCAGCCGACCGACCCAGGGGACCGACCCTGCCTGGGTCGGTCGAGAAGAAATTTTGAGTCGGATTCTTTCTGTAACCGACCGACCCAGTGGACCGACCCTGGCTGGGTCGGTCGGTCTGAAATTTTCTGTAATCGAGTCTCTGCACCCGACCGACCCAGGGGACCGACCCAGGGTGGGTCGGTCGGGTCAAACAAAAAAAAGTTTTAATTATATGACTATAGCAATCATATATCATATATATGCCTATATACCCGTATGCATATATATGTAGTAATACACCATTGATGGAGTAATAATGGTAAGGAAGTAAGTAATTTTGTAAGAAAACAAGTTTGTGAGGTAGTAAAGAAAAGAAAGGTTTATAACCAAGTATGAATGTAAAGAAGTAGTAAGTATACATTGAAAGTATTAATGAGGGAGTAAGTTAGATCAATAATAGATCATTGATCATACTACTTCATGTATGTATAGGAATCAAATAGTTGATCCCCAAAGGAACCGGTAGAACGTATTCGACGGTGAACGGTATGATTTCCTCATGCCCTGTATCCTAACTTGGTTACCCCGATTTGTGTGTTTATGTGATCACCAACAAGATAAATGCATGAACCGGATTTATATTGCACTTATATGTGTTTGAACTATATTGTTCTTGTTGTTGCTCTTGAACTCATAGTTTGTATAATTCATGAAATGATGGATGGAAATGGAGTGATGTGTAAGTATGAGTACTTGTGTATGTATGTGTAGAAGTAAGTATGGACTTCTACTAATTCCTAACAACCTAACTCCTAACATGAGTAATGAGTAAATGGAAGAGTAGAAGCCCGATATAGTTTCGGCCACGCGTGAGGATAAGGAACCACAAGAGGTTGGAACCGAATCCTGGCTATGATCTTTTCCTTGGACCAATTCCCTTTGTATGGGTAGCATCCTGGATTAGTGGGCCACCCTAAAGCCCGGTGGTGGGAAGTAGTATTCCCTGCCCGGAGGTCATACCGACTTAACTGGAAGTAAAGTATGTAAGAAGTATGTATTGTATTCGTATTGGTCTTGACTATTGTAAGTCATTGACCCGGAGTAAAAAGTATTGAACACCCGATTAACCCGGGTGTGTAATGAGGCTAACTGGACCTTGTATGTATTGGAGAATTGTATCTCCGTAATGCGGTGAGTATTCGGTAGTATAAACGGTCGACTTGAGTTGTCTTCCCTGCATGTATTGTATGTATTGAATGTATGTATGCCTTGTGAAATGAATGTATTGATGTGTATAAACCATGTATGTATGTATGAATGAAACGAACCGCATGTACTCGACCAAATAGTTGGCGTACCCTCGCTAGTACGCGGGGTATGCGGTTATCATATGCAGCGTAAGCTGACCCCCTAGGGGGAATGTTTTTACTCCACAGGTACCCGCGAGGCGTGAAGGTAGAGTAAGGGCAGCATGTAATTCTTTTTGGAGTAGTTAGTAGGAATTAGAAGAGTGTACCGAGTTGTACACGGCTAGAGCCTTTTGAGTAGCCGGTGTACCATGTGGTACACCTTTTTGGACATTGAACTCTTAATTGGATAGTAAGGAGAGGTTGTATAAACTCTTCATTTTGGGAAGTAGTCATGGAATGTAATTTGCCTAACTTGGATACTCGGTAATCAATTGTAAGTAAGTATTTGGCATTGTAAAGTATGTAGTATGTATTTGGTTTATTCTAATCGTCAGACCGATACAGTAAGTAGTAGTAGCCTTGTTGGCCTTGGATGGCTAACGGCGTTGTATCACCCGCCGGGAGTAAGTAAGTAAGCAAGTATTCCGCTGCGAGTAAGGTAAGTATGGGAACGATTAAAGGATTATGAAAGGATTAACGGTTGGGGTGTTACACCCAGTTTACTTCTCTGGGTGGAGGGGGCGGGATTGGTCCCGTTTGAGTCTGTTGGTTCTGTTGGTTTTGCTGCATAGCATTGATTACTTGCGGTAGCATCTGCGCTACCGTGGCGGTGACGATCTCAGCTATCGTCTGCGCGCCAGGTCCTTCAGAGGCTTCGCCTCTAGCTCGGCCTCGGCGTCGTCCTGACATCTGAACATTTAGCATTTACATTAGGCTTCGCAAGATATAACTCAAGGGTCTTGGAATTTAAGCAAGGTATCGTTCCTAAGAACGTCAAGGGTATCCGTTGTTAACAACGGTAGTTCCTAGTTAGGTTTCTAAGTATCCGTCTTAAGACGGTTGAAATCCTAACTCGGTAATCCCTATGCTCGGAAACTATGGACATCAGGGCGTAACTACGCTCTGATACCACTTTTTGGAACACCCCTACCGTTAATCCTATGCTTACCGTCTAATCGTCCTCATAATCCTACTACGTCGCAGCAAAAATACTACTACTACGGCGGGTGATACAACGCCGCTAACCGCCCATACGCCTAGCATGGCTTACACTACCTACAGTGACGGTCTGATGCCTAAGTATACCGAGCTACTACATACCATACCAATTACAAAGATAGCATACTTACATTACTGGATCACCGAGTATTTAAAGTATTTAATTACATCCCTTCCCAATCTTCCCAAAAGAATGAGTTTCTACCGACTACTCATTTATACCAATACTCCATCTTTTCATTCTCCAAAAGGGTGTACCCTATGGTACACCGGCTAACAAAATCTACAGCCGTGTACAACATAGTACACCTTTCACAATTCAACATTTACAGACAAAAAGAAAACAAACTAAACCTTCATCATCTTCACCCTTCTCGTGTACCTGGATTCATATTAAAAACAACGCCCCAAGGGGCTCAGCAAAAGTTGCGCATGAACTTCACATATACCACGTGCTAACAAGGGCACGCCAACTAATTAAGGTCGAATAAACATGCGGTTCATTAATTTCATACATACATGCTTTGCATACAACATACATTCATATACAATACACTATACACTCCAAAACAACAATACAATAGTACACACAATACTTACCTTCACAAAGGTTAGCCAAGTTACGCATCCGGGTTAATCAGAATGCTGTTTACTCTTTTACTCATTACATAATTCTTACTTTTACTTTACTTACTTACTTTACCATACTTGTTTACTCATTCTTACTTACTTACTTTTACTCATGTTAAGTCGGTATGACCTCCGGCCCGGGGACTACACCGTCCCACCACCGGGATTTACTTGACTCACCAATCCGGGATGCTACCCATTTAAGGGGTTTGGGCCACAGACCAGTTTAAGAGTCAGGACTTGGATCCAACCTCTTGTGTCTCCGCATCCTCACATGTGGCCGAAACTATATCGGACTTCTACTCATTCCAATTTAATTACCAATTTAAGTTAGATTGGTTAGCTTGTTAGGAATCAGTTAGAAGTCCAACCACAATCACATTCGGTCACAATACAAAGTATTATACATACACACACTCATATTCATCCATACATTTCATGAATTATACAAACTATGGTTTAAAGACAATATTCAACAAGATACAACACTACATCTTCACAAGTAAACATGATAACTCCGATTCGTGCATTTATCTTATTTGGTGATCAACTAGCACACAACACACAAATCAGAGTAACCAAGGTAGCATACGGGGCATGAGAAATTCATATCGTTCACCGTTGTACTTGTATCCGACGTTCCTCCGGTGTTCACAAATCAAATCCTATGATATAAATACAATCGAGTGATTAATCTAACTATCATTAACTTAATTCGATTACTCTTATGTTTCCTAACTCATACTTACTAAGTCTTTACAATTCTTATTCTTACAAATTGTTTACTTACTTTTCATTACTTTAAGTTCATCTCCTTACTTAACAATGATATACTTACATATATGTACCTATGTATATGTGGGCATACATATATATATATATGTATATACTCATTATTAAATAAAATTTTTTTTGTATGACTCGACCGACCTTACCCAGGGTTGGACCCAAGGTCGGTCGAAGTCAGTAGGGTAATACGCTGGAAAATTTCAGGGCCGACCGACCTTGACAAGTCCGGTCCCAAGGGTCGGTCCATTCCAGTGAGTTTTGGTTTCGACATTCTGGAGTCGACCGACCTTGCATGTCTGGTCCCAAGGTCGGTCCATTCCAGTAAGTTACATTACAGGCAAATTTTAGGCCGACCGACCTTGCAAGTCCGGTCCCCAAGGTCGGTCCATTCCAGAAGGTTTTGTTACGAGAAATTTTCTAGGCCGACCGACCTTGCAAGTCCGGTCCCGAAGGTCGGTCCATTCCAGAAGGTTTCCGTCTTTGTAAATCTGGGCTCGACCGACCTTGCAAGTCTGGTCCCAAGGTCGGTCCTGTCCAGTAATTACATTTTTATTTCTGTTTTCAGTCCTCTCTTTTACCCATTACTTCCCCATTGTTCCTACACTTAATCCCACATGTTTTAACACTAATTAAGCCTCCTAATACACCTTAGTTAATCCATTAATCCATTACCCATTTCTATACTAATTTACACACTCATTTTCCTAAGTTCCATTTCAGCACTTACACTAAATCTTCCTTAGTTGCATTTGCTACAGATTTTGACTCTAACTCTCTCCATCATTAGCTCCCTCTTCTAATGTAATTCCTAAAGCTTACAACACACTAGCTATCTCTCCTAACCTACCCACTAACCAGCTCATATCCAAATCTGTTACCAGCATATGTTTTTCACCTAGTTTCTAGTCTCTTAAGTGTTCTAGGTGTAGGTAAATTTTGACATAGTCTCCCCTATATTTTTACATTCTCACCACATGTTCTAGTTCACAATTCACCACTCATTTCACCTGTTTATACACAACAACAATATACCAAGTTCTTCAACACAAATACTAACCTTACACACTCAATAAATTCCTGCACACAACATTCCATTCCCAACTATGTTTAACAAGTTTTAAAATGTCTTTTAGGGGTTTAAAACAGTTTGGTTCTTTCCTACATTATACCACTACTCATTACCATTGTACAATACACATTTACACCACTAAAAAAATCTGTTACATTATACATTACTAAACTACACAAAAGAATGTAATTTACCTTGTTTCTTTACTAGCTTCTCCTTTCTTCTTCTTTCTTTCTTCCTTCTTTCTTTCTTTTCTCTTCCCACCGGTTTTGGTAATTCAAATCCTCTAACACTACAACCCATTCATTCCACCATTCAATACAAAAACTAAACCTTAATCATTCTTTAAAGCTTAATGCATATTTTAGGCTTTAGAAATTTCATTACCTTGCAAGGGTGTAAGTGAAGCTTGGAATGGCTCAAGAACAAGATTTCTCACTCTCCAAAGAAGCCAAAATCGGCAAGAGTACAAGGAACAAAACAAGGGTTTAGTCTAAATTTCGTTTTGCCCACAAGGGCTAGAAAAAGGTGAGGTTTCAAGAATATTTTTACCTCAAAATGACAAGGAGAAGGAGGTGGTTCTAATGGTAGTCTTGAAGCTCCAAATGCTGCACACCCATGGAGATGAAAGTTCTTATTTTCGGATTTTGAAAGGAGGGATATGTTCTCCTTGGTGAGAGGATTTCAATGGTATAATTTTTGTAATTTTTGATGGAGATTCAAGGGGGTAACAAGAGGAGAGAAGTTGAGTTTTTTGTGAGTTTGCTCATTTCTCCATTGCCACCGGTTGACGAAGAAGAAGAATAGAGAGGAGGAAGGGGGCTGTACGTGGGTGAGAGAATAGAAGAGAGTAGAGGAGAGAGAGTAAGTAAGGTAAGTTTACTTTATTGCTTTTTAAATGTTTTGTTGTTTTGCAAATAATAAGAGAGTTAAGAGAGAGTGCGAGAGAGGGAAGGGGGGGGGGGGGGCGGCTGACCCAGCACACACACACACACACACTACATTTTTATTTTTAAAAGTGGACACATCACTTTGGTCTAATTATGTTTCTACCCCACAACTTCCCGTTTTTGACAGTTTTTACTATTTTCTCGTTTTATTGATTTTATTGGTTCTAAAGCTTCACTAATATTCATTAATGACTATTTAGTTGACCAAAATTGTTACGAGTCTATTTGACCCGCTTAAAGTCACATTTTCCTCGAAAAACGCGCTTTAAGGTTCGTTAGTGTTTTTAATCCGTTTTAAGGATCCGTTTTCTTCGGGATTTGTTCTCTCATGATTATTTATGCATAATTAAGCTTCTAAATTACTTGTTAGCCTAATTAATCACTATTTTTAATTACGGGGTATTTCAATCTACCCCCTTAAGAAACTTTGCCCTCAAAGTTACTCAAGGTTAATAGTTTTTAATTCTACTCATTAGGCAAACCAATTGCCATAATGTGTCTTACTACCACCTATGAGGTGTTTACTTCCTATACATTGCAAACATACACAATTCAAGCATCATACGAATTCACATACACAATCCACACTTCCATACACATCATATCCATATTACACCATACACCACTGCAATTCACGATACACATTACACCAATACATTACACATTACACATACACATTACACATACATACACATACATACCAACACACACTCCGCACTACATGTGCCATCAACATATATTACAATACCTACACACTATGCAATGCTCGCCCGAAGCAATGCAAAAGCAAAAAGGCTCTACCCCCCTTAAAGGGGGTACACCCCGTACCCGTATCTACAAAACACTAGACTATCTAGTCTATGAATAACTGTGGGTACTTCGCCTTCATTGCGTCTTCTAACTCCCATGTCGCTTCTTCGACATCATGGTTTGCCATAGGACCTTCACCATTTGTATATACTTATGGTGAGTGTCTCTGGTCTTCCTATCAAGGATTCTCACTGGGGTTTCGACATATCTCATGGTCGGCTCAATGGATAGTCTCTCGGGCTCTAAGACATGAGAAGGATCGGCGATATACTTCTTGAGTTGTGACACATGAAAAACATCATGGACAAGTCCCAAGTCCTCAGGTAGTGCTAACCTATAGGCTACGGATCCAACTCTTTCGGTGATAGTGTACGGCCCTCCAAACTTTGGGCTTAGCTTGCCCTTCTGACCAAAACGGAATACGCCCTTCATAGGTGAAACGCGCAAGAACACTTGGTCGCCCACGGTGAACTCAAGGTGCGTCGTCTCACATCCGCATAGGATTTCTGTCTATCTTGGGCTGCCTTCATATTGGCTCGGATTTGTTGCACTTCCGCTTGGACTTATTCTAGACACTCCGGTTGTATGATGACCGCTTCGCTTGACTCATCCCAACATAAAGGTGTACGGCAAGGTCTACCGTATAGGGCTTGGAAAGGTGACATCTTAATCGAAGCGTGATAGCTATTATTGTACGAAAATTGATAAGATGAAGCTTATCTAACCAACTCCCCTGAAAGTCTAAGGCATATGCCCGAAGCATGTCCTCCAGTGTCTGGATGGTTCTTTCTATCTGACCGTCGGTCTGAGGATGGAAGGCGGTACTCAGCTTCAATTCTGTACCCAACGCTACCCGTGTGGCTCTCCAGTATCTCGAAAGAAATCTGGTGTCGCGGTCAGATACTATAGTTTTCGGGACTCCGTGGTGTCTAATAATCTTCCTGTCGAATAGCTCTGTGAGCTTCACTACCTTCCAGGTGTCCTTCATCGGTATGAATCTGGCAACCTTGGTAAGGCGATCAACTATAACCCAGATCATGTTGAGTCCTCCCCTAGCAGGTGGGAGTCCTACAACAAAATCCATGGAGATATCGTGAAATTTCCACTCCGGAATTGGCATCGACTGTACCATTCCGCCCGGTCTGCGATGTTCAAATTTCACCTTCTGGCATGTTAAGCATCTCAATACAAACTCTGTCACATCTGATTTCATTCCAGACCACCAGAAGTACCTCTTCATGTCTTTGTACATCTTGGAGGCTCCTGGATGGACTGACAATGTGGAACTGTGTGACTCTCGCAGGATGCGATCCCTTAGCTCAGCATTGCTTCGGGGGACGCATAGGCTGCCATTCAGCCGAATCAGACCATCTTCATGCAACTTAAAATCATACTTCTTCCTTTCAAATGTACCATCGGTGATCTTCTGTCTGATTTTGGTTAGGTAAGGGTTGCTCAACTAAGCGTCTCGCACCTCGTCAACCATGCTAGAAGAAGCGAGTAGCGAATGGAGCGAGTGTGCTCCACGGCTCAGGGCGTCGGCTACAATGTTTGCCTTCCCTTCCTTATACTGTAGGTCGATGTCGTAGTCTGAAAGAAACTCCATCCACCTTCTCTGTCTCAAGTTCAATTCTTTCTGTGTAAATACATACTGTAAACTCTTGTGGTCGGAGTAGATGGTGATGCTTACCCCATAGAGATAATGTCGCCATATCTTCAAGGTGGTTCTAATGGTAGTCTTGAAGCTCCAAATGCTGCACACCCATGGAGATGAAAGTTCTTGTTTTCGGATTTTGAAAGGAGGGATATGTTCTCCTTGGTGAGAGGATTTCAATGGTATAATTTTTGTAATTTTTGATGGAGATTCAAGGGGGTAACAAGAGGAGAAAAGTTGAGTTTTTTGTGAGTTTGCTCATTTCTCCATTGCCACCGGTTGAAGAAGAAAAAGAATAGAGAGGAGGAAGGGGGCTGTACGTTGGTGAGAGAATAGAAGAGAGTAGAGGAGAGAGAGTATGTAAGGTAAGTTTACTTTATTACTTTTTAATTGTTTTGTTGTTTTGCAAATAAGAAGAGAGTTAAGAGAGGGTGTGAGAGAGGGGGGGGGGGGGGGGCTGACCCAGCACACACACACACACTCTACATTTTTATTTTTAAAAGTGGACACATTACTTTGGTCTAATTATGTTTCTACCCCACAACTTCCCGTTTTTGACAGTTTTTACTATTTTCTCATTTTATTGATTTTATTGGTTCTAAAGCTTCACTAATATTCAATAATGACTATTTAGTTGACCGAAATTGTTACGAGTCTATTTGACCCGCTTTTAGTCACGTTTTCCCGGCTTCCTCGAAAAACACGCTTTAAGGTTCGTTAGTGTTTTTAATCCGTTTTAAGGATCCGTTTTCTTCAGGATTTGTTCCCTCATGATTATTTATGCATAATTAAGCTTCTAAATTACTTGTTAGCCTAATTAATCACTATTTTTAATTACGGGGTATTTCAAATGTTGATTGGAATCCCTCCCTTGATTCATAGTTGAAAGCCTATTGTAGAGCTTCCAAAGGTAAGCCCTAATATTTATGCTTTAAGCACTTCCAATGAATTCTAGGGTTATTTCAAGGGTTTAAGAGTTTAATTAGTTCTCATTGCATTCCCTTGGATGTTGGTCTAGTGTGTTGGCAATGGTATTTCCCATGACCGAAAATCAAGAGAAAGGAGGAAGAGAAAAGAAGAGAAAGGAAGAGAAAAGAGAAATTTGAGAATCAAAGGTAAACAATCTAACTTGATACCTATCCTAGTTGTCTTAGGATTATGGGATGGGAAATTTAAATGAATGAACCAAATATATGCTAGAAATGTGTTTGGGTGACTTAAAAGAGAATTGTGATTCCCTTAGTGCATTTGTGGATTTTAGTTTGATTTAAGGGCCTTGGATCCATGCAATTTATGTTGGTGCATTATATTGTATTTAATGAATTTGGGAATGAAGTGTGTGCTGGTAGAATCCTTATGGATTTGGTTAGTTGAGCTTGAATTGGGTTAGCTTGTGTTGAATTATGAAAGTCTTGGATTAGGTGATGAAGACAATGGAAATAATGCATTTGGGCATACTAGAATTGTAGATGAACTATGGCGAAGTTTCTGCAGAAAACAAGTGGTTTAAGTGATGATTGGTAGTTGAAGAACCTAAGGTTGGTTAGGAGGAAAGTGGAGTGTAAATGGGTGAATTAAACTCACCAAAACTAGAGTATAGGAAATGGACAAATTTAGGCAAAAATCTGTAGCAAAGGAAGTGTTTGAGTATCTTGGAATGGCTAGAGATGAACTAGGTTAGGGGACTTTGAAAATAATGAGTGAGCTTGGCTAATAGTGATGAAGATGCCTAAGAAGGATTGGTATGGCCAAATGGTTGAGAGTAGAAGTGTTAACTGTCATGGGAGTGTTGTGATGCATTAGTGTGCAAAGTGAAAAATGGGAGAATGAAAATTTGGGTGATTGATCAAGAAAGGAGTAAAAGAGTTTCACCAATGATTTATGAAGGTTTAATGAGTGTTTAAGGTGTTATAACATGTTTGGAAACATGTGGAAAGATTAGGAATTGGGTAAGAATTGAGGTTGGATTAGAGATTGAAAACTGTCAAATTTGACAATTACTGCTATGGTCCGGGACTTAGGACCAGGAACAAGTCCCGGACCACACCTAAAAATGCCCTGAGAAGAATTTCTGCAACTGGTCCGGGACCTAAGACCAGGACCAAGTCCCAGACCAGCCTTATTTTGCAGCCGAAAGTTTAGTTTTGTATTGGTCCGGGACTTAGGGGTCGGACCAAGTCCCGGACCACCCCTAAATTTCAACCGTAAGTGTTTTAAAGGCATTGGATGATGGGGAATTGATTGGTAATGGTATTAGATGATGATTAGGACTTGTTTGGTGACATTTAAAGGTCATTAGAAGTATTAGACAAGTATTAGATTGAATGTGAAAGTGAGAACTCAAGATCACATGAACAAAGTTAAGATTAACGGGATAACGGGGTTAAATACGGGCGTACCAATTGTTTACATACCATATTGTCTTGATGATAATAGAACCCCTTGAAATGTTATTAGTGAATCGAGAATAATCCGAGGAACGTAAAATGACGCGGTAGAGTAAGTCCATGGTGATAGGTATGGTTTTCTTGCAACTTGTGTCCTATCGAGTTTCACTCGGCTTGTGTGTTATTCGCTTGTGTGCCGACTTAACAAGATTAAAGCACGAAAATGATTTATCGCACTTGATATGTATCATGATGCTTGCTGTATGTGCTAACCAACCTTATATGATTGCATGGTCTAACTTAGCGTTGTAGGCCGACTCATAGATGAGTAATGCGTGGTTAGTGACTCGTAGTGAGAGTTGATACACAATAATTAAATGTGGAGAAACGCGTAAGAGAACTCAATTTAGAGACCAATGAAAATGCAACCTTATGAACTCACTAGAACGTGAGAGAGATGCATGGAACTTGTAAACTCCCGTTAACGTTTAGAGAACCGAATCGAAACAATCCACGAATAATTAATAGTGGAAAGTTATAAAGAACCTCTATTAAGAGAACAAAGATAGTTCAAAGTTATGAACTCATGAGAAAAGTAAAAAGAGATATAAGGGACCATCAAACTCCCTTTAAAAGATAGTCGACCTCCTATATGTGGATCCGACTCGGTATGAGAAAATGACCCGAATGTATAAGTATTCGAAATGTTGGGGTAACCCTTAAATCTGAGAATACAAGAACTTGAGAAAATTCCCTAAGTTATTAGATGACATCGAGAGTGATGCTTCTATACTAATATACATAATTATATTGTAACTTTGAGAGTGGAGTATTTGGGAATGTGAGAAGTCCGATAGAGATACGGACGTTTGTGAGAATAAGGAACTAAGAGCGTAGTTTCGGTTGCTAGTTGAACCTTCCCACCATGCTAGACCTAGTGTAGGGTCGAAACCGGGGAAGTAAGACTAGAACTTGAAAGCCCGGTGGTGAGTCTTGTGAATGTCTCTGCCCGGAGGTCATGAGTATTAACTTAAGAGTTATTCGAGAGAGGAATGATTGAGAAAGTAAGATTGAGACCGTAGTGCCTATGGAACTAAGAGAAAAAGTAAAGTATCCGATGAGAATGGAAATATATTGAACAATGAAAATGAGGCGTTAGTGAGGTAGAAACCCTCAAGGCCTAAAGAGTAAGATTGTACAAACTAACAAATTAATGTGTTAGTTGTGATTGTATTCCTTATTTGGACACTTGTGAATGTGAGCATGTTGTATGTTTATTGCACTTCATGTTTTGATTAGAATAAAATCAACCGCATGTTAAGATGAGAATTAGTTGAGTGTGGCCCGCTAGTAGCGGGTTGCACGACTACCATACCAGCAAAGGTGCTGAGCCCCTTTGGGGCCACCCATTCTATTTCAGGTACGAAGGAGCAGATTACCGTTTGAGAGTAGTGTAAGACCGAAATGTATTCGGCAACGAATGGTAAAAGACTCGGTATATTTGGATTGTAAGTATTGTATTGATTGAGGATTGTATAAGACTCGGTTTAGAAATGAAAAGATGTTTGTATTTGTTTAAGGACTCGGATATTCCGGTCCATCAGACCGTTACTGTATTGGAGTTAGGCCTTGTTAGTCACATGGGTGGCTAACGGTATTGTTTCACCCACCGCTGTGTTGGATTATCCGCTGTGAAGGTATTGATGAATGAGGCAACTAGGTGTTAATGAAGGAATTAGCGGTAGGGGTGTTACAAAAAGTGGTATCAGAGCGAAGTATCGCTCGATGACTGGAAATACCGAGCTTAGGAAATACCGAGTTAGGAACTAGAGACTTAGGGCTAAGGGTTGAGTGATAGCATGAGAGGTACGCTAGATAGGAACTTCCACTGTGTTCTGGATACCTACAATATCAAACCCACCCTCCACATCCCCCATTTTATAACTCGGGAAGGAACGCCAGAGAGATGGAAAGACCTCTTTTACTCGGGAAGACCCGATCTGGCGGTTACGAAATACTCCTGTAGGAGAAAGAACCTGTCATACGGTAGATTCCAAGAACCGGAAATCCTGAAGACGGTTCTATTTGAATGACAATAACCGCACTTAATGGTGGGAGATTGAGAAATCCTACCCATAGGAGACTGAAATTTACGGTAGTATGGGGCGACATGCTTAGCAGTCGCGAGAACCCTGCTTGGCCAGCAAGAAGGAAAGAGCTGATTGTGCAACGAAGTGGAAAAAGGTGCAGCAGCAAGACCCGAGATGCGAGTCTAAGGAACCGCAACAACTAAATAACACCAACAATGGTATACTATTTGACTAAGGAACTAGTCAAGAGTGGATAACTCCAACCTACGACGCCGAAGAGGTTACAATACCTGGCCAACATAGCTCGAAAAACTAAGAGAACATCCATGGAATACACTACAAGTAGTGCCTAGACAATAATTAAGCCTCGGTAACCACGGTAAACGTGTGGGAACGAGCAATAAGGAGAGACACAAAATTAAAAGTAAAGGGGCCTCCAAGGATTAGAGAAGCACCCTGATCAATGACAGTCATGTCAAGACCATTGAGAAGCGACTCAGGAGATCGCTAATTAAGATAAGAGGATCAAAGGAAGAGCCAACAAGGCTACCGAATACGGATGGGAACAATACCGTAACCGGTATATGGTAACTCAAAAACCAACCTGCATGGCGCACTTGCCATGGCAAGTGTAGTGATAACAGGGCTGGTCGGAGAGACTTTAACGACCAAGAAGTACTTAGTGAAGTACCAAGATGGCGAATGAAGCAAATATAGGATCACAAATCCTAAGAACTTTAAAACGAAACCTTAGGAGGGTCTAACAGCCTAACCATTGTATTAAGAGAATGTACCAGTCGGCAAGAAGCTAGACTTGGTCAAGACCACCAGACGTGGTAATACCGTGAAATTTTTTCCTTTCACACCCAAAATTTTCTTACAACTAAAATATTTCTTTTAAACCTCAAATTAACTAAACTCAGAGGAACCGCAATAAGTTATCATAGGACGATATAAGAGGAGTTGACAATAGAATACTTCACCAAGGCGTGTGACGGACACTACGAGTGTACGAAAACGAGATGTGGGACGACCGCACTCCGAAGGAGCTTGCGGGCCTGATAGACCTATTTATGAGTTAGTCAGGTAAGTGGTAATGTATCAGCAAGGTATCCCACGTAAGTATGCAAGTAGTGTACGGAACACGAGAAGTAGTCAACTCCGTACTACGGTCTACAAAGCAAGTTGAGACCTGAACAACGGGTTACCTCGAACGACCAAGAGGAAGAACTCAGTTAAGCTAACAAGTATAAAGGAATCAGAGAATTCATCTAAGGGAAATGAATAATAGTTAGAAAGTGCAAGGAGCACAGATTAGTAAGTATAGACATTAGATATGTCTCAAGAATTCTGAAACAAATGCAGGATAGCTGGAATGAATACCCGGCCTAAACAGTGTAGCAATGCCTAACATGGACACGTTAATGTTCAATGAACGGGATAGAATTCCCAGAACAGTCACCACGGCTACCGGGGTTATTATTCTTCACCAAAGGGGATGTTAGACCCGGTCAAGAACACAAAGGAGAAAGTATCAATGGTCTACCCAAGAATGGGAGACATTACAATTCTAAACATGAATGTTCGGAATATGGTACCGCAAGGCGGCATGGTTACCAAACATACCATGAATACAAGCTGTACGAAACGGCATAACTTAGCAACACCCGGGAATAACCCTGGAAAGGTGTTGAAGTCAACAACAGTTGAGTGAAATATCGTGATGGAAACACAAGTGCTAAAACAAATACTCGGTGCAAACACCGAAGGGAATTCACTTAATATAAGATACCCGAAATTGCCAAAAGGCAACCTGATATTGCTTAAGGGGCCTCCCATGAACGGAAGCGTGATGCAACAACCTCGCCGTGGAGCCCGGTACTACCTCCAACCATTTAATGGTATACGGAGAAGTAGAAGCTTATGTGAACAACCTACAACGAGCAGAGCTCGAGGCAATGTGGCTTATAAGCCATGAACCAACTACGTTGCGTAGATTTAAACGGTTGCAAAACCCACATTGAATAATAAGAAGGATTGCCAGGAATGGCACTAGTAAGAGAAGGAGAGATATTATTTCACATAAATGAATAGAGTGGAGAACGAACCACTCACTATAAGAGTGGGGATACCTCACGTTATTGTGAGACCGCTGGAGCGGTGAATAGGTGGACCCTTCAGGAAGAGGATTCCACCCAGTGGTATATTGAAGTTTAGGCATATGTTATTGCCAAGGAACAATGTGAATAAGAAATAGAGAATTCCAAGGATAAGTATAAAGAAAGAAGATTTTACCGCAATTATCGAAAACCGAAAGAGTAGTCGGTTAGAGCAAACATAGTATGTGTACAATGTGGATTGTAGAGTGAACAACGCTCAAGGAGCATAGAGACCTAAGGAACAGTATATTCCATAATCAGCCAAGTAAATGGAAAACCATAGTATAAATGGTGGAAATACATGAGCAGAAGCTAACATAATAGTGGACGCCATGTGAGTCAATGTTGTAGAATTAGTAACAACATGGTGTGCTGCAAGTGACCATTGTAAGAGTATAGTCAGACGATGACATGGAGAACAAGTGGAATTACGAGTTAGACTCAGTGGAGATGTAAAGCAAGAGATCTGGTAGACAGACTGGGTAACAAAGCCAGAAGTCTGTACCATGTGATGAAAGACCTCACAGAGAAGGCATTGTGCATTCCTATTGCAATTGCATAAGGAACTGAAAGCGTATCCTTAGTGGATCAAATTGATAAGTGAAGTAACAAACTTCGGGACAAGAGTACCCAATTGCTTAATAATCAACCGTACTGGATACGGAAGGCATACAAACATGCCAATGAACATGACACAAGCCAGTTAAGCAAAAGCATAGAAACAAAACCGTGCGGCCTTGGGCCAAAGAAGCACGAGGAGTGTTGGACATACCAACAATTACAATGAACAAGTTCCATCGGAATGGCAGTGAAGAGAAACTTATGAACATTAAGAGGACCAATGCATTATGAAAATGCAAGGTCGTACAAGTAAAAGAATTCTTGTACAAAACCAGATAAGTTAGCGCAATTCAGAAGCCACTAACAACAGAGGAAGCACTACATATTAGGTAGTAGATCGACCTCTACCGACAGTAAGTCAGAAGAACCAAGTGAATAATCACGGAGGTACACAACAGTATGCACAATAGATTTCCAGAGAACTGGATAGAAAATCTATAACTCATCGAGTTCGCGTACGGTAAGAGATACCACGCGCAGATGGAGAAACCTTTATTCCCAAGATAAAAAGGGATAAAAAGGAGATGTATAATACATTGAGAAGAACGAAAAGGGTGAACCAAGCTCTAAGTTATCAGGGTCACGTAGCAGAAGCTAGTGGGCCCATAATTCTAAGGTTAAATATACCTAGCGAATACGAGTAAATGGTTAATTATCAAAGCCTTGAAGCCTGAGAGGCTAGAACCGAACTGGTTATGAGTTAAGCAAACTCCAATGAGAATTCTTGGTGCAGGGACTAACTGTCAATATGGTTAAGACCTTTTGACCAAAGAACATTGTATAGTAGACCGCATGGAAGCTAAAACACTTCATGACGGCAGAATGACTTAGACCAATGTTCAATGATGACATATGGTAGATTATGTGGGCGTAATCCCTTTTAAGGGGGGTGGAGTGAAAAACCGTTTAGCGTATGTTTTACGTATTAAGTGCGTAAACTACGGTGTGCATAGCATAAAGGAATTTGTTTTGATGATTGGTACTTATGTTACATAAACATATGTATTCATTCATAGTGTAATCATGGTAATTGCGCACAGGAGATGCGAATACCATTGATATTAACTTGAATAGTTTGTAACTCCGGTGTGAGAATATAAGTGGAAAGGAGTAGAGAAACTCCTAGGGAATTAAAACCCCGATAGTATATGTCTATTTGAGATTAGACATGGCATTGTGATTTATGAGTTGGTATGAAACCGATGTGGAACCTAGTAGGAATTGAGTTCCCTGGGTGATTTGAATTGAGAATTATTGGTGGACTGAGTTCCATAAGCATTGAATTCCTTAAGTAAATTATTTGGAGATAAATGGAGAATAATTGATGAAACGAGTAGTAATGGATGGGATGAGTAATAATTGAAGAAATGAGTTCCATAAATTGAAAATGTATTGCTCTGTGATTATGACTAGAAAGATTAAAAGATAGAAAATGGAAAAATGGTTGACTATTTGATTGTTTGAATTGAAGTGGGAGGTGAAACTTGATTTGCTAGCGATCAAGGGAAACTGGACACAAATTGGGGTGGAAGGATAGTTCAACACTGATGCTGATCACATCAGGGTTGGATGATTCTTGAAGCTCCCTGTAAGTGGTCACAAGTAATCACGCTAAGAATAGAGGCAAGCAACATAAATTGGGTTTGGAGTTGTGTGACGTTTTCAAAAAAAGAATTTCCAACTGGTTTTTGCAAAAGATTTTCCTTCAAACTTGAGAATGAGGAATAGTTTTAAAACCACTATCACCCGCCGATGGCTGCGGCCTTAAGTCTTGATGGCCGGTTGAACAGTGGGTGTGTATTAGTTTTGAAACCGCTGCACCGGACAAGCAACGGTCCTAAGTGACTGGTAGGACGGTGGCAGTGTGCGTTTTGTTTTTCTAAGGGCAGCGAGACGTGGAGAAGTCCTGTGTCTGGATGACCTGGAGTGCCTGAGGGCATCTAGATGTGCACACGTTTTGATCAGAACCAAAGGAACCGTGGGCCAGAGAGAGTAAGTGCCCATTAGCCATGAAACGGTCGTGGACCAGAAAGTGTAAGTGTTCAACGTGACCGGTACCTGAGGGATCACTCGATATGGGGGAGGACTGTGTGCCTTATTGTCTTCAGATGGACCCCCATGGAGAGGAGGAAAAAGAGTATTTTTTTATTGCCGTACATGCAGTGACATGTTGTGCGGATGTGTGGTATACATTGAGACAGACCTATTGAGTGTGTAAGGTTATATAGAGATTATGACCTTAGCATAGGATACCTATGTGACTAACAATATTAGATTCACCAACTTTGAGGGCAAAGTTCTTTAAGGGGGTAGATTGAAATACCCCGGACTTAAATATGGTGATTAAATTATTCTAATATAGTATTTAAAGGCCTAATAGTGCCTAAAGAATATTGGTGAAGAAAGTAAAAAACCAAAAAAGAGAAAACGCGTAAAAAACATAAAACGTAAAAATGTGTGTTACGCAACCATAGGGGTATGTGACCTCGAATAGGGTCCTAGATGGATTCCTAGGGCTTAATTACGCCTAAATAATATGTGGGAACAAATCCCGAAAAAACGGATCCATATAGTGGGTTAAAAACGTAAATGAGGCTTTAAAACACGTATTTCGAGAAAACCCAGAAACGTGACTTTGAGTGGTCAAACAGACTCATATAAATTATAGTTGACCAAATAAATATAATTAAACATTAATGGAAACTTAAGAACCATGAAAATTAAATAAACGAGAAAATTTGGAAAATGAGCCCGGTTAGTGAATAGTGTCAAAACCGGGAATTTAACGAGCGTTCTTGCGAAAAGACGAAACTACCCCCCGTCTAGTAATTAGTGGGGGACCGGTTTTTGCTGAGTCACCCTCCCCTCTCAGCTCTATTAATTCACTAATAGAAAGATAAGATAAAAAAATGAGAAAAGCAAAAAGTAGAAAAAAAGGTACAAAAGTGCTTTTGTGCTCTCTCTCTCTTCCGTCTCCCCCATTCTCCCACGTTTTCTTCCTCCCATTCAGAACTCTCTATTCCCTATCCTTCTCCACCGATTTTGAAGCCCTCTTCAATGGCTTCCCCACCTTTCCTTGCTTGCCCAAGCTACACCAAAGCTCCAAATCAAAAAGAAATTACATATTCTCGCTCCTCTCATCAAGAGCTACCTTTTCTTTTCAAAATCTCAAATGGATGAAGTTGACCACCATGGGTATAGCACCATTGAAGGAGAAAATCAGATTTTTTGGAGCTAGGGAGTATCTTCTTTCATTCAAGGTAAGAAAAATCCAAGAAAAACTAATTTTCCTCTTTTTCCTTGCCTTGCCGATTTTTAGCCTCACAAATGCCTTGTTATTTCTTTGTTTGAGCAATTGTCCAAGCCTCAAATGGTGATTGTAAGCCCTACCTTGATTCATAGTTGAAAGCCTATTGTAGAGCTTCCAAAGGTAAGCCTGGATTTTTGTGCTTTAAGCACTTCCAATGTATTCTAGGGTTATTTCAAGGGTTTAAGAGTTTAATTAGTGCTCATTGCATTCCCTTGGATGTTGGTCTAGTGTGTTGGCAATGGTATTACCCATGACCTAATCTTCTTAATTTAATTCCAATTTCCACTCAACTCTTTCCCACAATTCACAACAGTCTCTAAGTTCCTCCTAATTCCCAATTCGGCCCAATTTTCCAGATTTATATTTTGGCCACACAAGTTTTATAAATCTTACATTTAACTCCTAAACTTTATTTAAATTCCTAATTTTATTATTTATCTCATCTAATTTGGTCAACACCTTGATCATACTATATTTAACCTCTAGGTTTGCTTAATCCTTTTACCTTAGATCTACTCTTAGGCTATTGTGAATTTAATCTCCATGAAGTTGCCTTTTAGGTCTTAAACATTTACCTAGAATTCATCTAGGTCATTTTTGTATTCGAATACATATGCTCGTGAGGACGGTAGTACCGATCCTCTACCTAAGTTAATTACCTAGGATGATTAAGGATAATATGATGTATCTCGTTAATCGTTTGTGAGAAATATTTCCTTAGCCAATAATCGTAACTCTATTTGAGTTTACTTTAGGCATTACCTCAGTCTGAAAGACGGTCACACACAATTAATAAACGCGAGATAGTCGGGCAATTAAATCACATAAGCATATCAAATATATAATCACACATATCGCTCTTAGAAAACATCCATATATACATGTCCGAACCCAAGGAAATCCTCAGGAACAACCGGACCACACAATAACATACCATTTACCGACGAAGAGAAGAGCAGACGTCCTATCCCGCGTCCGTCCTCTATGCACTCAGCTCTTGAATATATATATATATATACGCTAAATATCAATTCACTATAATTCAAACCAAGTCGGTATCCCGTATAGTCACTAATCCCTCGGCATTTAACTCCATGATTAATCATCGTTACTATTCAGGTTATCAACAAGTTCGCGATTAGTTATTTATCCCTTTATTTATGTTAGTAACTAACATGTTGTATTATACTACAACTTATGATTTAAACCGCATATATCATCTCTTTTATCCATAAGTATATATATTATATATATATACATGTTCATATAGACTTTGTTACTATATGTTATTTAATATGATTGACCCTTAAGTATTTATAGCCTTTGACATTTATATTCCTACTTAACATATGAGTTGGTCAACTTGACCCTATTTGGTCAATTTAGTTGACTTGGTCAAAGTATACAAGTCAACATTATTTATAATTCATAGTTTAATTCTTGAATTATATAATTCCTTTATTCGTTTAACTCTTAATACTATAACACCAAGTCTTTATGTTTAATGTTATATAATGTAGTTCCCCATTTTACATCAAACTCCGCCTTACTTTTATTTAATTCTCCAACCATATTATATAACTCAGAATTCTCCAAATATTCATACCCTCTTATATATATGAAAATAAAAATCCCTTTATTCATACTAATTTCCCTTATTTCATGTGAGTTACAAACTCCTTTAATTTTGTATTACATTTACATACTAACATTTAGATCTTATATCTAATGCTAGTTAATATGGTTCCCAACCATATAAGCATCACTCTTAATTTATTAAATCCTCAACCTTATTATATAGTATATCATACCTTATATATTTATATTTTCCATATGAATTATAAAATTCATATAATTAATACTAACTTCTATATAATGACATTAAGACTATAGTCTTAATACTATGTCATGTAATTCTGCACTCTTATATTAACTGAACTCGTACGCACAATCGTGTTTTCACTTCAAGCAGTTGGAATTTAAAAAGACTTTACGATTTTTCCCTTCTCGCAAAATATTTCAATAAGTAAAATATCTACCAAAAACTTGTGAAATATTACGAGGAGCCTCCAAATTTTATTATATAAGGAGG
Source organism: Limonium bicolor (assembly GCA_023374045.1). NCBI lineage: Eukaryota > Viridiplantae > Streptophyta > Magnoliopsida > Caryophyllales > Plumbaginaceae > Limonium > Limonium bicolor. Next base: position 298,704,910 of record CM041779.1, read on the forward strand.
TTGAATATGTTATGAAATCATATATCTTCGACGAGTACGCAGATGATGTTAACACCGAGGAGCACTTACAAGGGGCCCATTCTAAGGTACTTTTATGGTTTTTTTGGAAATGTAGGTACTAGTGTAGAACAAAATTTGGTAAAAAAACTGTCCGAAAAAGCAAAAAAAAAAAGCTCAAGTAGCAGATGGAACCCGGCGCCGCCGCCGTCATATCTATACCGGCGCCGATGCCCGCTTCTTCTCCCTGGCGTCGGTGCCCTTCATCCATTGGCGATGTCCACGCCGCTCCTTTCTTACCGGCGTTGGCGCCGGCCCCTCCTTACCGGCGTCAGCGCCGGCCCCTCCTTATCAGCATCGGCGCCGGCCCTTCTCTGTTGGCGTCGCTACCGAGTTCCGTCTTAAAAAAAGCTATATATTCTTCATTATAACTTTGTTTGTCGACCCGTTTACGACGATGTTTTGTCTTTTCGTCTAATTCGTTATGATCTACTTTGCTGATATATGTGTTATTTCTTCTTAAGTACATAGTTTTCCCATTTACGAGTAGTGTTAGTTAGAATCATCAACATTAACTATCATCTACTTCTTGTTCAATAGTAAAATTATCAAGCCTGTTTTATTTAATTGTAGTTATCAACATTGACTATCATCTGCACTAATTTCACGACCGTTGAAGACGAATCTATCTAAATTTAATTAACCGACGATTTGGACACCGATCTAATTAGTTAGAGTTATCGACATTAACTACCATGGACTTCTTGTTCAGATAGACTATTAGGGGTGATGGTGAATTAGTATTGACGTGTGAGAGGTACGACAAGAGTGGGATACGAAATAGCCAATCTAGCCTGTTCTATTCTAATTAACTGACGATTTGGAAACCGATCTAATTAGTTAGATGTATTGAAATTAACTATCATCGACTTCTTTCGATAGTAAGACAAGCCTGTTTTATTCTAATTAACAGACAATTTGTGTCATCGATCTAAATAGTTAGATGTATCAAAATTAACTATCATTGACTTCGTTCGAAATTGCCAATCAATTCCACTAATTTCATGTCCGTTGAAGAAGAATCTATTTGAACTTATCAAAATTGTCTATCATTTCCACCAATTTCACGTCCATTGAAGAAGAATCTATTTGAAATTATCAAAATTTCCTATCAATTTCACTAATTTCACGTCCGTTGAATAAGAATTGAAATTATTGAATTTTTTATCAATTCCACATCCATTGAAGAAGAATCTATTTGAAAATTATCGAAATCGTCTTTCGATTCCATTAATTTCACGTCCGTTGAAGAAGAATCTAATTGAAATTATTGAAACTGTCTATCAATTCCACAAATATCACGCCCGTTGAAGAAGAATCTATCTAAAAAATTTCTACATTGTCTTTCATTTCCATGAATTTCACGTCCATTGAAGAAGAATCTATTTGAAAATTGTTGAAATTGTCCATCACTGCAACTAATTTCACGTCTCTTGAAGAAGAATCTAATTGAAAATCATCAAAATTGTCCATCATTTCCATTAATTTCTCGTCTGTTGAGGAAAAATCTATTTGAAAGTCATCAAAAATGTCTATCATTTCCACTAATTTCACGTCCATTGAAGAAGAATCTATTTGAAAATCATCAAAATTGTTTATTATTTCCACTAAGTCACTTCTATTGAAGAAGAAATTAGTGGAAATGAGAGACAATTTCGATGACTTTCAAATAGAGTCTTCTTCTACGGTCATGAAATTAGTGGAAATAGACAATTTCGATGACTTTCAAATAGATTCTTCCTCAACGAACGTTAAATTAGTGAAAATGATAGACAATTTTGATTATTTTAAAATAGATTCTTCTTCAACGGACATGAAATTAGTTGCAATGATGGACATTTTCGACAATTTTCAAATAGATTATTCTTCAACGGATGTGAAATTAGTGGAAATGATAGACAATTTTGATAACTTTCAAATGTATTCGTCTTCAACGGTTATGAAATTAGTGCAGATGATAGTCAATGTCTGTAACTTTAATCAAATAAAACAGGCTTGATTTTTACTATTGAACAAGAAATAGGTTATAGTGAAAATGGTGGAATTGATAAACAATTTTGATAATTTGAAATAGATTCTTTTTCAACGGACGTGAATTTGGTGAAGTTGATAGGCTGTTTCGATGATTTTGAAATTTATAATTCTTCAACGGATGTGAAATTAGTGGTATTGATAGGCAATTTCAATAACTTGAAATAGATTATTCTTCACCGGTACTGAAACTGCAGAATTTATAGGCAATTTCGATAATTTGATAGATTCTTCTTCACCGGACGTGAAATTATGGGAATTGATATGCAATTTTGATAATTTGAAATAGATTCTTCTTCATGGATGTGAAATTAGTGGAATTGATAGGCATTTTCGATAATTTTGAAATAGATTCTTCTTCAACAAACGTGAGAATACTACTAAAACTGCCTGACGATGTCGCCCCCTAGATTACCGATGGGTTGTAGGAGTGCTTCGACTTGGCCAGGCTTCATGTCAGCAGTACCCTGGCACCGCCTACATGACCTAGAAAACGAGAACCAGGATCCCACTGGCATGAAGTGGTACGTTGTGAGGCATCGTACCAGGGGACTAGGCCTAGAGGGAAGGGTGTGCATTGTAAGCACATGGATGCTACGCGTCGCCGGGGGGACGGTGGGGGACGTGATGATGGGTGGGGTCATGGGTGAATATAAGAAAGAGCATAAAATTGATGGTGACATAAGAGGTCTTATAATCCACTTAAGCATGAAATGAGCAGTTCTACGTAAGAACTATGTATATGTAAATGTCAAACAGATTGCATCTTGTGCACTTTAGGTTGATTCAAATTAGTGTCCTCAGTAAGAACTATGTATATGTAAATGTCATACATATTAAAGCTTGTGCAATTTATGTTGATTGAGATCAGTGCTCTCAGTAAGAACTATGTATATGTAAATGTTAAACAGATTGCAGCTTGTGCACTTTACGTTGATTGAAATCAGTACTCTCAGTAAGAACTATGTATACGTAAACAAATTGCAGCTTGTGTACTTTCGTTGATTTAGATCAGTGCTCTCGATAAGAACTATGTATATGTAAATGCCAAAGGGTAGGATTTCTCTTCTCGTACTGTGATCACTGGTGAACAATATAAAAGGATGAATGAGATTGGTTTGCCAATGGAGATAGCTAAAAAAATGACTTTCGAAGACAAAGTTAATATCATTGAAAGTCGATGGTAGTTACTGTCGACACATCTAACCATCTGGATCGATGTTCAAATCATGTTAATTATAATATTTACAACTACATGTACAAAGAATTCCCAACAAACAATACCACTGAATCATCTGGTAGATGAATGCCAGCACCCGGTTCGGCCAGAGGAAACAACTGTAGCCAGTGCTCAGGTCGTGGAGTGTACATAGATGCATAATGTGTCTACATTAACTGATTCTTCATCGAATTCACCATCATATGCCAATACTTGGCTTGTATTAAATAGATGCCTGTGTCTACGTTAACTGATTCATCATCGAACACACCATTATTCTCACTCTAAGCAGAAACAATTAATACTTCCGTTCAGTTACGTGATACTACTTGTAAATGGGAAAACTATGTACTTAAAGTGTAATAACACATATATCAACCAAATTATCATCAAAGTAGATCATAATGATGTAGACGAAAAGAAGAACGCGTCGGCATAAACGGATCGACAAATGGGGCTATAATGGAGAAGATATAGCGATTTTAAGACCGGAACCTGGCGGCGATGCCAACAGAGAAGGGCCGGCGCCGATGCCGGTATGAAAGGAGTGGCACGAATGCCTCCAATGATGAAGGGCGCCGATGCCTAGGAGAAGAAGTGGGCGCCAGCGCCGGTATAGTTGTGTGGCCGGCGCCGGGTTCCGTTCCTACTCGGGAATCCTTTTTTACTTTTATCATACATATTGTTTAACAAATTTTGCCTACTTTAGCACCTAAATCGCTAAAAAAAACAGGAAAATACCTCAGAATGGGCTCTTCATGAGTTCTCCTTGGTGTTAACATCATCTGCACACTCATCGTAGATTTCCGGAACGCTACCTTCGTTATTTCCTCCATCTTTTTTGTTCTTCTTAGAGTTTTTTTTCAAACCTTTCGAAACCATTTCCTTTCTTCCTCTCTCTAACTATAAGATTTCTTAATTTGAATATGATTTCATAATGTATTCACCCTCATTTTATAATGAAATTTGGGTGCACCTCGTAATATGTCACAATTGTGAGTAAATATGGTAATTTTGGAAAATATTGAAGCAGGGGCAAAATGGTCATTTTTCGACTGTGCATAGTGACCCTCTATATTATTGTACCATACACCTTCACTAGAGCCAACTCTTCCTAAATTAGCTAGAAGATGAGCATCTTTATTTTTTGACCTATCAACATAAAGCTGGGAAGCAAGGGTGGTAACATCATGAAGGACCCACATCATCCCGAACATCCATTTTCCTTGTAGGCATTGGATAATCAAGAGACGGTCGGATGACAATTCAACTGAGGAGACTTCAAGCTATAATATCCATATTAACATCTAAGAGGAGAGCTTTAGCTTCTACAGCCTGGGGGCCATGGCATCCCTTCTCGAACAATACCTGTTGTCAAAAGCTTCCTGGCATGGTCCCTACAAGTCACTCCCAACCCGGTAGAGTCAGAGTCCACACTAGTATCAACCCAAACTCGAACATCACTGGGGCGAGGTTCTTCCTCCTCTAAAGAGAGTTGTGATTGACTAGAACTAACCAAAAGGGCCATATCCAAAAAGATTTCACAAGTCCAAACCCTACTCATATGATTGTGTTCTATTGTGAGTGATATGGCACTTTGCAAACCACAATTTCCATAACAATATGACAACTTGCTCAATATCATCATTGGTCTTGTTCAGAAAAACTAAAGTAAATCAGTCCAGTAATGCAACATCATTGGTAACCTCCTCAGGGTGTTGCACTCTATCCAAATCCCATCAGCTCTTAACCATCAAAAACTGACAAAGTGAAACTAATTAGTGCACCCGATGCGTCCCCGACCGGTCGTGGACGTATCTATGACTCGATTTGATATTGATAGTTTAGGGATGGACACGAGATAATTTTAAACTGGAAAACACATTTCGATTGAGAATTTACACACACAGAATTCACTCAACCTCCCTTGCCCCACACGGACTCCTGGGACAGTTTCGACTTTACCCCTAAAGTCGTCAACCCTCTCCTGACTATCGGCCTACGGTTCACCGACCGTTCCCCGACCTGTCGTTCTATCAAATACCCACTGTATTGATACTCTAACTCTGTCCTCTCTAGCTCACCAACTCTCTAGCACTTACATACACTCTAGTATGATCCACACTTGTCCAGATTATCTATATTTTTTTCTCTCGTATAGGCCTACTTACATATGGAATAAATGCAAGTATATATACACGGTTGTTATGATGTAACTACCGTCCTATTAATCCCTAGACTTCTAGGAGTCGACTACAACTTCGATTATTCACATAGCAACCACACTAGACTTGCAGAGATTCTTCAACTTGATCTGGAGGCTTGAACTACATGTCGCCTCATGGTTGGTCACGTTTGGTGGCAGCCGTCTTGATCTGTCGAGCCCAACTTGTGTGCCCTACTTGCCTGATTCCGCTTGGCTCATTAAATGCTCATAAATTCCCTCTTCTGAATTAATTACGGCTATGTAATGATGTTCTTTTATAGCTTTGTAATCTTGTGCATTAATGAACTTCTCCTTTTGTCGTGAGCTTTTCTTGAACAAGTTGCCTAAGTGGTTGTATGTGTTTTATCTGAAAGTGTCGATCCTTAGCAGTCTTCTATTTTTGATCTTCATTTTTAAGCATAAGAGATATCTTCGTGCGGTGTCTGACCGGTTGTCTGTGCTAGAAGTTCTACCGGAGCTCTCTCTGACGGGTGCCCGATTGGTAGGGCACATGTCGTGGATTGAGTGCGCTTGCAACCTTGCGTGCTAAGCCACTCATGACTTAAGTGTGCTTGCAACCTTGCGTGCTAAGCCACTTAATCACCTGTCTATCTGAATCATGAATCTTGACAAACACATTAGATAGATAATACAAGCACTATACAAAAAAGCCTATTTCGCGGTTCCAAATAGCCTATTTCGGCGGTTTGTAAAACCGCCGAAATGGGTGCGCCGAAATAGGTCTGAGCACCTATCTCGGCGCTTGTAAAAGAACTGCCGAAATAGGCTATTTGCGAAAACCAAAATCTAACCACATCTATCTCGGTGGTTGTAAGCTAAGAACCGCCGAGATAGGTCCATTTTTTTCCCACCAGGGTAGCTCTATATACCATATAAACACCTCAATGTTACAAGCAGACCTTCATGTGTATCACATATATCACACTGCCAGCACAAATGGGCAATCAATTTCACATTCTACGGCCATCAAACGGGGCCGGGTCACAGCCCAACAACTTACTTAACAAATTAACTAATCATATATGTAAAAAGAAAGTTTACTTTGTTATACCATAATATTACAATACTGATAACTTTATACACTACTAATGTGATGAGTTACAACTATTCAGCTAGAAACACAAATTCAAGTAACGAAGTTTGTGATGATGTATTCTGCCCAATCCTCAAGAATCTCGACAATTTGTGGATCTTCATAATTCGATACAGCCGTTTCAAAAGCCTGGAGTAAAAAAACAACATTAATTATAAGCTACAAGTATAACAACATACGAAGGTATACATCCAAAACTTTAAACAAATCTTACCTTGTTTAATGATTTCTCTGGTAAAAATGTCGTCACGCCTACTATGTCATGCATAAATCTCATGACATAGTATCCACATTCAGAACCTCCAGGCTGCACTGGACACTGTACATATATACATGCATGTTCATCATCATTCTTTCAAGTATTTACAAGTATTCCTACACTACACCAATTAACACAATTATATAAATCTTGAAAGGTTCCATGGGATGTTGTTATTCTTCGGTGGTCTTCCCAATGTCATCAATGAAGCTTTAAATGCGCTAAATTAAACCAAACATACAGGTTAATAGACACATTAAGTTACAAGTTTCCAGTAAAAAGATTAAGTAATAAACATTATTCTACAAGATAAACAACTCACTTTACAAGCACAACCGCTATCATTGGTCTCTTGGCACTCCTACCAAGTGAGTCAAACTGAAAAATCCTAGGGTTCTTCATTGACAACACTAGTAAAGACCAGTGTTGGCTGTTCATGTATTAGAATACCATTATTTGAATACAATTAAATGATCATCATATAAATAGCAACGGAAGATGAAGTTACCCTTGATGAACCGGTAGCATAACGTAAGACTTGTTCCCACAGTTGTAGAGTGCCGTTGCTAAGTATTGCACAATACGCTCGAGGTCACTTGACATATTCGCCTGGGAGCACATAGCAGGACACAAGTAATCGAACTCGTTGTTGCCATGTTCTTTGACTGCCTTATATTGCACATGTCTTCACCATAAAGACAATATCGTTAGGTATTTAACATTTCATCAACACTAATTTAAAATTCAATTCAAATATGTACATGGCAGTAATCACTCACAACATGGCTGACTTGATGATTGATACATTCAGCCAATCCCGGTTGAATACATCCACAAAATCGTTCATATAAATGTCTATCATAGAACCTTCCTCATAATGAAATATCATCTAATCGACGGTTAATGTAATCGCGTCATGATCAGGAGGCGTCATCAGTAATGCCGTGTGCAGGATTGCTAGATTAGGAGACAAGCGATCGAGTATGTTTTGTGGCACTAATTTATCTCTAATATTGGCATTGCATATCGATGCCTTTGAAGGAACAGAAGGGGCAGGAACTGGTTGAGCAATACTATTTCCTTTCCTCTTATCAGATTTGGGTGCAATGTTTTCCTAGTAAATTAATTAAGCCTATAACGTTATACAACTAGACTATATTGTAAAAAAAAACAATTTCAGAGAATATATTGTTCAGTTCGCTTACCTGCCCCGCGAGTCTGACCAAGTGAACCGGCCACTGAATTGTATAAGTTTGGGACGCACGCACTGTACATACACCAGGGAAAGGAACCGGCAACCCAACATCACCATATTGAGACTCGTAATCATCCACAAACTAGCATTTTAATTTCAAAATTCAAGCCTAACTCTAAGGTTCAAACCCAAATAAAGTAGCATTTTAATTTCAATAAATAATTACATTTTTTAAAACAAAAACATAAGTTAAACTACTTACTTGTTTGTAGTTTGTACGATGTATAGAGGGAGAAGGAGGATGGTTGGTACACAGAGAGCGACAAGAGTGGTTTGACTTTGCTGGAAGTCGTAGGCTAATATATAGTGAGACCTGATAATAAAAAAATTGTTATGTTAAGACAAAATACAACATTACGAAGAGATTTTGTTAAAAAAACGGCATGACCTTTGCATAATTTTACCTATCCCATGCTTATTAGTAAGCATTCACCAATCATTCAACAACACAAATTTCCATCACAAATCAAACTAATACCAAATCTATTCATCAAACCAAATTTCAATAATTTGTAGAAATCAAATACAAAGTATAAAAGAGAAAAAGATAAGTTAGATTATATTACCGGTTCTTCCACTCCGCTTTCGATCTACTGTGCAATGACTGAGGAGTTTCTTAACCACTCTCTGTAGATAGAATAGAAACTCATTAGTTTACGTATGTTAATTGTTTGTAATTAGGATTGCAAAATTATATATAATGAGCTAAAAAGATGAAGATGCAGGTTGAGTATATTACGGGTTCACAAATGAAATGTATTCAGCCCCATACGACTTCAATCCGGTGAACCCATTTAGTGATTTCCCTCTACAAAGACACAACCATGATTATTATTAAGCATTCACCAATCATTCAACAACACAAATTTCCATCATAAACCAAACTAATATATACCAAATTTATTCCTTATTTGTAGTTAGGTTGTAAATTTACAGTGAGTGAAGAGAATGAAGAGATAAGTTAAAGTATATTACTGGTTCCTAAAGGAATTGTTTTCAGCCCCTCTTCTCAATCGGGCGTGCGAGACGTGTAGCAGTACCAATCTCTACAGAGGCAACACAGATGCAAAATAAGTATCAATTAAGGGCGCAACACTATATTGCTTACAATGTTTAAAATTTGCTTATAATTATAAGCACAAATAATGCTCACACATTGTTCCACCCCATATATAAGCATAATAAATCTAGCCCAAATAAGCTAACCTAACTATACTTAAAAGAAGGGCAAAAAATAGTAAAAATATTCACTCAGACATTTCATCAAACACCTTGTGTTCATACATAATTTGATTAGTTTAACAACCAAATCTTTCAAAGATTTGACACACAATAAATATTAGCATCCAGAATCATAATGTGACACGAATCTATCAATTTTAACAATACATTTACAATGTTTTAGTCAAAACCGAAACTAACAAATTGGGGTATTTTTTACCTTGTTTGTAGCTGCTGTTGTTGTTGCAGCAACGCCTTCCGATGACAACCACGCATGACCGGCGACGGCGGCGGCGACGAAGGTGAAGGCAAGAGGAGGGCGACGAACGTTGGAGCGGTGGCGGTGTGGTGGCTGTCGAAATCGGAGAAATCGCCGGTATAACAGAGAAAAGGGGTGTGGGTTAGGGATTGTAACAGCGTAACTGCGTCGGGGCTGGGTGGGGGTGTTTATTAAGCGACCTATTTCGACGGTTGTTACTAGGAACCGCCCGAAATAGGTCCTCCGTATTTTTTTAAAATTAAAAAAAATCTATTTCGGCGGTTCCTAGTCACAACCGCCGAAATAGACTACCATATATATCTATTTCGGTGGTTGTGACTAGGAACCGCCGAAATAGATGTTATTTTTTTAATTAAAAAAATTACGGAGGACCTATCTTGGCGGTTCCTAGTCACAACCGCCGAGATAGGGGCGCTGAAATAGGTCATTTTTGTATTAGTGAAGGTTTGTTATCATCAAAACTAAAGGATCTTGTCTTAACAATTTCCCCCTTTTTGATGATGGCAACCTATACACTTATATGCACTTTGAAATTAAAAAATTGAAAGATTCCCCCTAAGAAGGATTCCCCCTGAGTTTGTTAAGGGTTTTAAGAATGAAAAAGCTTTAACGAACGATAGCAATAAGTGACAGCTTTTATGACCAAAGTAGATCAAGTTTTCATTCAGATGATACATAATACAAGGACGATAGACATAGTTTCACAACTACATATACTTTTTCTTTCCCCCTTTTCCATACAGCAAAATAGGGAGCAACTACATGACTTAAGATGTTGTAAAGGCCATGACATTCCAAAGAGTATAAACTACAAACATGATCAAGATAATCTAGATGGAGTGACGTAATTGGGTATCCATTTCATAATCTTTTGAGACACTAGGCTCTTCCTCCGAAAAACCGGCTTTGATCCAAGAAGGTTTGGCTTTGGTTGGATTGATCAAAGGTGATTCAGCTGTGGTAGAAAGGTCGGACTCATCAGAGTCTATGGAGAACTCCATGCAGTGTGGAGAACGTGTATTTGATAGAGTGACACTTAAGGTGATAGACCAAGCTGTAAGTGAGTCGGAGTCTGGTTGAACATAGCTTTGGGCGATATATTTCTTTGGATGTTTAGTGGCCATAAACTTGTGAATTGTGGAGTGCACTGTTTGTTCATTCGAACTGGATGAACTTTATGGAGTTTGTGCCATTTTGTGATATGTGAATGACTGGGTGTGAGTGGCGGATGGAGTGAGCAAGTTTTTATAAACACTTTGGATATGCTCAACGACTAATCGGTGAGTGGCATTAAATGAGGTGCTACGTCTTGTGGGCTATGTTTGTAGGTTTTTGGGTGTCAAGGTCCGAGATTGGATTAGTGGAATGGATGGGACTAAATATCTCAGATCATTTTGCAGTTTTTAATCAAGGAAGAAGCAGCCAATACAATACATTATTTCGTACCTATCATAAGCATTCAAGTATACAAAAACCAGTTGCATTTTCATTGATATCAAAAGATACTTTGAAACAGATAGTCAAAGGCGGAATAAACGTTAATAGGAAAACAAAATCTAAGCCTACAACTAGTTTTCTCACGGTTCATTCGTGTCTTTAAGAGACAAAGAACTCTCATGCTATGTGGGAGTCTATAAAATCTATTTCTCCTTGAACCATGTGATGAACACTTGGTTTAGAGGAGACAGCCTGCACAGCTGTGAGAGTAACTCTCACTCTCTTCAGAATATCTGTAGTTGAGGTATCCAGACTGGTCCCTGACGTGGCGTGGACCGGTGAGAGACTCCTCTTCCTCTTGAGTGCTGTTATACCCAAAATTTTAATCCCCCGGAAGAGAGTCTCTACTAATAGGCTAGTTTGGTCAAGTAGCGAGGGTTCCCAGTTCGATCAGCACATTTCATAGTACTAGGGACAGCTTAGTCATCTTCAGGGGCATTTTCGTAATTTTTCAAGGCTCCAAAGCCCCCTATGAGCTTTCTCTCTCCTCCAAAGAAGGGTCAAATCAATTGAAATGCTTTGAAATTTTAACCCATGATAGAGGATGATATTTCGATCATAATGGCGTTAGAATTTTGATTTTTCGAATTTCCAATAATTTCCTAGCAATTTCTGATCGAATCTGACGAGAAATTGAATTTAAAAATATTCCAACATTTAAAAAATTCGATTCCACTTCAGAAAAATCATAATTGCCATCCTTGACACGTGGCTAAAATTTCACAGCAAAGTTCCTTTGGGAAGTCACTTAATTAAAATGCCAAAAAATCTTACTTTTACTAGATTTTCTTTATCTTTGAGAAAGTCTATATAAAGGGATAAATCTTTTGATCAAATCAGAATCTCACAAGCTCAAGAACCCTAGAAAGTCAAAAGCATAGCCTCCCCTCTCTTCCTCACGTTTTTCACAACCGGCCACTAAAATCATACCGAAAATCCCCCGAAATCACTATCTAAACTCGTTTTCCAATTCCCAAAGCATCAACAATCATCAAAACCCCACATAAACACCACCAAAATGTGAAGAACAAGAACAACCAACAACCAGAAGCTTGGTTCGAAAACCTTTAGGGTATGCCATCAGCGGAGCACTCGATGAATCCCGACGTGAAGAATCATTGTAAATCCGAAGGTAAAACAGGTAGAAATTCCACTTTCCTAACTCCCTATGACTTTATCAATCCTATATCAAAATTTGGGTTCAAACTAACCTTTCATAGCTTCTGAGCTGCTGTTTGTTTAAGCTTCTGCCCAATTACTTGTTCGTTAAGTTTCGCATTAAATTTGATTTCAAATTGAAAACTTTTAAGCACTAACGTCTTATACATCTTTGAGGCTACAAGTACATAAATTTTGAGCTAAAAACACCGTCAAGAACCACCAGAAAACCCCTGTCCGTGGGCAGTCCGTGGCCACGGACTCCTACGGACGACGGTCGGATTTTTTTAAATTTTCAAAATTTAGGTTTTTCTAAATAATGTCCGGGCCCACGGACAGCGTGTCCGTGGCCCCAGACTTTTCAAACTTTCGTTTTCCCTTAAATTCAACTTTTCTGTAAAACTAGGTTAACTGGGGTCCGTGGTCTCGGACATGGGGTCCGTGGTCTCGGACATGGGTCCGTGGCTACGGACGTAAACAAAATTTGACCTAATTCTGCCTCCGAAACCCTAGTTTAGGTATTTTTAATTTCACTTTAATTTTCTGTCAAAAATTTTAAAAAATACAAAAAAATCAGAAGGGCGCACTTAGGTTAAAACGACTCGTAATAAGCCGTAATTAAACTAAGTAGAGGAAAAAACTTCTAGGGGTAATAAAAGTAATTGAACCCTTAATAGGTCGTATACCAAGCCCCCGAACCCGAACTCTCCTTTCCTAATTTGATCTAGGTAAAAATTAGGTGGTGACTCATAATAGGTTACAGTGAGGTAGCTTAGGTTTTAATAATTAATGTTATATGACATAGTTAACCTTAGGTTATAAGTGGACCTAAAACTCGACTAGATCCTAATCAACTTAATCAACCTAGGGTAGGGTTTAAAAATCGAGGCTCACAGAATGACGACTCTGCTGGGGACAAAATTCTTAATTTTAACTTGTTTAATTTTGAGAAAGAGGGCTTAACTCGAAAAATTGTTTATTTATGGCTTTATTACTCTGTTTGTTTACTTTCGTGCGCACTTTAATTTTCTGCACCTTTGCATCATATGAGAGCGAGGGTCCACGCAAACCGATTTCACCCCGGGACCGTTTGAGGGTCCCCTATTAGGGACTCACACCTTTTAGGTGATGTGAATAAGCGGGGGGAAAGAGGAGGATGTCGTCTAACCACATCCCCTTAATACCTGGGCCTTAGCCCCAAGCGTTTTCCTGGCAGTGCCCTTACCTAGCCCATTGTTTGGTCAGTCAAAGACCCGACCGTAGACGCACACCTTCAGGTGATGTGAAAAGAGTGGGGAAGCCCAAAGAGAATAGCGTGCAAGCTCTATTCCTTTGTGGTGACCTGGGCCCATGCCCCAAGCACCTCTCCGGATAGACCCATACCCGGTTTGATATAAACATCTCATGAGGACATGTTGAATTTGTGTGGGCCTTGTCTGCTTGTGTGATCGGCCCACTACCCAGCCTAGAAACTGATAGGAATTTCTCCTACATCAACCTAGCCCAACCCGAATGGTCAGCTCTATTTGTTTACGGCCCAGAGGCCCTGTTTGGTTTAATATGTGAGTCATTCAGGCTTCGGCCCAAAAGCCTAGACTTAGGTGATTTCTCTTTTGGCCCAATTTGAATTATCCAATTAGTTTTAGACCCATAAAAAGAAATCCACCTGAACTTGAAATAACTCACAAGTCCTGAAAATAAAATCTTTTTCGGCTTAGCAACCATCTTCTCTGACCCAAAGAAAGTTAGGCCCATTTGTGATTTAGGGACAATTCCAGACCATGTAATTTACTTCAGGCCCAAACACATTCCAGCCCAAGGGCTCATTCTAGTCTAAGTAGACTTCTTATCCGGGCCCTAGCCCAAAACCCTAGATCTAGGTGTCACCTCTCAGGCCCAATCAAAGCCATCTATTTAGATTTCAGTCCAAAATCTAATTCACAGTCTGAAAAATACTCCGGCCCAAACACCTCATTTCCCGGGTATCCTGGCTCACTTGCTTTTAGTCTGAGCCTGTTCCAGTCTTCAATCTACCTTGTGAAGCGTCATTCTCATCCCAGTATCATTCATCCCACTTCCATTTGTTAGCTAATGATGGACACCTTGGAAACAGGTAGACCCAAGTCCTAAGTGTGGTCCAATCAACATGGAAGCCTAGCTCGCTTTTTTGGAACAAAAGCACATGGCCACCATTGATGCCATGGACCAGACACATAGTGCTGCCTTGGACGCTGTGGAATCCAACTACGTCACCGTTATCGAAGAGTTGAAAGCAAAGGCTCTTTCCCTCGAGTTTGAATGTCAAGCTCGGGATGAGTTAGTGGACAGGCTTCTCAACACCCTTTATGACTGCATTGATGTTGGCTCCATTAGGGTCCGAGGATCGGAGGGGAATGTCAAAGAAATTGCTACAGAACTCAGGAAAGTGATCAGACAACTGGGAACAGCAACTTGCATCCAAAGTTGCACCCGTAAGAGAACCAGGCAGCATGAGGAAGACAGTGATCGACAGTCAAGAGGACCTGGTTGGAGCGTTGGGACAGTAGAACCATCCCGACGATGTTCTCAACAAAGAGAGTTTACAGACATCGGCCGAACACCAAGACAAGCACTTGAAGAGCTTCGAAGAAGATATCCGATGCAACCGCTCGCCCTGAGGCCAGGAACTACTCATTTGGGGAAGGATCTTAATCAATTTTGTCACTTCTATCAGCTTCCCGGTCATGACACTGACTAATGCAGGGCCCTACAACATAGAATCCAGGATCTGATCGACCAAGGGCTCCAATTCTAAGAACGTGGTGGAGAGCGCAGAGCACGCGTGCCCAAGCATCATTAGAAATTTTGTTTTTTTAGTGTTTTTCTCATTAAATGCATTTCTTTTCTTGATTAGTCGTCTTTCAACTTTTGTAGTAGTTAGTTTCCTTGATCATTTTCGGTAGTTTTCCTAAGTTTGTAATTTCCAACATTATTTTTTGTTGAATAAAACATAGTTCCATTTTTATAATTTTTGTACAAAACATTATTCATTAATTTGAAAAAACTTAAAAAAAGCACTCACGTCTTTCAAGGATCACGAAGTAACCATTTTCTGACTATGCAATGGAACGACTTGTCTCTTGTTTCTAAAAAATTTGAACATGTCTAACCAAACACCACAACTCACCCCATAATATCCAAAAAACCCACAACGAGGTCCAAGGTCCACATCTATTGAATTATTGTCATAAACCCCAAATCAATACTAGGGGCAATCCGAGTTCAAGTTCGTCATCTTTCATCTTTTGTTTAAACGTGTGAACGAGTTTTTGAGTGAGAAATTCACGCGAGTATCTTGAGCGGAAAAACCATGAGGGAACGAGCGTGTCATTTTTGCACGACTCCAGAGAGACCATATTTGAAGGTGAGGTAAACGGCATAACTCTGACCGAAGGAGATAGTTTGTAAATTTACTCTTAGACCTGCGAAAAGTAACAAAGAACGGATACACAGCTATCAGGAATGACGAAGCACCTAGGTACAACACCACATAGCTAAAAGCTTGTGAACCCTGACATTAAACCCTAGGCACCCCCGTTGAGCCTTTCATATATCCTTTTTCGATATTATGAACTCCACAAAATAACCCAGCCAATGATGAATGTCCGACCCGGTGACCAAAGGAAGCAAGGAGTCCGACTCTCAGACTACAATCTAATCAGTCCAAAGAAGCGATGCCACTATCAGCATGATAAAGCGATCCGCAAATGGTTACAAAGTGACACAGGATCCAGAGAGCTCCCATCAAAACAACTCTCAAAACTGAAAACCGGGAAACACAAGAACCCCGAAGGCAAAGTCAAGAAAGGATAAAGCAAAAAGGCAAACCCGAAGTGCCTCGAAGAAATCCAAAAGACAAAAAGAGAAATGGTGTAAAGGACAACTTCAAAAGTCCAGGTCCAGAAGCTCGAAAACAATGTCAACACGAAGCAGCAAGATGACTTCAAGACAAGGAAGATGAATCTGAGAGAAGACACAAGTTGCAGCTTTGGTCACCCATTTAAGCTTCAACCTCAAATATCCCCTCTATGATCCCGTCGTCTTTCATCACACCCTATGGCCACGTTATAAGCTTTAAAGACTTCCGACTTGATAGTTATGTATCTAATCACGTGAAAGTAACAGATCGAATGCGTAAATCCATCAAATGTCAAATTCAAATGGTCTAGAAGTTGTGACCGTAAGCAGGAAACAAGTGCAAACATCAAACACGCTGAGTGTAGGTTAGGAAGCACCACATCAAAACATAAGCCTTGACCCTGTGCGGACGAGACCCGTTCGCACGTTTAATCAAAGAAAATACTGGGGGCAATCGATCATTCCGATCGATTGCCATGAACTTTAGCTCAGATTGTCCTAAGGAAAAAATACTGGGGGCAATTGTTGGTTCCAACAATTGCCATGTCAACACCAATTGAAACCCAAAGCTTGAGCACCACCATCCCACCACAGGCACACATAAGCCCTTACCACCACACACACACACTCTCAAGCCCGTCATTGGCCTTACCTCCACAAAAACATCAGACCCGTTATAACCCTGACCACCATCCAAAATCATAACCCAATCCCAGGTCAATCACAAATCTTGAACACGGGCAAATGCCTTTAGCACCACAACAAACACCACACACTTTCACCAACGGCATGTTCATTTTTTAAGAAACAAATTACAGATATGAAATTTTTAGTCAGGAAATGATCATTTCACTTTCCTTTTTCAGCAGAGATTTTCTCAAGCATTGCCTTGTTTGGCACATTTTTCAACAATTCCTTGTTTTGGGCAAGCTTCCAACAAACACTTTAGTTGCATTTTACAACTTTTGCATAACACCTCAACATTGCCAAGTTTGGCACCTTTTCCAATAGTTACCTGTTTTGAACGAGTATCTTTCATATATTTTGATTGCATACATGTTATCGTCATTCCCGAGTTTGGCACTCCAGTAATCAGTTTTCATCATTTGCACGAGACAATTATCTTCCTGACTCATTTTTAGTTTGAGACCCAAAATCAGTGCGAGATCCAGCTTTTTCTTCATCCATTTAGTACAAGACTTCAGTGCGAGACCCATCATCTTCTTCAGTGCGAGACTCCTCATCACAAATCAGGGATATAAATTCTCACCCGAAGATACAGATTCTTCAGAGATACAGATTCTCACCCGAAGATACAGATTCTTCAGAGATACAGATTCTCACCCGAAGATACAGATTCTTCAGAGATGCAGATTCTCACCCAAAATACAGATTCTTCAGAGATACAGATTCTCACCCGAAGATACAGATTCTTCAGAGATACAGATTCTCACCTGAAGATACAGATTCTTCAGAGATACAGATTCTCACCCGAAGATACAGATTCTTCAGAGATACAGATTCTCACCCGAAGATACAGATTCTTCAGAGATGCAGATTCTCACCCGAAGATACAGATTCTTCAGAGATACAGATTCTCACCCGAAGATACAGATTCTTCAGAGATACAGCTTCTCACCCATAGATACAGATTCCTCAGAGATACAGATTCTCACTGATAAGTGTGAAATTGATGTAGTTTTATAGGAGCTAAATCCTTATTTTGTGTAACTTTTTACACACTTTCTCACACTTATCCTATACTTTTCATGGCTCTTACTCTAGATAAGAACTTATACCAATTTATATGATAAAATCACGAAATGATGATGGAAATGCATAGTTCTCCTCATGAGCTTTCCAACGCCACAAACGGGGAACAAATCGGAGCTCAAATGAAGAATCTGGGACATTTAGAATATAACAAAAATAAGGAAGCATTTCTTAAAAAAAATAAAAAAAATAAATGGTGAAGTCTGCGAATGCAGACGTTCACAAAAAAAAAGTCAAAAAGATGTACGCGTGAAGATTTGAAAAAAAAATTAAAATTCAAATGAGTGTTCACGCGTGAAATTTGAAATGTTTAAAAAAAAAAGAAAATCGCAAATGGAGGCGCCGGAAGATTAGGAAAGGAAAAAAAATACTTTTTTTAAAGTCTGCTTTTGCAGACTGCTTTTTCAAAAAGGAGGAAACAAAAAAAACTGCGGCAGCTCCAGCAGTTAGCACGCTCCGAAACAGCATAACTGAGGAAGAAAATTCTGCACCGCCCACCTATTATTTTCCTGATTTGCTGCGCCTAATATTGTCCATCTATCACCATCTTAAATTTCTGCTCCTGAAATCACGCACCTGCTGCATCGCCTCTGCTTACTCCCTCCTTTTTCAGTCTATAAAAAACCCACATCTGCTCCAATTTTTGAACATCATCGATCAGCAGACCAGACCCCCACACACCACATACTCCCCCACCATTTCCTTTTCTCATCCTCCATTTCCTTATCCCACATACGCATACAACTCCATCTTTGTTTTATTTTCACTTCCACCACATATTCCATTTTATTTTCCATTTTCCACCACACACTTTCATCTATTTACATATTCTCCACAAATATTATCCAACTGCTGCAACCTCTAGTCCAGTATATTAAAAATAGTAGAGTAAATTCAGGAGTCCACTACAGATGATTTCTTATACTCTTGTATCTGTCTATTTATTTAATATGACAGGCTAGAATATTATACTCTGGGGAATGGTTATTATTAGTTTGTTTTAATTATGCAATTTATTTTACCGGTTTTAAATTAATTATAATTTGATATAATTAATGTTATTCTCTCGCTTTACAATAAATTACATGAGTTTATTGAATTGCCTTACGAAATCTATTTTGATCAGATCCGTGATAAATAGATTGGTCTTATTAATTGTTATGTCTGTGGAAAAATTTATTCTGATTGAATAAATCGAGTATTTTAGATGCAAAATATATTTCTTTCTAATTAACCGTTTACATGTGTTTTGCTTGAGTTTATATCAAACCTTGCACGTTCTGGTAAACGAGGTCATTAGAATTTAGGATTCAAATCTAAAGACTCTAAAAGGAACTTTGCCAATTTATTCTTAATTAAACCGGTAGAATAGCATAATTAATCAAACGAGTAAAACCCGAACCCAGAGTCCGTTCTTCCATTTTCACAAACCACTTTTAATATTTTGTTATTTTAATTTTTTTTACCTGTTATTTAAATTTTCACAGTCTTTCATTTAAATTTACAAAACAAAACAAACCCCCTTTTTAATTACCAATTGTTTAGGGCTAAACTTATTTTCCTCAAGTCCCGCGGATTGATACCTAGGTCGCTTTTAATTACTATACTGCTGCGACCGGGATTTTTGCAACCCGACGGTCTTTTGATTTATTATTTTCTAGGATTATCTCTTAGTATTTATTATATCAATTTTACCGTTTGTAAAATGGCGCCGTTGCCGGGGACTTGACTTTGTCTAGTCCCTAGCCTTGGTTATTTATTTATTTCATTACTATATTACTATATTTTGTTTTATAATTTTAGTTAATTTATTTTCACTAGTTTTTTTTAATTACTTTACGCCATAATTTCGAATTTAATTATTATTAGCCATTTTTGATATCTTTAATAATCTGTTGTTATTTTCTTAGTCTAAATTTAAAAGTTAGGCACATTCTCTCTCCATTCAAGGGTGTGCGGTGAATGCACAACACCAGATCTCAAGGGCCGCCCATTTACAACTTGGATCCAGAGATCGAACGCACATTACATCAAGCAAGAAGAACGCTAAATTTCAACATGGCAGCAAACCATAACCAGCTTGGTGGAGGTCCAGTCGCCCAATACACGATGGGGAGAATAAACAGACCGCCAGCCACACCCAGAAGAGGCCCAGTGGTTCTACCACACCTAACTGCAGAACTAGTGGCAGACTGGCAAAAGGTAAAACCCTCCCATCAATCAAATGCTGTTCGTAATCACCCTGCAGGAACCTTTTCAGGTGCCGACCCAGCTGATGCACTAGACCACGTACACCGATTCCTAGTGCACTTGGACTCGCTTGGCTTATCGCAAGGCCTGGAGGAATATGCCAGACTGTGTCTGTTCCAGCACAGCCTATCAGGAGAAGCTTCAAAATGGTTCCATCAAGTACCACCAGGCATCATTACCACCTGGGAGCAGATGACGGATAAGTTCTACGAGAAATACATCCCAATCTCCAGGACACGACAGATGATCACCGATCTAACGGCATTCAGACAGCTGGGTAGTGAGACAATATGCGAGGCGTGGGACCGATTCAAAGAACTACTCCGCCAGTGCCCTCACCACGGTCAGAACATCACCTCGCTGGCTCAAGGATTCTTCCAAGGGCTAAAAGATGAAAACAGAGGCGAGGTAAGAGCTGCCTTAGGAGGGAACCTGCTAGTGAAAAGCGGGGAAGATTTCATGGCAGCAATGGAGTCCTACTGCGAGGAGCTTCGCCAATGGAGCAATAGTGGGGGAAGAGTATTTTCAATAGGTCACAGTTCTACCCGAGCTCCAGACCCGATGATGGAACAGATAGCCGCTGAGCAAGCGCATCTAAAAACCACGATGAGAAGTATGGCGAAAATGCTCGAACAGCTCACCATGGGACCAACTCCAAGGCAATCTGCCAAGAAGGTGTCTACAAGTTCCAATGAAGTCTGCTGCTCTCAGTGTGGGGACGCACATGACTATGAGGACTGCCCCATGATAGCCGAGATGAAGAAAATAGAGGAGGCCAATTTCATTGGACAGTTCAACAACAGTCAATCCTGGGTGTAGAATCAGCACCAGAACCTTCGGTATGGCAATCCAAACAACACGCTGAACTCGCACTAGCTTCAACCTCAACATGGAATTCAAGGAGCACCACCAGGATTTCCAAGACATCAATACAACGAGGCAAGACCACAGCAGTCACAATTCCAGCAACCATCGCTGAACTCGAACAACACCAAACTGCAAGAGATGGTAGACAAACTAGTGGTGTCTCAAGAACAACAGTCTATGGTTAACCAGAATTTGACATCTGGTCAGCAGAAATTGGAGCAGGCCATGGTACAAATGCAAGGAACAATAAGTCAGTTGACTCAATTCCTGCTACAGCAAAGGCCTTCCGGCTCCCTACCTTCCCAAACAGATCCAAACCCCAAGGAGCAATTGAAGGTAGTAACAGTCTCAAATGCGGTGGTTGATGCAAATGAAGAGAACGTCGAAGAATTACATGCAGTCACTGTAACACCCCTACCATTAATATATGCTTACCGTCCAATCTCCTTACACGTCAGATACACGCAGCGGATATTTACTTACGTACAATGGGTGATACAATGCCGTTAACCACCCACGTGGCTAACAAGGCTACTACTACTGCTTACAGCATCGGTCTGATGGACCGGAATCCCGAGTACTACACATCTATAATACATACTCCATTCATCAATCAAATACAACAATGCTCCATTCAATACTTACTCCTCCATAATCCATACATTACAATATACTTAACCGAGTCTACTAGGATCCTTATACGTTTATAATATCTCTTCCAAGTTCATACATACTCTCTAAGAGTCTACATCTACCCATTTTCTCACAACTACTTACTTTCTAAGTACAAGGATGTGCCTCCGGTCTCTTCCTTGACCATATTCGCTTCGGGTACCTGCACACTAAAAAATGTCCCCCGAAGGGGTCAGCTTTCGCCGAGCATGATAACCGCATACCCCGCGTACTAGTGAGGGTACGCCGACCACTTGGTCGTATACATGCGGTTGATTTCATTCAACCATACATGCATACATGTTCTTATACATAATATTGCAATACAGTACATAAGACATACACACATACATACACTTCATTACATACAAGAAGTACAACATAAACCATTTAATATATACTTACCTTTTTCCGAATCATACATATACATTACATGCACAATATACAATTCTTGTTAGCTTCATTAGTCCACCCGGGTTAATCGGGTGGAGATTACTCTTTTACTCGTTGCTTCATACATACGCATACATACTCATACATACTTACAGATCCATACTTACTTACTCTTACTCTTACTCAAGTTAAGTCGTCGGGACCTCCGGCCCTGGGGACTACACCGTCCCACCTCCGGGATTTACTTGACTCACCAATCCGGGATGCTACCCATTTAAGGGATTTGGGCCGCGGACCAGTTTAAGAGTCAGGAATTGCAGCCAACCTCTTATGACTCCGCATCCTCACACGTGGCCGAAACTATATCGGACTTCTACTCATTCCGGTTTACTCACTTAAGTTAGGAGTTAGGTAGTTAGGAATTAGCAGAAGTCAACATTCAAGCCACAATAATACAATACACATATACACATACATACGAAATACATTACATATACAAGTACACTACAGAATACAATACACTTCATCATCATTCATATATTTCATGAATTATACAAACTATTGTTCGAGGCAAATATCAAGAACAATGTAAACAAGCACGAGTAGGTGCAATATTCCGATTCATGCATTTATCTTATTAGGTGATCAAATAAGCACACAAATCGGGGTAACCAGATTAGGATACAGGGCATGAAGAAATCATACCTTTCACCGTTGTACTTGTATCCCAATGTTCCTCCGGTGTCCACAAATCAAATTCCTATGATATACATATAACCGAATGATTACTCTAACTATCATAACTCAATTTGATTTTTCTTACATTTCCTAATTCATACTTACTAAGTTTTTACATTTCTTACACTTATATTCCATTTACTTCCTTTTCTTTACTTATCCATGATTTACTTACATATATATATGCATATGTATAGGTGGGTACACACACACACACACACATATATATATATATACTAGTTATAATCCTATAGTTTTTTTTTAAGTTTTGACCCGACCGAACTTGCGACCGACCTTGTAAGTTCGGTCCGAGTCAGTAGGTTACATCGGGTGAAAATTCCAGGGCCGACCGACCTTGCAAGTCCGGTCCCAAGGTCGGTCCATTCCAGTAAGTTACTTAACGGAAAAATTTTAGCCCGACCGACCTTGCAAGTCCGGTCGCAAGGTCGGTCCATTCTAGTAGCTTACTCGACGGAAATTTTTCTGGCCGACCGGACTTGCATGTCCGGTCGCAAGTCCGGTCGATTCCAGTAGGTTGCAGACGGAAATTTTTTCTGGCTGACCGAACTTGCATGTCCGGTCGCAAGTCCAGTCGATTCCAGTAGGTTACAGACGGGAGAATTTTTCTTGTCCGACCGAACTTGCAAGTCCGGTCGATTCCAGAAGCTTTCCCGTCTTTGTAAATCTGGGCTCGACCGAACTTGCAAGTCCGGTCGCAAGTTCGGTCGGCCCCCAGTATTTGCATTTTTACTTCTGTTTTCAGTCCCATACTTTACCCATTGTTTCTCCAATCCTCTTACATGTAATCTCACATGTTTAAACACTACCTAGGCCCTTCAAATTGCCTTAGTTCATCCACCAAATGCTTTACTAAATCCATCAATCCACTTACACAATTTCATCACTTCCCTTCCACACTTACAACAGTTTTTTTTCATCCTCCAATGCTACAGATTTTTGCTCCTACTTCTCCCATGCATATTCTCATCTCCTAATGCCATTTCCAAAGCCTACAATGTATTACCTTACCCTCCAATTCATTCCCAAGCCACTACCATATCTATACCCAAGTCCAACACTCTTGTCATCAATTCTTCCACACTAACTCTTCCTAACTTCTCCAATGTATCTCTATACACTTGTTGCAGATTTTTGGGTTCTTATTTCCTCCATTACTTCCTCAACTAATGCTACTCCTAGTAGCCAAAATACATCCATTCACTTCCTAGTTGCAACCCATTAACAAATCACACCCAAATCTGTTACAAGCTACTAAACGCTCCCATTATACTCTCCACATACACCTAGTCACTACCTAGTTGTTTTTCTTTCTCATCTTGAACACTTAAGTCTCAAATTCCTCAGATAAAATTTGACATGTCTCCCCTATATTATTAACATTCTCCACATGGTTTCTCTCTCACACATTAACATCATCTCACCTGTTTATACACAACATCAATATACAAGCTCCCATACACATTTACCAATACTAAAACACTACAAAAAATTCCTGCACTCAACAACCCATCCCAACTAATTTCAAATACATTTTACATGTTTTTTCAACGGTTTTAAGCACTTAGATTCTCCTAGCACAATACATTACTACACAATACCAATTTCCATTACTCATTTCAAACTTCTAAAAATCTGTTACATCCATACATATACAGCTACACAAAGTGAGTATCCTTACCTTGTTTCTCTTCTAATTTCTTTTGTTCCTCTTGCTTTCTTCTTTTCCTCTTTCTCTTCTTTCTTTCTCTTTCTCACCGGTTTAGCAAACACAATTCTCTACTCTACAACCTATATACATACACATTTCCATACACTAAAAACTAACCCTATCTATTATTAGCTTTAAGTAGGTTTTAGGGTTTAGAATTCCCATCATTACCTTGCAAGGTGTAAATGAAGCTTGGAGTGGTTCAAGAACAAAGTTTCCAACTCCCCAATGCCAAAAGAAAATCGGCTAGGATACAAGGAGCAACAAAGGTTTTAGTTTTCATTTTCGTTTTGCCCTTGAGGCTAGAAAAGGATGGAGTTTTTAGGAATATTTTTACCTTAAAAGAACAAGGAGAAGGAGGGCCTTCTAATGGTGGTCTTGAAGCTCCAATGCTCATACCCATGGAGATGAAAGTTGTTGTTTTTGATTTTGAACAGATTGGAATGTAGCTCTTGATGAAGGATTCCAATGGTGGTATTTTTTGATAATTTTTGGAGAAGTTTGATGGAGTAACAAGAGGAGAGAAGTGAGGTTTTTGTGTGTGGTTCTTCAAACCTCCATAGAAATCGCATGGGGGAAGAAGAAGAAAAGAAAAGAGAGTGGGGAGAAGTGAGTACGTGAGTGAGGGAGGAGAATGGGGAGGAGGAGATAAATAAAGTAGGGTGGGGTTACTTTATTGTTTTTTTGTTGTTTGTAAATTAGAAGGGGAGGGTTAGTGAGTGTGTGAGAGAGGGGAAATAAGGGGGCCGGCTGGCACCACACACACACACACACAATTTTTACTTTTATTTTAACAGTGGACACACAAGTTTGTGTTATTTTATATTTCTACCCCACAACTTCCCGTTTTTTGACAGTTTTTACAAATTTCTGTTTTATTTATTATTTTTGGTCCTAAAGCTTCACTAATATTTATTAATGATTATTTAGTTGACCAAAATTGTTACGAGTCTATTTGACCCGCTTAAGACACGTTTTCCCGGTTACCTCGAAAAACGTGCTTTAAGGTTCGTTAGTGATTTTAATCCGTTTTAAGGATCCGTTTTCTTCGGGATTTGTTCCCATATATTATTTAGGTCTTATTAAACCTTTAGAATCCCTATAATACTCTAACCAAGGTCTCATACCTCCTATGGTTATTTAACGCTTATTAGCGTTTTTCGCTTTTTAAGCGTTTTTTCTTTATTTCTTTTGGATTTATTTTTCCTTACCATATTAATTAGGTACCCTTAGGCTCCTAAATACGTATTAGATTAATTTTAATCCCTATATTTAAGTTCGGGGTATTTCAATCTACCCCCCTTAAGAACTTTGTCCCAAAGTTGTTCGAGGTTATGGATTACTATACTTACTCTTTTATACCTGTCTAATGCCAAAGTCATACATTCCTCCTCCTTACAAATTCCCAAACTACTCCTCAAGGTTCCTACATACCATACCATACCAATGTACAATAGCTACTCCATCCGCATTACTACCGACCATCCGGTTCCTCATTACCAATTTATACATACATACAATGCAAAGCTATTCCCGAAGCAATGCAATACACATTCCAATCCCGTAGGCGCTCAGGTCATCTAAACACGGGACTCCTCTATGTCCCGCCGCCCTTGGAATTAATACCACATACTACCTTACTTCTATCTTCTTCCCGGTACTCACTTCTAACACATCCTCTTCTCCTACTAGAAAGAAATTCTTCCACCACTACCAATTAAAATTTCTAAACATAACTCCATATTCCAATTTATATTCATTACTTCTATCCTATGTGTGATTCTTGTGACCACTTGAGGGGAGCTTCAAGAATCATTCGACCCTGATGTGATCAGCATCAGTGTTGAACTGTCTTTCCACCCCCCAATTTGTGTTCGGTTTCCCTTGATCTGATCAGGATCAAGTTCGACTTCCCACATCAGGTTCACCAAACAGATAATTTAATTGTTTTCATTTTCTATCTTTTTATTCTTTCTAGTCGTGATTACGAATTCATACATCTCCAAAGGATGGAATCAGTCCATCAATCATCCTCACTCTATTCCCAAATGCTTTACTCCATGGTTCAATCCTAATGCTCATTTCATCAACCTTCACTACTTCCATCCATTACTCACCATCATCTCCTATATTCTAACTAAGGAATACTACATTTATAAGATTTAGTTGACTACAATTGTTTCAAATATTTTACTTACGATTCCACTACTCATAAACTTCATTCATCTACTATCCTCGTTCATTTCGTACTACTTCTTCAAAGGTTACAATACTTGTGGAACTCCGTCCACTACCCGTTATTTTCCTTTTACTAATACTCTTACATTGGTGTTACAAGATGGGTATACTCCTCCTATGGTATTTGCATGTCTAATGCCTAATTACCATAATTACAATATGAATGAGTACTTATGTTTATTTAACATAGTATCAATCATCCATTTGGTTCTCATTTGTGCTATGCACATTACGTTTAAGTGTTTTATTCATAAAACTTGCATTAAGCGGTTTTCACTCTACCCCCCTTAAAAGGGATTACGCCCACGTAATCTACCATATATTATTATTAAACATTGGTTTAATCAGTTTGGGCAAACTGAAGCGTTTAGCTTCACTACTGTATACTATATAATATGCTCTGGTCAAAGGGCTTAAACGTACCTACCAATGTTTAGTAGTCTTTGTACCAAGAGTTCCTATATGAGTTTATTTAACTCATATTTAATTCGATTCTAGCCTAATTGGCTTTAAGACATTAATAGCCATTGTATTATGCTCACTAGGTACATTAATCTCCTAGCTAGGCCCACTAGCTTCTGCTGCGCGACCCTGATAACTTGGGTTATTCACCCTTCTTGTTATCCTTAATGTGCTATACATTACCTTCTCATCCGTCTATTATGGGAATAAGGTTTACTAAACAACTGCGGTATTCTTTTACCGTGTTTGAACTCAACGCGTTAAGATTTATAACCAGCTCTCTGGTAATCTACTGCACATGCTATTTATGCTTCCACGATTATTCATTAAGCTCCTCCGGCTTATTGTCGGCGAGGTTAAGTCACTACTTAGTTGTAGTACTTCCTCTGTTGTCAATAGCTTCTGAATTATACCAGTTCTCCTGGTTCAGTACAAGTGTTCTTTACTTGTATGACCTTGCATTGATATGCGTCGGTCCTAGTGACTTCCTTAAGTCTCTCTTCACCTTTTATTCCATTGGAATTCACATCTGTGATTGTTAGTGTGTTTCGCACTCTTCGTGCTTCTTTGGCCTTAGGCCGCACGGTTGTTGCTAAGCTTGCTTAATTGGCTTGCCATGTCTGTTGGTGAAAAGAAGGATTTACTACGGTTTACATTCTCCATATCCCTAGCCATCCCATTAGATCATTAGCTGCACAAGTGCAATACCAAAACACTCAGTCATACAGAGTGCAGAGGCGTAAACGCTTGACAGTAAGTCACTTATGTGATAGGAAAGAATATTTCTTCTGTGTCATCTCATACTTATACTCCGTGTTATTGCTTAACTACTCCCCTCATAGCGGTCGCCTGTTGCGCACCGTATTCTTACTCATTGTACAACATTGCTTTTACTGTTTCTGTTACTGTGGTAGTTCCTTTTTACTTAGTGACATTGTCCTTGGCACCATTTCCTTATGGTGTAAATACACTAGGAGTTCCCTGTGTTTGTGTGTATGACGGTTGTCGTAGCATACGGCAATCTTATTATCTTCCCAATGTGGAGATGTCTTATTCCACTTAGGTTTTATGTGTAGGTTAACTTACCTCACATTCTATCATCATTTGTGATACAATTTACCAAGTATCTTGGTTGACCAAGGATGAGATAACTCATCGGGTCATAAGCTCTCTTGAGCGTTAGTCATTCATGGTGTTCAATGTGTGTTCACATTAATTGCTTTGATAATTATTGCCTTTCAGTGCTGAGCATTGGTTTAGGCTCTGGCTGTGTAGTTTTGCTTGTATGTATATTACCAGGACATCCCATGAAACTTCAAGGGTTTTCTGGTCCCGTTCTCCAAATTGGAGGGTATTCTATCACTGACAAGTGAAATTTCTTGTTGAGGGTTGTCTCCACTCATAGGTCTCATGACAAGGTTATTATATTGGTGTTTATACAACGATTCACCACATGCTTGAGTGCATATGGAGTATGCTTACTCCTTAAGTCGTGATGGTTTGGAAAATCTCATTTCCTTTTTCCATCGCCCCTTGACAATATCTATTGCGTGGTTTATTGTTATAGTAAGTGGAAGCCTTTTCTAAGGGTTCACATCATCACCACGCATTGTGATCTTCGGTTGACGAGGGGTACCTTCCCTTGGGTTTCTCGTAGTGTCCAAGTGTGGACTAGGCCAATGTTGGCATTATCATGATTCTTATGCCCCTGTGCTACCACTGCTACAGAAGGCATGGCAGTAATTAAGAACTCCGTCAACTGTATACTAGGCTGATGCTCTAGTGACAGTGACATTGAGTTGGCCATTACTCCAAGCCACTCAGGATGTTGGGTTTGAATTTATGGTCCAGTTGTTGATTTCTTGTCGTATGAGGCAATCCCTCTTGCAAGTCTTGTTACCCATGGTGTGGGTTTTGCAACCGTTTGAGTTCGTATAACGTATTTGGTTTACGGCTTCTGAGCCGTATTGCTACAAGCTATGCCCCTTGCAAGCTGCTTATACATGTTTCCACTCCATGTATACCGTCGTAGGTTGAGATATTATTGGGCTCCATGGTAAGTCGTGACATCACGCTTCCGTTCATAGGAGACCCTTTAGGCAATCTGGTGTTAATAGTGCCTCTCAGTAATTTAGGGCATTTCCTGTTAAGTGAAATCCCTTTGGGTCCTAACCGAGTGTTCGTTCTAACTTTCGTGCTTTTATCATGTCGCTGTTGTTCGACTGTTGCAATGCAGACACCCTTCAAGGATTGCTCCTGAGTGCTGTTGAAGCATGCCGTTACATCCGGCTAATGTTGATGACATGTTGTCCACTGTACCTTCTTGTGGTGTTGTACTTGAGTTTTCCCCCTTTGGGTCATGACGTCTCCCTCCGTCCTTGGGTAGACTGTTTATGCTTGTTCCTAGTGTTTAAAACTAGGTTTGGTATTCCCTTCAATGATGGAGTATACTTGTGGTAATCTTGGGGTTGCTCTTGGGAATTCTGTCCCGTTTGTTGAGCATCGTGGTGTTCACGTTAGGCGATTGCCTTACTGTGTTTAGGCTGGGTATCCCTTCCAGCTGTCATGTATCGTTTGGATTATTTGAGACATATCCAATGTCTATACTTATTAGTCTGTGCTTTTGCACTTCCCAATCCTCATTCCTTATCTTCAGATGGATTCTCTGAGTTCCTTGACACTTGATCGTCTGAGGTGTCCAGCTGTTCTGATTGAACTCACTCATGGTCCGTAGAACGGAGTTGACTACTTCCCGTGTGTCGCACACTACATGTATACATACGTGGGGTACCATGTTGATACGTTACCACTTACCCAACTATATGTCGGGCCCGCAAGCTCCTTCGGAGTGCGTTTGTCCCACATCCCGTAACGGGTACACTCGTAGTGTTCGCCACACGCCTAGGTGAAGTATTCTATTGTCAACTCCTCTTGTATCATTCTTTGATACTCACCGTAATGCTGTTGGTCTGGTTTTAAAATCCAAGGTTTTAAAAGAAGGTTTATGGTTTTGAAAGAAAATTTTGGGTTTTAAAATATGGTTCGGTGTTAAAAGAAGTCTCTCATGGCATAGCCATGCTTGAGGTCTTGACCAAGTCTAGCTTCTCGCTGACTGGTATGTACAGTAGTCGGGCGTTAAGCCTTCCCAAGGTTTTCATACGCCTGGTTGTTAGGATGTGTGATCCTGTGGTTGTTTCGTTACAGTCACCGTACATTACTATGTACTTGTGACGTGTTAGTGTTCCTTTACATATCTCTGTCTTTACTGCACTTGCCTTGGCAAGTGCGTGGTATCGGTGGTTTTTGGATAATCCTATGCCAATCTCGGTATGGTTTCCATTTATGTTTGTTAGTCTCGTTGACGCTTCCCTCGATCTTATTGATCTATAATTGGTATACTCGCTCCTTTAGGTAGCTTCTTGGTGGTCTAGACATGGCTGTCGTAGATCTGGGTACTCCTCCACTCCTTGGAGGTTCCCGTTCTATTTGGTTTAGTGTCGCTCCTTGTGGCTCGTTCCCACATTTGTGGTGGTTACTGAGCCTTCCTGGGTTAGGCACTACGCTTGTAGTCCTACTGGTCTATATCTCATGTTGTTCTTGTAGTTGTCTGAGCTATATTGGCCAGGTGTTGCAACCTTGATGGCATCGTAGTTTTGGAGTTAACCGCTTCTGACTATGTCCTTAGTCGGCTAGCATACTGTTGATGGTATTATTCAAGTATTACTATCTCGTAGACTTGTGTCTCGGGTTCCGTTACTGCTCCCTTTTTCATTCCGTTGCACGGTTAGTGCTTCTGTCCTGCTGTTGGTTGACTAGCTAGGTTTCGCGACTGCTAAGCAGGTCGCCCCATGCTGTTGCAAGTTATAGCCTCCTCGTGGTTGGAGTGCTCATTCTACCGCTATTACGTGCGGGGTTGTGGTTCAACCGGGAACTATCTCTGGGACTTCCAGTTCTTGGAATCCTCTACGTGTCGGTTCTTGTTTACTGTGTGATTGATTCACCACTGCCAGATCGGGTTTCCCCGAGTATGAGAAGACTTTTCTTCTCTCTGGCGTCCTTTCCCAAGTTACATAGTGGGGTTTGCGGCGGGCGGGACTGGTATTGTAGGTATCCGGTACTCACCGGGAGTTCCTAACTAGCATCTCTCTAATGCTATCACTCAGCCCATAGCCCTAAGCTTCTAATTCCTAACTCGGTATTTCCTAAACTCGGTATTTCCAGTCATCAGAGCGATACTTCGCTCTGATACCACTTTTTGTAACACCCCTACCATTAATACATGCTTACCGTCCAATCTCCTTACACGTCAGATACACGCAGCGGATATTTACTTACGTACAATGGGTGATACAATGCCGTTAACCACCCACGTGGCTAACAAGGCTACTACTACTGCTTACAGCATCGGTCTGATGGACCGGAATCCCGAGTACTACACATCTATAATACATACTCCATTCATCAATCAAATACAACAATGCTCCATTCAATACTTACTCCTCCATAATCCATACATTACAATATACTTAACCGAGTCTACTAGGATCCTTATACGTTTATAATATCTCTTCCAAGTTCATACATACTCTCTAAGAGTCTACATCTACCCATTTTCTCACAACTACTTACTTTCTAAGTACAAGGATGTGCCTCCGGTCTCTTCCTTGACCATATTCGCTTCGGGTACCTGCACACTAAAAAATGTCCCCCGAAGGGGTCAGCTTTCGCCGAGCATGATAACCGCATACCCCGCGTACTAGTGAGGGTACGCCGACCACTTGGTCGTATACATGCGGTTGATTTCATTCAACCATACATGCATACATGTTCTTATACATAATGCAATACAGTACATAAGACATACCACATACATACACTTCATTACATACAAGAAGTACAACATAAACCATTTAATATATACTTACCTTTTTCCGAATCATACATATACATTACATGCACAATATACAATTCTTGTTAGCTTCATTAGTCCACCCGGGTTAATCGGGTGGAGATTACTCTTTTACTCGTTGCTTCATACATACGCATACATACTCATACATACTTACAGATCCATACTTACTTACTCTTACTCTTACTCAAGTTAAGTCGTCGGGACCTCCGGCCCTGGGGACTACACCGTCCCACCTCCGGGATTTACTTGACTCACTAATCCGGGATGCTACCCATTTAGGGATTTGGGCCGCGGACCAGTTTAAGAGTCAGGAATTGCAGCCAACCTCTTGTGACTCCGCATCCTCACGCGTGGCCGAAACTATATCGGACTTCTACTCATTCCGGTTTACTCTCACTTAAGTTAGGAGTTAGGTAGTTAGGAATTAGCAGAAGTCAACATTCAAGCCACAATAATACAATACACATATACACATACATACGAAATACATTACAATATACAAGTACACTACAGAATACAATACACTTCATCATCATTCATATATTTCATGAATTATACAAACTATTGTTCGAGGCAAATATCAAGAACAATGTAAACAAGCACGAGTAGGTGCAATATAGTCCGATTCATGCATTTATCTTATTAGGTGATCAAATAAGCACACAAATCGGGGTAACCAGATTAGGATACAGGGCATGAAGAAATCATACCTTTCACCGTTGTACTTGTATCCCAATGTTCCTCCGGTGTTCACAAATCAAATTCCTATGATATACATATAACCGAATGATTACTCTAACTATCATGAACTCAATTCGATTATTCTTACATTTCCTAATTCATACTTACTAAGTTTTAACATTCCTTACACTTATATTCCATTTACTTCCTTTTCTTTACTTATCCATGATTTACTTACATATATATATACATATGTATAGGTGGGTACACACATATATATATATATATACTAGTTATAATCCTATAGTTTTTTTTTTTTTAAGTTTTGACCCGACCGAACTTGCGACCGACCTTGCAAGTTCGGTCCGAGTCAGTAGGTTACATCGGGTGAAAATTCCAGGGCCGACCGACCTTGCAAGTCCGGTCCCAAGGTCGGTCCATTCCAGTAAGTTACTTAACGGAAAAATTTTAGCCCGACCGACCTTGCAAGTCCGGTCGCAAGGTCGGTCCATTCCAGTAGCTTACTCGACGAAAATTTTTCTGGCCGACCGACTTGCATGTCCGGTCGCAAGTCCGGTCGATTCCAGTAGGTTGCAGACGGAAATTTTTTCTGGCCGACCGAACTTGCATGTCCGGTCGCAAGTCCGGTCGATTCCAGTAGGTTACAGACGGGAGAATTTTTCTGGTCCGACCGAACTTGCAAGTCCGGTCGCAAGTCCGGTCGATTCCAGAAGCTTTCCCGTCTTTGTAAATCTGG
The DNA here is from genome assembly GCA_023374045.1 of Limonium bicolor. NCBI lineage: Eukaryota > Viridiplantae > Streptophyta > Magnoliopsida > Caryophyllales > Plumbaginaceae > Limonium > Limonium bicolor. The sequence continues at coordinate 298,738,576 of CM041779.1, forward strand.
GCTCGACCGAACTTGCAACTCCGGTCGCAAGTTCGGTCCGGCCCAGTATTTGCATTTTTACTTCTGTTTTCAGTCCCATACTTTTCCCATTGTTTCTCCAATCCTCTTACATGTAATCTCACATGTTTAAACACTACCTAGGCCCTTCAAATTGCCTTAGTTCATCCACCAAATGCTTTACTAAATCCATCAATCCACTTACACAATTTCATCACTTCCCTTCCACACTTACAACAGTTTTTTTTTCATCCTCCAATGCTACAGATTTTTGCTCCTACTTCTCCCATGCATATTCTCATCTCCTAATGCCATTTCCAAAGCCTACAATATTACCTTACCCTCCAATTCATTCCCAAGCCACTACCATATCTATACCCAAGTCCAACACTCTTGTCATCAATTCTTCCACACTAACTCTTCCTAACTTCTCCAATGTATCTCTATACACTTGTTGCAGATTTTTGGGTTCTTATTTCCTCCATTACTTCCTCAACTAACGCTACTCCTAGTAGCCAAAATACATCCATTCACTTCCTAGTTGCAACCCATTAACAAATCACACCCAAATCTGTTACAAGCTACTAAACGCTCCCATTATACTCTCCACATACACCTAGTCACTACCTAGGTTGTTTTCTCATCTTGAACACTTAAGTCCTCAAATTCCTAGATAAAATTTGACATAGTCTCCCCTATATTATTAACATTCTCCACATGGTTTCTCTCACACATTAACATCATCTCACCTGTTTATACACAACATCAATATACAAGCTCCCATACACATTTACCAATACTAAAACACTACTAAAATTCCTGCACTCAACAACCCATACCCAACTAAGTTTCAATACATTTTACATGTTTTTCAACGGTTTTAAGCACTTAGATTCTCCTGCACAATACATTACTACACAATACCATTTCCATTACTCATTTCAAACTTCTAAAAATCTGTTACATCCATACATATACAAGGCTACACAAAGGTGAGTATCCGTACCTTGTTTCTCTTCTAATTTCTTTTGTTCCTCTGCTTCTTCTTCTTTTCCTCTTTCTCCACCGGTTTAGCAAACACAAATTCTCTACTCTACAACCCATATACATACACATTTCAATACACTAAAACTAACCCTAACCCTAGCTATTTAAGCTTTAAGTAGGTTTTAGGGTTTAGAATTCTCATTACCTTGCAAGGGTGTAAATGAAGCTTGGAGTGGTTCAAGAACAAAGTTTCCAACTCCACCAAGATGCCAAAATCGGCTAGGATACAAGGAGCAACAAAGGTTTTAGTTTTCATTTTCGTTTTGCCCTTGAGGCTAGAAAAGGATGGAGTTTTTAGGAATATTTTTACCTTAAAACAAGGAGAAGGAGGGCCTTCTAATGGTGGTCTTGAAGCTCCAAATGCTCCATACCCATGGAGATGAAAGTTGTTGTTTTCGATTTTTGAAAAGATAGGAATGTAGCTCTTGATGAGAGGATTCCAATGGTGGTATTTTTATAATTTTTGGAGAATGTTTGATGGAGTAACAAGAGGAGAGAAGTGAGGTTTTGTGTGTGGTTCTTCAAACCTCCATAGAAATCGCATGGGGAAGAAGAAGAAAGAAAAGAGAGTGAGGGAGGAGGTGAGTACGTGAGTGAGGGAGAGAATGGGTAGGAGAGAGAAAATAAAGTGAGGGTGGGGGTTACTTTATTGTTTTTGTTTGTTTGTAAATTAGAAGGGGGGGGGGGGTTAGTGAGTGTGTGAGAGGGGGAAATAAGGGGGCCGGCTGGCACCACACACACACACACACATTTTTACTTTTTATTTTAACAGTGGACACACAAGTTTGTGTTATTTATATTTCTACCCCACAACTTCCCGTTTTTGACAGTTTTTACAAATTTCTTGTTTTATTGATTTTATTGGTCCTAAAGCTTCACTAATATTTATTAATGATTATTTAGTTGACCAAAATTGTTACGAGTCTATTTGACCCGCTTAAAGACACGTTTTCCCTGGTTACCTCGAAAAACGTGCTTTAAGGTTCGTTAGTGATTTTAATCCGTTTTAAGGATCCGTTTTCTTCGGGATTTGTTCCCATATATTATTTAGGTCTTATTAAACCTTTAGAATCCCTATAATACTCTAACCGAGGTCTCATACCTCCTATGGTTATTTAACGCTTATTTAGCGTTTTTCGCTTTTTAAGCGTTTCTTTATTTCTTTTGGATTTATTTTTCCTTACCAATATTAATTAGGTACCCTTAGGCCCCTAAATACGTATTAGATTAATTTTAATCCCTATATTTAAGTTCGGGGTATTTCAGTCACCCTACGAAGCGGAAGAAACCTCAACAAAGAGAAACAGGCAGAAAACCTACCTGATGAAGCCATCGAACCCCATTCTACTACGGTCGGTGCACCATCAGGGCAATCTGCCCCCTCCTGAGGTAGATCATAAGGAGACCCAGGCTCCTGTTTCTTCCAACTCTTAATTAACTGCTGTATAATAAAGGAAAGACACTTACTCAAGATTTACCATTTCCAAACCGTCTCAAAGAGCGAGAGCTTGATGAGCAGTTTGGAAGATTTCTAGATGTCTTCCGAAAACTCACCATTAATATCCCTCTTATTGATGCCATCAAACAGATGCCTAATTATGCTAAATTCATCAAGGATCTGATCTCAAATAAGAGGAAGTACAAGGAGAAAGACATCGTCCAGCTGACTGAAACCTGTTCAGCAGTAATCCAGCAGAAGCTACCCCTCCAAATGTGGCGATCCAGGCCAACCTATAATCCCGTGCTCTATTGGGGACATCGACTGTGGATACGGTCTTTGTGACCTAGGAGCAAGCATCAACCTCATGCCATACACGATGTTCAGAGATACAGATTCTCACCAAAGATACAGATTCTTCAGAGATACAGATTCTCACCCGAAGATACAAATTCTTTAGAGATGCAGATTCTCACCCAAAATACAGATTCTTCAGAGATACAGATTCTTCAGAGATAGATTCTCACCCGAAGATACAGATTCTTCAGAGATACGATTCTCACCTGAAGATACAGATTCTTCAGAGATACAGATTCTCACCCGAAGATACAGATTCTTCAGAGATACAGATTCTCACCCGAAGATACAGATTCTTCAGAGATGCAGATTCTCACCCGAAGATACAGATTCTTCAGAGATACTGATTCTCACCCGAAGATACAGATTCTTCAGAGATACAACTTCTCACCCATAGATACAGATTCTTCAGAGATACAGATTCTCACTGATAAGTGTGAAATTGATGTAGTTTTATAAGAGCTAAATCCTTATTTTGTGTAACTTTTTACACACTTTCTCACACTTATCCTATACTTTTCATGGCTCTTACTCTAGATAAGAAATGATACCAATTTATATGATAAAATCAGGAAATGATGATGGAAATGCATAGTTCTCCTCATGAGCTTTCCAACGCCACAAACGGGGAACAAATCGGAGCTCAAATGAAGAATCTGGGACATTTAGAATATAACAAAAATAAGGAAGCATTTCTTAAAAAAAAAAAAAAAATAAATGGTGAAGTCTGCGAATGCAGACGTTCACAAAAAAAAAGTCAAAAAGATGTACGCGTGAAGATTTGAAAAAAAATTAAAATTCAAATGAGTGTTCACGCGTGAAATTTGAAATGTTTAAAAAAAAAAAAAAAAAATCGCAAATGGAGGCGCCGGAAGATTAGGAAAGGAAAAAAAATACTTTTTTAAAGTCTACTTTTGCAGACTGCTTTTTCAAAAAGGAGGAAACAAAAAAAAAAGACTGCGGCAGCTCCAGCAGTTAGCACGCTCCGAAACAGCAGAATTGAGGAAGAAAATTCTGCACCGCCCACCTATTATTTTCCTGATTTGCTGCGCCTAATATTATCCATCTATCACCATCTTAAATTTCTGCTCCTGAAATCACGCACCTGCTGCATCGCCTCTGCTTACTCCCTCCTTTTTCAGTCTATAAAAAACCCACATCTGCTCCAATTTTTGAACATCATCGATCAGCAGACCAGACCCCCACACACCACATACTCCCCCACCATTTCCTTTTTCATTCTCCATTTCCTTATCCCACGTACGCATACCACTCCATCTTTGTTTTATTTTCACTTCCACCACATATTCCATTTTATTTTCCATTTTCCACCACACACTTTCATCTATTTACATATTCTCCACAAATATTATCCAACTGCTGCAACCTCTAGTCCAGTATATTAAAAATAACAGTGTAAATTCAGGAGTCCACTACAGATGATTTCTTATACTCTTGTATCTGTCTATTTATTTAATATGACAGGCTAGAATATTATACTCTGGGAATGGTTATTATTAGTTTTTTTTAATTATGCAATTTATTTTACCGGTTTTAATTAATTATAATTTGATATAATTAATGTTATTCTCTCTCGCTTTACAATAATTACATGAGTTTATTGAATTGCCTTACGAAATCTATTTTGATCAGATCCGTGATAAATAGATTGGTCTTATTAATTGTTATGTCTGTGGAAAAATTTATTCTGATTGAATAAATCGAGTATTTCAGATGCAAAATATATTTCTTTCTAATTAACCGTTTACATGTGTTTTGCTTGAGTTTATATCAAACCTTGCATGTTCTGGTAAACGAGGTCATTAGAATTTAGGATTCAAATCTAAAGACTCTAAAAGGAACTTTGCCAATTTATTCTTAATTAAACCGGTAGAATAGCATAATTAATCAAACGAGTAAAACCCGAACCCAGAGTCCGTTCTTCCATTTTCACAAACCACTTTTAATATTTTGTTATTTTAATTACCTGTTATTTAAATTTTCACAGTCTTTCATTTAAATTTACAAAACAAAACACCCCCTTTTTAATTACCAATTGTTTAGGGCTAAACTTATTTTCCTCAAGTCCCGCGGATTGATACCTAGGTCGCTTTTAATTACTATACTGCTGCGACCGGGATTTTTGCACCCGACGGTCTTTTGATTTATTATTTTCTAGGATTATCTCTTAGTATTTATTATATCAATTTTACCGTTTGCAAAATGGCGTTGTTGCCGGGGACTTGACTTTGTCTAGTCCCTAGCCTTGGTTATTTATTTATTTCATTACTATATTACTATATTTTGTTTTATAATTTTAGTTAATTTATTTTCACTAGTTTTTTTTAATTACTTTACGCCATAATTTCGAATTTAATTATTATTAGCCATTTTTGATATCTTTAATAATCTGTTGTTATTTTCTTAGTCTAAATTTAAAAGTTAGGCACATTCTCTCTCCATTCAAGGGTGTGCGGTGAATGCACAACACCAGATCTCAAGGGCCGCCCATTTACAACTTGGATCCAGAGATCGAACGCACATTACATCAAGCAAGAAGAACGCTAAATTTCAACATGGCAGCAAACCATAACCAGCTTGGTGGAGGTCCAGTCGCCCAATACACGATGGGGAGAATAAACAGACCACCAGCCACACCCAGAAGAGGCCCAGTGGTTCTACCACACCTAACTGCAGAACTAGTGGCAGACTGGCAAAAGGTAAAGCCCTCCCATCAATCAAATGTTGTTCGTAATCACCCTGCAGGAACCTTTTCAGGTGCCGACCCAGCTGATGCACTAGACCATGTACACCGATTCCTAGTGCACCTGGACTCGCTTGGCTTATCGCAAGGCCTGGAGGAATATGCCAGACTGTGTCTGTTCCAGCACAGCCTATCAGGAGAAGCTTCAAAATGGTTCCATCGACTACCACCAGGCATCATTACCACCTGGGAGCAGATGACGGATAAGTTCTACGAGAAATACATCCCAATTTCCAGGACACGTCAGATGATCACCGATCTAACGGCATTCAGACAGCTGGGTAGTGAGACAATATGCGAGGCGTGGGACCGATTCAAAGAACTACTCCGTCAGTGCCCTCACCACGGTCAGAACATCACCTCGCTGGCTCAAGGATTCTTCCAAGGGCTAAAAGATGAAAACAGAGGCGAGGTAAGAGCTGCCTTAGGAGGGAACCTGCTAGCGAAAAGCGGGGAAGATTTCATGGCAGCAATGGAGTCCTACTGCGAGGAGCTTCGCCAATGGAGCAATAGTGGGGGAAGAGTATTTTCAATAGGTCACAGTTCTACCCGAGCTCCAGACCCGATGATGGAACAGATAGCCGCCGAGCAAGCGCATCTAAAAACCACGATGAGAAGTATGGCGAAAATGCTCGAACAGCTCACCATGGGACCAACTCCAAGGCAATCTGCCAAGAAGGTGTCTACAAGTTCCAATGAAGTCTGCTGCTCTCAGTGTGGGGACGCACATGACTATGAGGACTGCCCCATGATAGCCGAGATGAAGAAAATAGAGGAGGCCAATTTCATTGGACAGTTCAACAACAGACAACCCTGGGTGCAGAATCAGCACCAGAACCTTCGGTATGGCAATCCAAACACGCGCTGAACTCGCACCAGCTTCAACCTCAACATGGAATTCAAGGAGCACCACCAGGATTTCCAAGACATCAATACAACGAGGCAAGACCACAGCAGTCTCAATTCCAGCAACCATCGCTGAACTCGAACAACACCAAACTGCAAGAGATGGTAGACAAACTAGTGGTGTCTCAAGAACAACAGTCGGTGGTTAACCAGAATTTGACATCTGGTCAGTAGAAATTGGAGCAGGCCATGGTACAAATGCAAGGAACAATAAGTCAGTTGACTCAATTCCTGCTACAGCAAAGGCCTTCCGGCTCCCTACCTTCCCAACAGATCCAAACCCCAAGGAGCAATTGAAGGTAGTAACAGTCTCAAATGCGGTGGTTGATGCAAATGAAGAGAACGTCGAAGAATTACATGCAGTCACCCTACGAAGCGGAAGAAACCTCAACAAAGAGAAACAGACAGATAACCTACCTGATGAAGCCATCGAACCCCATTCTACTACGGTCGGTGCACCATTAGGGCAATCTGCCCCTCCGAGGTAGATCATAAGGAGACCCAGGCTCCTGTTTCTTCCAACTCTAATTTAACTACTTGTAAATAATACTAAAGGAAAGACACTTACTCAAGATTTACCATTTCCAAACCGTCTCAAAGAGCGAGAGCTTGATGAGCAGTTTGGAAGATTTCTAGATGTCTTCCGAAAACTCACCATTAATATCCCTCTTATTGATGCCATCAAACAGATGCCGAATTATGCTAAATTCATCAAGGATCTGATCTCAAATAAGAGGAAGTACAAGGAGAAAGACATCGTCCAGCTGACTGAAACCTGTTCAGCAGTAATCCAGCAGAAGCTACCTCCAAAATGTGGCGATCCAGGCCAACCTATAATCCCGTGCTCTATTGGGGACATCGACTGTGGATACGGTCTTTGTGACCTAGGAGCAAGCATCAACCTCATGCCATACACGATGTTCAAGAACAGATTCTCACCCGAAGATACAGATTCTTCAGAGATACAGATTCTCACCCGAAGATACAGATTCTTCAGAGATGTAGATTCTCACCCAAATACAGATTCTTCAGAGATACAGATTCTCACCCAAAGATACAGATTCTTCAGAGATACAGATTCTCACCTGAAGATACAGATTCTTCAGAGATACAGATTCTCACCCGAAGATACAGATTCTTCAGAGATACAGATTCTCACCCGAAGATACAGATTCTTCAGAGATACAGATTCTCACCCGAAGATATAGATTCTTCAGAGATACAGATTCTCACCCGAGATACAGATTCTTTAGAGATACAGCTTCTCACCCATAGATACAGATTCTTCAGAGATACAGATTCTCACTGATAAGTGTGAAATTGATGTAGTTTTATAGGAGCTAAATCCTTATTTTGTGTACCTTTTTACACACTTTCTCACACTTATCCTATACTTTTCATGGCTCTTACTCTAGATAAGAACTGATACCAATTTATATGATAAAATCAGGAAATGATGATGGAAATGCATAGTTCTCCTCATGAGCTTTCCAACGCCACAAACGGGGAACAATCGGAGCTCAAATGAAGAATCTGGGACATTTAGAATATAACAAAAATAAGGAAGCATTTCTTAAAAAAATATAAAAAAATATAAAAAAATAAATGGTGAAGTCTGCGAATGCAGACGTTCACAAAAAAAAAAGTCAAAAGATGTACGCGTGAGATTTGAAAAAAAAAATTAAAATTCAAATGAGTGTTCACGCGTGAAATTTGAAATGTTTAAAAAAAAAGAAAAATCGCAAATGGAGGCGCCAGAAGATTAGGAAAGGAAAAAAAATACTTTTTTTAAAGTCTACTTTTGCAGACTGCTTTTTCAAAAAGGAGGAAACAAAAAAAAAAGACTGCGGCAGCTCCAGCAGTTAGCACGCTCCGAAACAGCAGAATTGAGGAAGAAAATTCTGCACCACCCACCTATTATTTTTTCCTGATTTGCTGCGCCTAATATTATCCATCTATCACCATCTTAAATTTTGCTCCTGAAATCACGCACCTGCTGCATCGCCTCTGCTTACTCCCTCCTTTTTCAGTCTATAAAAACCCACATCTGCTCCAATTTTTGAACATCATCGATCAGCAGACCAGACCCCCACACACCACACTCCTCCCCCACATTTCCTTTTCTCATTCTCCATTTCCTTATCCCACGTACGCATACCACTCCATCTTTGTTTTATTTTCACTTCCACTACATATTCCATTTTATTTCCATTTTCCACCACACACTTTCATCTATTTACATATTCTCCACAAATATTATCCAACTGCTGCAACATCTAACCTCTAGTTATATTAAATAGCAGAGTAAATTCAGGAGTCCACTACAGATGATTTCTTATACTCTTGTATCTGTCTATTTATTTAATATGACAGGCTAGAATATTATACTCTGGGGAATGGTTATTATTAGTTTGTTTTAATTATGCAATTTATTTTACCGGTTTTAAATTAATTATAATTTGATATAATTAATGTTATTCTCTCGCTTTACAATAAATTACATGAGTTTATTGAATTGCCTTACGAAATCTATTTTGATCAGATCCGTGATAAATAGATTGTCTTATTAATTGTTATGTCTGTGGAAAAATTTATTCTGATTGAATAAATCGAGTATTTCAGATGCAAATATATTTCTTTCTAATTAACCGTTTACATGTGTTTTGCTTGAGTTTATATCAAACCTTGCATGTTCTGGTAAACAAGGTCATTAGAATTTAGGATTCAAATCTAAAGACTCTAAAGGAACTTTGCCAATTTATTCTTAATTAAACCGGTAGAATAGCATAATTATCAAACGAGTAAACCCGAACCCTAAGTCCGTTCTTCCATTTTCACAAACCACTTTTAATATTTTGTTATTTTAATTTTTTTACCTGTTATTTAAATTTTCACAGTCTTTCATTTAAATTTACAAAACAAAACAAACCCCTTTTTTAATTACCAATTGTTTAGGGCTAAACTTATTTTCCTCAAGTCCCGCGGATTGATACCTAGGTCGCTTTTAATTACTATACTGCTGCGACCGGGATTTTTGCAACCCGACGGTCTTTTGATTTTTATTTTCTAGGATTATCTCTTAGTATTTATTATATCAATTTTACCGTTTGCAAAATGGCGCTGTTGCCGGGGACTTGACTTTGTCTAGTCCCTAGCCTTGGTTATTTATTTATTTCATTACTATATTACTATATTTTGTTTTATAATTTTAGTTAATTTTATTTTCACTAGTTTTTTTAATTACTTTACGCCATAATTTCGAATTTAATTATTATTAGCCATTTTTGATATCTTTAATAATCTGTTGTTTATTTTCTTAGTCTAAATTTAAAAGTTAGGCACATTCTCTCTCCATTCAAGGGTGTGCGGTGAATGCACAACACCAGATCTCAAGGGCCGCCCATTTACAACTTGGATCCAGAATCGAACGCACATTACATCAAGCAAGAAGAACGCTAAATTTCAACATGGCAGCAAACCATAACCAGCTTGGTGGAGGTCCAGTCGCCCAATACACGATGGGGAGAATAACAGACCACCAGCCACACCCAGAAGAGGCCTAGTGGTTCTACACACACCTAACTGCAGAACTAGTGGCAGACTGAAAAAGGTAAAGCCCTCCCATCAATCAAATGCTGTTCGTAATCACCCTGCAGGAACCTTTTCAGGTGCCGACCCAGCTGATGCACTAGACCACGTACACCGATTCCTAGTGCACTTGGACTCGCTTGGCTTATCGCAAGGCCTGGAGGAATATGCCAGACTGTGTTTGTTCCAGCACAGCCTATCAGGAGAAGCTTCAAAATGGTTCCATCGACTACCACCAGGCATCATTACCACCTGGGAGCAGATGACGGATAATTCTACTACGAGAAATACATCCCAATCTCCAGGACACGACAGATGATCACCGATCTAACGACATTCAAAACAGCTGGGTAGTGAGACAATATGCGAGGCGTGGGACCGATTCAAAGAACTACTCCGCCAGTGCCCTCACCACGGTCAGAACATCACCTCGCTGGCTCAAGGATTCTTCCAAGGGCTAAAAGATGAAAACAGAGGCGAGGTAAGAGCTGCCTTAGGAGGGAACCTGCTAGCGAAAAGCGGGGAAGATTTCATGGCAGCAATGGAGTCCTACTGCGAGGAGCTTCGCCAATGGAGCAATAGTGGGGGAAGAGTATTTCAATAGGTCATAGTTCTACCCGAGCTCCAGACCCGATGATGGAACAGATAGCCGCCGAGCAAGCGCATCTAAAACCACGATGAGAAGTATGGCGAAAATGCTCGAACAGCTCACCATGAGACCAACTCCAAGGCAATCTGCCAAGAAGGTGTCTACAAGTTCCAATGAAGTCTGCTGCTCTCAGTGTGGGGACGCACATGACTATGAGGACTGCCCCATGATAGCCGAGATGAAGAAAATAGAGGAGGCCAATTTCATTGGACAGTTCAACAACAGACAACCCTGGGTGCAGAATCAGCACCAGAACCTTCGGTATGGCAATCCAAACACCGCGCTGAACTCGCACCAGCTTCAACCCTCAGCATGGAATTCAAGGAGCACCACCAGGATTTCCAAGACATCAATACAACGAGGCAAGACCACAGCAGCTCAATTCCAGCAACCATCGCTGAACTCGAACAACACCAAACTGCAAGAGATGGTAGACAAACTAGTGGTGTCTCAAGAACAACAGTCAGTGGTTAACAAGAATTTGACATCCTTGTCTGGTCAGCAGAAATTGGAGCAGGCCATGGTACAAATGCAAGGAACAATAAGTCAGTTGACTCAATTCCTGCTACAGCAAAGGCCTTCCGGCTCCCTACCTTCCCAAACAGATCCAAACCCCAAGGAGCAATTGAAGGTAGTAACAGTCTCAAATGCGGTGGTTGATGCAAATGAAGAGAACGTCGAAGAATTACATGCAGTCACCCTACAAAGCGGAAGAAACCTCAACAAAGAGAAACAGGCAGAAAACCTACCTGATGAAGCCATCGAACCCCATTCTACTACGGTCGGTGCACCATCAGGGCAATCTGCCCCTCCTGAGGTAGATCATAAGGAGACCCAGGCTCCTGTTTCTTCCAACTCTAAATTAACTGCTGTAAATAATACTAACGGAAAGACACTTACTCAAGATTTACCATTTCCAAACCGTCTCAAAGAGCGAGAGCTTGATGAGCAGTTTGGAAGATTTCTAGATGTCTTCCGAAAACTCACCATTAATATCCCTCTTATTGATGCCATCAAACAGATGCCTAATTATGCTAAATTCATCAAGGATCTGATCTCAAATAAGAGGAAGTACAAGGAGAAAGACATCGTCCAGCTGACTGAAACCTGTTCAGCAGCAATCCAGCAGAAGCTACCTCCAAAATGTGGCGATCCAGGCAACCTATAATCCCGTGCTCTATTGGGACATCGACTGTGGATACGGTCTTTGTGACCTAGGAGCAAGCATCAACCTCATGCCATACACGATGTTCAAGAAGTTGCATGCGGGTGAGCTGACTCCAATCCAATTCAATCTTCAATTGGCTGACAGGTCCTCAATCACACCTCGAGGAATGGTTGAAAACGTGGTCGTCGGGGTAGGTAAATTTTCTTCCCTGCTGACTTTGTCATTTTGGATATGGATGAGGATGTTGAGGTACCACTGATTCTAGGTAGACCTTTCCTACGAACTGCTAAGACTGTCATAGATGTGGATAAGGGAAATATTACCTTAAATTTCATGAAGAAGAGCTTAGCTTTGATATAAATAAAATGATGCGAAAGAACACCTCTTCTCATGCTATATTTTCCGTTGACCTGATAGAAGATTTACCTGACCTAGAGGATGACTATATCCTGCTAGTAACAATGAACAAAATCCCTGTTAGAATCATCGGATGTTTTAAGGCATATTTTAAACTTGTCAATTGAAGATGACAAAGATAACCTAGAGGTAGCCTCAATCATTCAACAACTAAATCAAGGACGGGCATATTTTAGCTCAACTGTTTATCCTGTAGAAAAATTGGACCGGCCTATTCAAAAAACTGTACCTTCTATAGAAAAACCTCCAGTTTTAGAATTAAAATCACTTCCTGCTCATCTTAAATATGTTTTCTTGGGAGAGAATACCACTCTTCCAGTTATTATCTCTGCATCTCTGTCTAACCTGCAAGAAACTAGACTACTGGAGGTGCTCAAGAGACACAAGGGAGCCATGGGATGGTCAGTCGCTGACCTGAAGGGGATTAATCCAGGATTCTGCACTCACAGAATCTACATGGAAGATAGCTACAAATCAGTGAGAAAACCCCAGCGAAGACTGAATCCCAACCTGAAGGAAGTGGTCAAAACAGAAGTACTGAAGCTTCTCGATGCAGGAATCATTTACCCAATCTCTGACAGCCCATGGGTTTCTCCAGTTCAAGTCGTACCCAAGAAAGGAGGAATCATGCTGTTCCGAATGAGAAGGGCGAGTTGGTACCCCAACGACAAACTACTGGATGGCGGATGTGCATCGACTACCGTCGACTTAACAACGCTACAAGGAAGGACCACTTCCCGCTTCCATTCATTGACCAGATGCTTGAGCGGCTAGCAGGCCAGGAGTACTACTGTTTCCTCGATGGCTACAGTGGATACTTCCAAATTCCAATAGCTCCAGAGGACCAAGATAAGACAACCTTCACCTGCCCATACGAACATTTGCATACAGAAGGATGCCTTTCGGTCTCTGCAATGCTCCTGCAACTTTCCAAAGGTGCATGATGGCAATTTTTAATGACTTCATAGAGAAAAGCATTGAGGTATTCATGGACGATTTCTCAGTCTATGGGCAGAGCTATGAGATATGCTTGGAGCAACTAGATCAAATCCTTGGGCGCTGTGAGGAGACAAACCTAGTGCTCAACTGGGAGAAGTGCCATTTCATGGTACAAGAAAGGATTGTGCTGGTCACAAGGTGTCAAAAGAAGGAATCCAAGTGGACAAAGCCAAGGTGGAAGTGATAGAAAAATTACCTCCACCTGCTTCAGTGAAGGATGTCAGATCTTTCCTTGGTCACGCGGGTTCTACAGGAGGTTCATTCAAGATTTCTCAAAGATAGCTAAACCTCTATCAGACCTGCTGCAGAAGAATATTAAATTCCAATTCACTGATGAATGTATGTGGCCTTCCAAAACATAAAAGACAAACTCTGCTCGCCCCGATTGTGATCCCTCCTGATTGGTCCACACCGTTCGAGATCATGACCGATGCAAGCGACTATGCCGTCGGTGCTGCACTATGCCAAAGGAAGGACAAAATTTGAGAGTAATCACTTATGCTAGTAAAACTCTAATTGATGCGCAGAAGAATTATACCACCACAGAGAAGGAGTTACTTGCAGTAGTGTTTGCTCTAGACAAATTTAGATCATATCTGTTGGGGAGCAAGGTGATCATCCACACGGATCATTCGGAACTCAAATACCTCTTCCTCAAAAATGACTCCAAACCTCGACTGCTAAGATGGATTTTGCTTCTCCAAGAGTTTAACTTGGAGATTGTTGATAAGAAGGGGAAGCAAAATGGAGTTGCTGACCACCTCTCTAGACTCGACATCCCGGACGATGGAGTCCCAATTAATGAGTTCTTCCCTGACGAGACTGCATTCCGAATTGGGAAGGTACAAGAACCATGGTATGCCGATTTGGCGAATTATCTCGCTTCTGGGTTAATTCCACATGATTACAGCTATAACCAGAAGAAGAAGAAATTCCTTGCCGAAACTCGCCATTATTTATGGGAAGATCCATATCTTTTCCGAGTATGTGCTGACAGTCTAATACGAAGATGCCTTCCTGATGATGAAATCTCCAGCGTTATCAAATTCTGTCACTCCAGAGAGGCTGGAGGTCATCATGGCTCCCAAAGGACAGCTGCCAAGGTTCTAGAATCCGGTTTTTATTGGCCTACCATTCATAAGGATTGTCGAACCTTCGTAGCACAATGTGATGAATGTCAGCGAATGGGCAATACCTCACGAAGACACGAGATGCCACAACAAGGGATCCTAGAGGTTGAGCTATTCGACTGCTGGGGTATAGATTTTATGGGCCCTTTTCCTTCTTCACAGGGTTACCGTCATATACTCGTGGCAGTTGACTATGTATCCAAATGGGTCGAGGCCATACCATGCCAGAATGCTGATTCAAAGACCGTGGTCAAGTTTATCAAAAAGCACATCTTCACTCGCTTCGGAGTTCCACGAGCAATTATCAGTGATGGGGGATCACATTTTGCAACCGTTCATTCGATGCCTTGCTGGCTAAGTACGGAGTACGTCATAAGGTTGCACTACCGTATCACCCACAAACAAATGGACAAGCTGAAATATCCAATCGAGAGTTGAAGTGGATTCTCCAAAAGACAGTAAACTCTTCAAGGAAGGACTGGTCTCTACGGTTAGATGACGCTCTCTGGGCCTACAGGACAGCATTCAAGACACCCATCGGGATGTCTCCTTTTAGGCTGGTATATGGGAAATCTTGCCATCTACCTGTTGAGTTGGAGCATAAGGCGTACTGGGCACTTAAGGCCCTGAACTTTGACATACTTGCTGCTGGTGAGAAACGCAAATTTCAGCTTTAGAGCTTGAAGAACTAAGAGATCAAGCTTACAACAGTGCTCGAATCTACAAGGAGCGCACCAAGAAGCTCCACGATCAAATGATCCAGAAACGTGACTTCAAAGTTGGAGATTGGGTGCTCCTCTACAATTCCAGATTGAAGATCTTTCCAGGAAAGCTTAAATCTCACTGGGCAGGACCATTTAAGGTGGTAGGGGTTACTTCATTTGGAGCCTACGAACTGCAGAACAAGAAGGGTGAAACCTTCAAAGTTAATGGGGCCCGTCTGAAGAGGTATACTTGTCCTGCTGATGTTTCTACTGACTTGCTTGGAGTTTCTTTTGTCCAGGTACAGCAGGATCTTTCTTCCCCTGTTCGGAGTCGGCGCCACCTAAAAAGAAGTCTCTCCCATGGCGGTTAAAACAAATTCCGAAAGCTGCGCAACTTAGTTCTAGGAAGTTGTGGGACCCTTCCCCACTCCTCTTCCTCTCTTCCCTGAATCTGACTAATGAGTCTAGCTTGAGACTTTAAAGCGGAGCAGCTTGGTGGGAGGCAACCATTGGTTTGAGTTTTGTTTTGGATTTCTTTAGTTTAATTATTTATCTTCCTTTCTTCCTTTTATTTTGGATTATGGTGTGTTCGTTGGTGCTATGCTTATTGCAAGAGCCTTGCTCCTATTTTTCTACTAATGATTTCGTCTGGATCCACTTGAGTTCTTCTGGCTTTGTAGATTATATTTCTCAACTTGCTTACTTTGTCGCTCAGCTGAACTCAAGTGTGGGGTAGGCCTTGCTACATACCGTGAGCGGACTCTGGGGAGTATTCTTACCCTTTCCTCTCTTGAATATTTTATATGCTCCCCTATGAACTGTTATGTGTAATTTTGTTTCCCCATTGGATTGCTTGCACAATGTTAATTCTTCCTAAGCAATGAGGACATTGCTTCACTCTAAGTGTGGGGTGGGGTAAGCTCCTTCGCCGCTTGTTTTGTGTGCATCTTTGAGCTCTTTTCTCTTGCATTTGTTTAAGTCTTGCTGTGTTGCTCAACTTAGAAGGAAGCCATAGAGGAAGTAAAATTGGTTAGCTAATCTTGGGGTGCAAAATTTTTAAATTTTCTGGTTTTAATTGATTGAAATGAAGTCTATGTTCTGTGAATGCTATAATTATTGAGAATACTCACCATCTGAACCCTGTTTTTAGCCTGGAGCCGCTTGGAATGTCTGGATTGAAATGGTTGAAAAAAGAACAAGGCAAGGTACTCCGCTGATCCTGTCCATGCTTAATTTTAATTCTGATCCAAAATCGGGCCTCGTCCACTTGGTTATTAAGTCCTTTGGGGTGCCTCATCACCTAGCTACCTAAGGTCCTTGTGATCTGGGATAGTTGACCCAAAGCCGTTACATAGGTGGAGAGAAAAGTCTGTGGTGAAAGAAATTAAAAGCGCTTAAATTAGAAAAAATGTGCAATCGCTGAGCTGAATGAAAATTTAATTCTCTCTATGGATCAAGAGTATGTGGCATTGAAAGGTATGATGGAATAAGATCTTACTTCATGCCCCTTGTCTGTAACACCCCATCCAAAGCCTATCGTGGTTATCGCAATCTGAACACTTAATCGAATACGTCGCAGCGGAATAAACAACACCTGGACCTTGCCACGGTCTGATCGTTAGAATATACCGGCTTAAATACTTACAATACTTATCCAAAAATACTTATCCAACTTACACATCAACATTCATAATACCACAACCAACCGAGTACTAGTATCTTAAACATAATCCCAAACTTACATCAGTTTAATATAAACAGTCGGGTGCACAGGCGCAACCCGAACTCAAAATAAAAGTCCCACCCTAAGACTAACCGCTCCTACTCTCGTAGTGCATCCTCATGGGCCTCTTACCTGCAAGTGTAAAAATAGCCCCGAGGGGGTCAGCACGAATGCTGGTACACCCTCTCATGGCCCCAAGCTAACGGGGCTACGACGACTAATTGTCGATAGCATGGAAATTGATTAATACACAAGCATAATATGAAGTGCAATAACAATAACCACAGATGAACATATATAGTTCACAAACAATGAACGACTCAGGCGTTCCCTTATCAAGTGGGTTAGTAACCCCCTCCTTAGTCCTCATTTCCTTAATCTTAGTTCCTTACCTTACCTCCATCTTAATCTCAATCTTAATCTTAATCTCAATATACAAACCTTTCCTGGAAGGGATTGGTTGTAGCTTAATTCGAACCTGGGATTTAGGTGATCCCACCGCACCATCTTAATGCCACCTACCCTGGACGGGAGTCCAGCGTAGCTGAGCCGGCAACCGGCCCTAGGCAACAAGTCCGAAGACAAGTCCTTAAGCGGAGGGCGGATCTGATTCAGATACCGTCCCCCTTTTCCTTAGCATGCATGACCGGAGATCGGTCCCGGGTTTCCTCACTCAAGTCCCAGTTAGTAGACATCTTAAACACCATGTGCTAGCTAAGCCTTAACGGGCATTAACCAACAACCATCAAACTTAACTCTTATTCTTAACTCAGTAAGTACTAAACTTGGTTAGTAACAATCTAAAGTCTCGCGGGTTAGTGTAAATGTAACACAATCAACGAGAACAATATAACCGGTTGCATGCTTTATCTTGTTTTAGTCATAGCAATTAAACAGATGGCACACAAGCCGAGGACACCTCGTTAGCAAGCAGGTCACAAGAAGGATGTTACCGTTCACCGTCGATCGTTGTTTGTTTAACCTTCTTCGGGGTCCCAATTCACAAACCTAAAACATTCATCCATTTTTAGGTCATTAGTTATTTGCACCTTACTAATCCACTTAGTCTCTAAAGATCCCCATTTAATAACCTCTCAAGTCTTTGCCACTTAACTTACAAGCTTAACTTTAAACATTAAAACTTATACTTAATCTTAACTTAATTCCTTAAGTTCTTAGGGCTCCAATCATTACCACCCTACTAAAGGTATTCCTTATTACCTAGTACCCTTCTTAGAATTTAAAATTTCTTTTTTCTTTTTTTTTTAAGTGTTAAGGGCCGTCCGACCCACGTCCGACCCACCCTCTGGGTCGGACCATTCCAGTAACATTCGGGTTTGGAAAAACCCTACATGTCCGACCCATGTCCGACCCACCAACTGGGTCGGACCATTCCAGAAACTTTCCGTCCTCTAAAATCTTTATGTCCGACCCACGTCCGACCCAACCAACTGGGTCGGACCATTCCAGAAACTTATTTGCCCTTTGAAAACCACCCGTCCGACCCATGTCCGACCCAACCTTCTAGGTCGGACCATTCCAGAAACTTTTCCAGGCGTTAAACAGAGGCGTCCGACCCAAATTTGGGTCGGACCCCTGGGTCGGACGCCACTAAATCATGCCCAAACTTGCCAAATCTTTTCTAAACCTTTCCTCAAGCCATCCAATATGTTCTAACATCATTTAGACCCTTAACCCACCTTAGAGCATCCTCCAAACTCCTTAAATCATTCACCAAGTTCACCTTAATCATTATACATTCTCCTTGTAATATGCCACACTTGTAATGCTTTCCTCTAGGTTTCTAGGTGGTGGTTCATACCTAATGTAACCACTATGCCAAATGTTTCCTCACCACTATAACATCATCTCCCAAGCATCTTTCACTATCTAAAAACTCTCTTAGCCTTTACTAAAAGTTTCCTTCACAAGTTTAAACTTCCATCATCAACACATTATTTCCTTCCTAGTTGTGCACCAACATTTACGTAAGTCCTAAACACTCAAATACATTCTCTTGATTCCTAAATCTTCCATGGTGATACCTAAGTCATTATAAGTCATTAAAACACCTTAACTTCACCCTTTTCATCAAGACAACCTATAGGACATTCCTAGTATCCTTAGTCATTAAATTCCCTTAGAATATCTTAAACACTTAAACTCTCCTTTAAATTTTGCCATGGGTTCTCTAGTATTATAGTACCTCCTAACACATGGTTTTCTCCATCAAACAACCAAACCACACAATTCTCACCACAACACTTAACACACAATTTTCACTAAACTTCACCACATCATCATATAGTGCTTAAACTTAAAATGCTTGGCACTTAGGCCCTTAAATAACAATAATCTTAACCACTGAATTTCCACATATATATATGCCTTCAACCTGCGAATACACTCAACAAGGCTCCCATTGAAAATAATGCTTCTTGTACTTCACCTTGATATTCTTAAGACTATCTCTTTTTCTCATTTGCTCCTTAGTCACAAGTTCACAAGTATAGTCATTTTTTCTCCTTGGTTAATATAACACCTTCCCAATATAAACTCTACACTAAACTCATCATATACCTACATCTCATTCCCTTAAACAACAAACACCTTAAGGTAAGTAATTTACCTTATTTTCTCACAAGCTTAAAAGCTTTTCTCCTTAGGTTTTCTTTGTTCAATCTCGGTCACCAATGTGATTCTCCTTGTCAATGTTCTAACCAATATCCAATGACTCCAATGAGTACTAGATAACACATTAACCCTAAGGAACAAACCCTAGGTTAAAAATATGCTTTAAGGTATTAATGTGATTATTTTACCTTGGTTTTCTCAAGACAAACTTGGGTATGAAGCAAGAAGGACCTCCTCTCTCCTTTGAAGAGTAGAAACAAGCTAGAACAAGGCATAAACATGGAGTTCCATGAGTATATATTTTCGGACATGTGAAGAAAATGGTGGAAACCTAGATTTTCTTACACTTTCTTTACCTTAAGAGAATGGAGATGCCAATGGAGTCTCCAAACTTGAATTTCCTCCTCTAATGGTGGTTTGACTTGGCACCAAAATGAAGCTCTTGAAGTTTTGAAAAGATAGAAAGGAGGAGCTTGAGCTAACTAAGAAGAATATGTATTTTGTTTTGGATTTGGAGCTTAAATGAGCAAGTGGTGTGCAAGAGAAGATGGAGCTTTCATGAGTTTGAGCTCTACGTGAATGGAGAAGAGAAAGAGAGCAAGAAATCGTGGGAAACAAGGGAGAATGAAGAAGTGAGGAGAGAGGTAAGTAGAATGTGATATTTATCTTAAAAGGTGAATAGTGTTTTTACTTTATAACTTACTTATTTTTGCTTTCTCTTTACTTAGCTAGATAAGTGTGGTGAGTCACACTTAAAAAAACCGGCCCCCTTTAATGAATGAGGGTAATTAAGTCTTTGTTGACCAAATGTCTCACTTATATAGACTTATGTTATAAACTAGCTTAATTAATTCACTATTCATCAAAAACAAGGCACATTGTTGTGAAATTTTTGATTTCCCATTGATATAGACCTCCAAATGTGATACTATATAGTACACATATTAATTAAAAGTAATGATGGACATTTAGCCATTCAAAACTCATTTACAAGACAATTTTTCAAAAATGTGCTTTAAGACTCCTTAAAGCACATTTTGTGTTTTAACTTGTTTTCAAGATTGGTTTTCTTTGGTAATTGACTTAAAATGACCATTAGGATATTAATAAGGTCTTAGAACAATATTTGGGTACTCTCCCAAGTCTCTCCAAGCTTAGAGCACGTTTTTGTCAAAACTGCTCTTTTGGTGTTTCCTTATATTTTCTTTGATTAGAAATGTTTCTTAATGTTTCTAAGGCATTATTTAGCCTCCTTATATCTTAGTTTATCCTTTGAACACCATATCTAAGTTTGGGGTATTTCATTGTCGTTCTAAATGGTTTGTGAATGAAAAAGATGGATTGGCTCATTGCTAAAGGCGAGGTTCTTATGGTTTTGTTTCTCTATTGTTAACTTTGAATGACTTCTTGTTTTGAAAAAGAAAATGAATTGTGCTTAATAAATTGAATTGCCCCTTTATTGGTAAAACTAGTAGTGTCCTTCTTGTGTGCTCTTCCTTTAGCTGAGTTTCATTAGCTTGGCTTGGACTTGTGTTTGAGAGTTTTGCTTGAGGACAAGCAAAAGGCTAAGTGTGGGTGGGTGATTTGATAAGTGTGAAATTGATGTAGTTTTATAGGAGCTAAATCCTTATTTTGTGTAACTTTTTTACACTTTCTCACACTTATCCTATACTTTTCATGGCTCTTACTCTAGATAAGAACTGATACCAATTTATATGATAAAATCAGGAAATGATGATGGAAATGCATAGTTCTCCACATGAGCTTTCCAACGCCACAAACGGGAACAAATCGGAGCTCAAATGAAGAATCTGGGACATTTAGAATATAACAAAAATAAGGAAGCATTTCTTAAAAAATAATATAAAAATAAATGGTAAAGTCTGCGAATGCAGACGTTCACAAAAAAAAGTCAAAAAGATGTACGCGTGAAGATTTGAAAAAAAAAATTAAATTCAAATGAGTGTTCACGCGTGAAATTTGAAATGTTTTTTTTAAAAAAAAAAAGAAAATCGCAAATGGAGGCGCCGGAAGATTAGGAAAGGAAAAAAAACTTTTTTAAAGTCTGCTTTTGCAGACTGCTTTTCAAAAGGAGGAAAAAAAAAAAAAGACTGCGGCAGCTCCAGCAGTCAGCACGCTCCGAAACAGCAGAATTGAGGAAGAAAATTCTGCACCGCCCACCTATTATTTTCCTGATTTGCTGCGCCTAATATTATCCATCTATCACGATCTTAAATTTCTGCTCCTGAAATCACGCACCTGCTGCATCGCCTCTGCTTACTCCCTCCTTTTTCAGTCTATAAAAACCTACATCTACTCCAATTTTTGAACATCATCGATCAGCAGACCAGACCCCCACACCACCACATACTCCCACTCCCCCCCATTTCCTTTTCTCATTCTCCATTTCCTTATCCCACGTACGCATACCACTCCATCTTTGTTTTATTTTCACTTCCACCACATATTCCATTTTATTTTCCATTTTCCACCACCACACTTTCATCTATTTACATATTCTCCATAAATATTATCCAACTGCTGCAACCTCTAGTCCAGTATATTAAAAATAGCAGAGTAAATTCAGGAGTCCACTACAGATGATTTCTTCTACTCTCTGTATCTGTCTATTTATTTAATATGACAGGCTAGAATATTATACTCTGGGGAATGGTTATTATTAGTTTGTTTTAATTATGCAATTTATTTTACCGGTTTTAAATTAATATAATTTGATACAATTAATGTTATTCTCTCGCTTTACAATAAATTACATGAGTTTATTGAATTGCCTTACGAAATCTATTTTGATCAGATTCGTGATAAATAGATTGGTCTTATTAATTGTTATGTCTGTGGAAAATTTATTCTGATTGAATAAATTGAGTATTTCAGATGCAAAATATATTTCTTTCAAATTAACCGTTTACATGTGTTTTGCTTGAGTTTATATCAAACCTTGCATGTTCTGGTAAACAAGGTCATTAGAATTTAGGATTCAAATCTAAAGACTCTAAAAGGAACTTTGCCAATTATTCTTAATTAAACCGGTAGAATAGCATAATTAATCAAACGAGTAAAACCCGAACCCAGAGTCCGTTCTTCCATTTTCACAAACCACTTTTAATATTTTGTTATTTTAATTTTTTTTTACCTGTTATTTAAATTTTCACAGTCTTTCATTTAATTTACAAACAAAACAAACCCCCTTTTTAATACCAATTGTTTAGGGCTAAACTTATTTTCCTCTCAAGTCCCGCGGATTGATACTAGGTCGCTTTTAATTACTATACTGCTGCGACCGGGATTTTTGCAACCCGACGGTCTTTTGATTTATTATTTCTAGGATTATCTCTTAGTATTTATATATCAATTTTTACCGTTTGCACTCACCACGAAGATGCAGATTCTTTAGAGATACAAATTCTCGCCTGAGTAGAAGAACTCACCCTCAAGCTCGTCATAAGTCTTACCCACTTCCTTAGCACCTGCCACGTTTGGCACTCTCAGTCCTTAACGTTTTACACACACTTCGGAATAGGTTCGGTCCATAGATGCACCTAGGTCATACAATTCATCATCACATTAAGCACATTTCACTCATTATAGGTAGTCAACACCTTAGAATCGCTAGACATTACTTCATCTTATAGGTAGTCAACGCCTTGAATAGCTTGACATCATTTCATTGATTATAGGTAGTCAACACCTTAGAATAGCTTGACATCATATCATCCTTTTAGGTAGTCAGCGCCTTAGAATAGTCTGACATTACTTCATTTTTACCTTTAGGTGGTCGATGCCTTAGAATCTCTCGACATCCTTCCACTTTACTCACAGGTAGTCAGCGCCTTAGAATAGCTCGACACAATCTGCATATAGGGCCTTTTAAGATCCAAAATTTTGGGGTATCACTCAGGCATCAACTAGACTTTTCATTTCCATTACAAGTCTAGTTGACGGGGGGCAATCTGTTATACCCAAAATTTTAATCCCCCGGAAGAGAGTCTCTATGTAACACCCCAACTGCTAAACCTGAACCATCACCAACGAACCTGCAACAATATTACAACTCAGCGGAAGAAAGTACTAAAAGTTGGTGTTACCGCCGTTAGTCACCCACGTGACTAACTAGGCCTATTCCAGTCTTAAGCTACGGTCTGATGGACCCGAGTGTACCAAACATAAGTGCGTACAAGTCTTAAAATAAATACAATACCGAGTCTGAAGTATCTCTCCTATTATTACTACTTACTACCACAGTTTATAAAGCGAGTGTACACGCACACTCGAAATGTAAATTTAGGGGTGAGCATTCAGTTGGATATTTTGGATTTATCCAAAAACTGAATTAACCGATTTTTTATTTTGGATTTTTAACCCGAATTTTCTAACCGAATTGAAATTTCGGTTAACCCGAATTATCCTAATTATAATTTGGTTTGGATATGGTTTTGACTTTGTCTAATTCGGTTAACCGAATTATCTAAATTTCTTTACAAAAGAATATCCTATTTTCTAATTCTAGTCATTAGTGACAAATAGTCAAACATAAACCCTAAATTTGGTAAGTTGAATTCTAAACTAGCTAAATTTGGATTTCAGTTTGGATTTCGGATTTCACTTTTGAAAAAATTTGGATTTTGGATAATTTGGATAATGGTTAATTCGGTTTTGGTCTTAATTTGGATAATTCGGTTTTTAACCGAAATACCGAAATCCAATTTTTTTTTTACAATTTGGATTTCGGTTAACCGAATTATCCAAATGATTAGTGTTCTACCCACTCCTACTCTCAGGCTGGGTCCTTGTCTGGCACCTACCTACAAAGTTTAAATCACAGGCCCCAAGGGGCTCAGCATATTGCTGGTACACAAAACGTGCAGCCCACAAGCTATCAAGGCTACACACGACTACTTGTCGTATACATGCTGTTGATTATTCATACATCAATAATAAGAAGTACAACAACAACAATACATTTATGTGAAACATTCACAGCTCAAATAAATCGAACGTCGTAATGGACGTCCATTGAATGAGTAAGTTAGATTCCTAAATCCTGAGGCCTGAGAATTGTTTAGTTCTCGTGTTTGACCATTCCTTATAAGTGTCAACCATTCTCCTATTAGAATTGGTTGTTCTCTAACTGAATTTTTTATTTTGTCGGGTCAAAGTAACCCTAGCCAATGAGTTATTAGCTCCATTGGTTTAATAAACAATAATTCTTAAGTTATGAGGGATGTAGGCTAGACCCTCCTGCGCCTCCTGAAGTTGCCTCCCATCTCGAACTGTTCACTCGAGATGGCCGGGTCAGTTTGTCGACCCTAGGCGGAAGACAGATCTGATACAGATGCCGACCTCCTAAACCTGAACATGCAAGACCGGAGTCAGTCCCGGATTCCTCTCCTCACAAGTTCCAGTTAGCTGAAGTCTCCTTGACAATTGGTTGGTTAAACCTCTCTCGGTATTAACCAAATAACAGTAAGGGTACTTATAACTTTATACAATTGTTTATTAAACAAAGTTAATGAACAAGCTCTGAATCAAGTAATGTTAGTGTACAATGGACACAATAATAATACAGTAAATCGGTTTCATGCTTAATCCTGTTTGGTCGTATCACAATAACACATAGCACACAACCGAGGTAGACCTCGTTAGCAAACAAGCTACAAGAATCCCATACCTTAGCCTATCGACGTTTGTCCACTCCTGGATGACATCTCGACTATTCTGGTCACCTACTCCGCTCCTATAGTTCATTAGGACGGCGTGGTTAAATAACTTAATTTTCGTATTTTTACTATTCACCGTATTTTTACTATTCACCGTATTTTACTATTCAGTACGTATTTTACTATTCACGTATACATATTCACTATTCATGTATACGTATTTACTATTCATTTATACGTATTTACTATTCATTTATACGTATTTACTATTCATTTATACGTATTTACTATCATGTATACGTATTTACTATTCATTTATACGTATACTATTCACGTATACGAGTACTATTCATGTACACTAAATTTTCGTATACGCCCGTATGATACTACGTATTTATTTATTTCCCAATATAACTTGAATTTTTATTAAAAATAGCTTAAGTAATAATTCCTCCCATACTTATATACGGGTCTCCTTTAACCCTGTTTTAATTCTGTTTCTTTTACAACTTGTTTCTAAATTCTTTATTTAATTTCCTTAACCTTCTAAACACATAAAAATGTGTTATTACATTACTTACTCACCAGTTTCCTCTTAATCTCTATTTTCTTATAATAAGTTCTAAACTAGTTATTTTTATTTCTAATTTCTTCCAAAGTCTTATTTAATTAATTTCTTTATACTTTTGGTCAATTATCAAAATATCCAAGTTTGACCAGCCCTTTATGGTCAAACCCCCTAACTTTATATAATTTACAATATTACCCCTAAAGTTAATTTAACTTAACTTTTTATTCCTTTATCCTTTTAATATCTAATCTTTTGCTACAAATTTTATTTAGCTTCTCTAAATATTTTACAAACTGTCATTGACCAAGTTTGACCACGTTTGACCAGGTAAATTACCATTCTACCCTTGTGGTCTTTTCTTTTATCCTAACTCATTTATTAACCAAATTAACTCCAATTAATTTCTAATTTTCGTAACTAATTTTCTTACAGATTTTTGAACACCAAAAATCATTTTAAACATCTCTAAATCACCAGATTTAATTACCTAATGTTGTAGTATATATATACTATCTTTTATTAACTTTAAATATACCAAAAACCTTATAAATTCTAGTAATACTTATAAACTCTTTATAAATTGTAAACTAAATTATTTTCCTATCATCTAAACTTCATAAACTTCATATAATTCATATTTGTTTTCGGCAATTTCTATATATTACCAAACTTCACCAATTTTACATATTACACTCATTATACTAATTCCTTTACTTTAACTTAGTTGTATAATTTTTTTCTAACTCACCTAAGGTCTCTTATTTTCGGCCATACTCCAAATAATAGTATATGAACTTTTCTTATATATTATGATAGCTATATTAAAGCTTATATCATAAGGATTATAGATCTAATTTTAGATTTACAAAATATTACTCCCTCCGTCCCACCTTGACCGTCCAATTTACTATTTGGATGTGTCGTTTGACTTCAATATTTAACATATAATAATATATTTTTATAAATTTATGTTTTATAATAGAATCTTTATGCGAAAAACTATATATTATACAATTTAATTTTTAAAAATTATTTTATCTATATGTTTAATATTGAGGTGGAAAAACGTGCTAAAAAGCAAACAGGACACTTATGACGGGACAGGTAGTAACATTTAGGTGCTAAAAATTGGATCTAACACCTAATAAATTCGGAACAATAAACAAAATATATGATAGGTTAGATCATATATAGATCAACATTTAGAACCATGAAATAGGTAGTTTTAGAGTTTACCTTGTATATTAACCTTTTAGCTTAATATTTAAGCTTGAATTCCTTAGAAATTTGGCCAGAATTTGCTAAAGGAATTGTCCCCAAATTACACAATAAGATGAAGAATAAGATGGGTTAGTATCCCATGCCAATCGGCTGTAACAAAAACTAAAGAATAAGAAGTTTCCAAGAAGGCAATGTTTTACCTCGAGAATCAAAGGCACTTTTCAGTGGTTTTTCTTACGAATATTGGGGCTCATGAGCTATGGTTGTAAAGCTCTTGAAGACAGGATTCCAATGAGCTATCAAGCTTGTGATTGGATCTAGGACAAGAAAGTTATGACTCTACAAGGAAGGGTGTTTTTTAAGGTTCAAAACCGTGAGTGTTTGCTTTGTTTGGTGTTCTTCCTTCAAAGAGAGGATGGGTTCTGAATTTTGAAGCTCTCATTTGATAGGTAAGAGCCTGGTTAATCATTCACTAAGGGGACAACATAATAATACAAGGCAAGGAAGTCTTGATTAGGTGTAATAGTGAATTTAAAAGGCAAATCCCACTTAATGGCTCCTCCTTGCTGTCGGCAGCCCCTCCCCCCATTTGACTTGATTTTTTTTGTTTATCTTGTATTTATGAAACATTTAATGACTTAATTTCGTTCATTATGACATACACCATGTTATAGGTATGTTACAAGGCCAAAAATGCCTTAAAACACATTTTATGTGCTTCCCGGTTCACATTGATTTTGCAATTTGTTTTGGCTAGTTTAAATGTGTTCTTAGTACATTTACAACCTTTAGAAACTTTGTTCGTGAAATATCATGTTGCTAATTCCAACTTAAACCAAGTCGTTTAGTGGTTTCTCCTTGACTTTCGTCAGTTTAGTACCGGTTCTTGTGTGGACTTGTATACTTAATTTGTGTGTATACGCTATGGCTCCTATGACCATTACATTGTTGTTACCTTACTTATTAATGGTATTTAGGCTCATTAGCCTATTAATTCCATGTATAAATTCTTAAGGCACATTTCTCCTTAAAGCACATTTTCGTGCTCTAAGGTGCGTTTTTGGTTTAAACGCTTAAGGTATGTTTTTGTGTACATTGTTGATTAAACTCTTTTCTAATATTTCTAAGGCATATTATAGCCTTAATATATTATAATTAGATAGTTCATCAATATACTAAGGTTTGTGGTATTTCAATCTACCCCCCTTAAAAGAACATTGTCCCCAAAGTTCCTATGCATCTAATATCTCTTAAACACACAGGTAACTTCACATACAAAATCACATACATCAAACAACATGTATATAAGCTTTCTAACTCATAATGTCTGCCACATTTATTAAGGTTCAGACTCATAAGGTCCGTCACAAAGTATAATACATTGATACATACTTAACACTGAGTAAGCAAATACTTAACACTAAGTAAGTAACAAAAAACAATCAACACTATGTGATTGTTTGCTTACAACTTAAATGCAAAGAGGCTCTACCCCCCTTAAAAGGGGTACGCCCCGTACCCTTAACAAGAAGACTAGTCTGAAAAGAGCGAAGGGTACTTCGCCCGCATCATATCCTCTAACTCCCAAGTAGCCTCCTCGACGTCCTGGTTGGACCAGAGAACCTTCACCAGTCTCACTGACTTGTGGCGAGTGTCCCTAGTCTTCGTGTCCAGAATCCTCTGAGGGGTCTCTACTGATCTCATGGTTGGCTCTATGGTTAGCCGTTCGGCCTGCAAAACATGGGAG
Source organism: Limonium bicolor (assembly GCA_023374045.1). Classification (NCBI taxonomy): domain Eukaryota; kingdom Viridiplantae; phylum Streptophyta; class Magnoliopsida; order Caryophyllales; family Plumbaginaceae; genus Limonium; species Limonium bicolor. The sequence goes on from CM041779.1 coordinate 298,767,314, forward strand.
GGGTGGTGCATGTATTTCTTAAGCTGTGAGACGTGGAAAATCATGCACTTTACCCAACTCACCAGGTAGGTCTAACCTATAAGCAACTGGGCTCACCCGCTCCATAATGGTATAAGACCTACAAACTTTGGGCTCAACTTGCCCTTCTGTCCAAATCTGAATATCTCCTTCATCGGCGAAACCCGCAGAAATACTTGATCGTTCACAGAGAACTCTAAGTCTCGTCGTCACGTATCAGCATATGACTTCTGTCTATCTTGGGCTGCCTTCATATTCTCTCGAATTTGCTGAACCTCAGCCTGAACTTGCTCTAAGTACTCCGGTCCTATGATGACCGCTTCACTTGACTCATCCCAACAGAGTGGTGTGTGACATGGTCTGCCGTACAATGCTTGGAAAGGTGCCATCTTGATCGTAGCATGATAGCTATTGTTGTATGAAAATTCGATCAGATGTAACTTATCGATCCAACTGCCCTGGAAGTCCAAGGCACATGCTCGCAACATGTCCTCAAGTGTCTGAATGGTACGCTCAGTCTGACCATCTGTCTGAGGGTGGAACGCGGTACTTAGCTTCAATTCTGTACCCAACGCTTCCCGTGTAGTTTTCTAGTATCTCGAAAGGAATCTGGTGTCTCTATCAGATACTATGGTCTTAGGTACTCTGTGGTGTCTCATGATCGAACAGTTCTTAAGCTTCGTTACCTTCCAAGTGTCCTTCATCGGTATGAATCGGGCTACCTTGGTCAGGCGATCAACTACATCCCATATCATGTCCAGACCTCCCCTGGTAGGTGGGAGTCCAACCACGAAATCCATGGAGATATCATGAAACTTCCACTCTGGAACTGGCATTGATTGAACCATGCCTCCAGGTCGCCTGTGCTCGAACTTTACCTTCTGGCAAGTTAGGCATCTCACTACAAACTCAGTAACATCACTTTTCATCCCAGTCCACCAGAAGTAACGCTTCATGTCTTTATACATTTTCGAAGCTCCCGGATGGATAGAAACAGAAGAACAGTGTGACTCTCGTAGAATGCGCTCCTTTAGCTCAGTGCTGCTGCGAGGAATGCATAATCGGCCCTTCAATCTGATCAGATCATCATCATGTAATTTGAAGTCGTATTTCTGGCTCTCGAATGTACCCTCTATCAGCTTCTGCCTGATCTCCATCATATATGAATCGCTCTGCTGAGCCTCTCGCACCTCATAAATCAAGCTGGAACTAGCAACCATGGCATGAAGCGAGTGTGCTCGACGACTCAGAGCAGCTACAACATTGGCCTTCCCTTCTTTGTACTGGAGGTCAATGTCGTAGTCCTTAAGGAATTCTAACCATCTTCTCTGTCTCATACTCCTTCTGAGTGAATATGTATTTCAAGCTTTTATGGTCGGTGTAGACTGTCAAACTAACTCCGTATAAGTAATGGCGCCATATCTTCAAGGCGAAGACTACAGCTCCCAACTCGAGATCATGTGTAGGGTAGTTCTCCTCCTCATGTTTCTTCAGCTGGCGAGAGGCATAGGCAACTACCTTGCCATGCTGCATGAGTACACAACCCAATCCCCTGCCTGATGCGTCACAATATACCTCAAATCCCTCTGTACCTCTGGGATAGTCAGAATAGGTGCAGAAGTCAATGAGTCCTTCAAGCTCTGAAATGAACTCTCACAGTCATCTGTCCATACAAACGGTGCATCTTTCTTCATCAAACTGGTCATTGGCTTGTTGACTTTAGAAAGTCCTTAACAAATCTCCTGTAATAACCTGCCAAGCCGAGAAAACTCCTGATGTCGGTAACTGACTTCGGTCTTGGCCAGGTGCGCACACGTCAATCTTTGCTGGATCCACTGAGATCCCAGCATCTGAGATGACATGACCAGGAAAGAGACCTGGTCAAGCCAAAACTCGCACTTGGAGAACTTAGCATAAAGCTGGTTCTCCCTTAGTATCTCTAAAACTCGTCTCAAGTGACCTTCATGTTCACTTCTCGACCCTGAATATATGAGTATATCATCGATGAAGACCACAACTGACTTGTCCAACTGTTCCCTGAACAAACGGTTCATCAAATCCATAAATATCGCCGGTGCGTTCGACAAACCAAACGGCATCACTGTAAACTCGTAGTGGCCATATCTCGTCCGGAATGCCGTCTTCTCAATATCTTTCTCTCTAACAGGAATCTGATGGTACCCTGACCTGAGATCAATCTTGGAGAACACGGATGCCCTTTTCATTGATCAAATAAATCATCTATGGTGGTAGCGGATATTTGTTCTTTATTGTAACAGTATTCAACTCCCTGTAGTCGATGCAGAGGCGGAGACTGCCATCCTTCTTCTTCACAAAGAGTACTGGCGCTCCCCATGGTGATACACTAGGCCGCACAAACCCTTTGTCGAGCAGGTCTCTCAGCTGTTCTTTCATTCATTCATCTCAGCTGGAGCCATGTGGTAAGGCGCCTTGGCTATCGGTCCGGTTCCTGGTAGCAGCTCGATGGTGAACTCTACCTCTCGTGGTGGTGGCATGCCGGGTAGTTCCCTTGGAAAGAGGTCGGGAAACTCCGACACCACTGGTACTTTGGGGTCGAACTCTGAATCTCTCTCTATATCCTGAACATAGCAGAGGTACACTTCCTTATTCTTTCCTCAGCTCTCGATACATGGCCATAGCGGTGATGATCTTGGTTGAAGGCTCTCTAGGTGTCTGGCGGTATGATATAGTAACCCCAGACGGACTCCTGAGTAGCAGTCGGTGCTCGGCGCAGAGGATACGACCCTTGTGCCGCTCTAACCAGTTCATCCCGCATATAACATCAAACCCTAAATCTCTGAACTCAATCAAGGTGATAGGAAAGTCTTCTCCTCTAATTCGGATAGTGGCTGCTCGGTAGTAGCGAGTGCATCGAACCTTCTCCTTAGACGGGAGCGTAACCGTAAAGTCTGGCAGCTCGTCAGCGTCTAGCCCCAACCTCCTTGCAAATGATGATGAGACGAAGGTATGCGAGGCCCTTGAGTCAATAGTACTGATGCATCAACGCCATTGATCGGAAAGGTACCCGTGAGGATAGTGCCGCTCTCATCGGCCTGTGCCTCAGTGAGTAAGCTTAGCGCACCTTCCGAACCGAATCCACAACCTAAGTATTTCATAAGGATCATAAGTACTGATGGTATAATACAAGTCGAAAAATGAGTAATCAACACTGATATTATTTAAACCATCCTTTACATTATGAGTTTTTCTATTACAATACTTCAGTGTATTACATGGCTAGTACTTCCTAAAGGTTAGGTTCAAGCGTCCCGGTCTCATGTGTGTGGCATTGATTACTGTCGATGGTGCCGTATTCAACTTAATCTTCTTGATACCGTGATACAGCATTCTCGATTTTCCACCCATGATTAGAATATCTCCTGACTTAAGTACCACTTTCTGGGCAAGGTCTACGCGCTTCTGCTCGCCATATAGGAATTCGACGTCGTCTCCAATGGACCAAGACACTACGGGTATCCCTCGGTTAAGAGACTCCGCTGTCTCGTCCTTATCTTGGTGTAGTCCAAGTCGTCCCTCCTTTTCATAGAAGTTGATAATGCAGAGGTCTGCTTCAAGGTTCGGGATTGGATCAACTTCAAGTTGTTGAGCGATCCACATGGCTTGTGTATTAACCGTATGATACTCCTCAGGTATCTCTTGGTGTTGCTCCATCCAATTCCTTGTCTTTTGGTAAGTGTTGGTGTAAGGGTTCCAGTTCTTACCCAAGCACATCATTCTTAGCTTCATTCTCGATCCTCCAGGGTATTCCGGTGTATAGAAACCTCCCGGTCCCACTCCTAGCTGGCTACATCTCCTGATGATGGCGATTTGTGCCTTTGGTGACAGGTATCCTTTTAATAAGATCATACCTGGCTGATGACCTGACACTGCTCCCTTGGGAATTCGTGAATCCTTAGGTCGATCTCTTCTAGGCTAGGTGTTGAAGGTATTGGATAACAAATGTTGAAGTTTCCTAAGGTGGTAATAATTCATCTTACATGAGTTCTAATTAACTAACTAGAAACTCGTTCAAAATATATAGTCACTGATTCATGCATGAAATGCGATAAGCATACAGTTTTCTCCCTAATAGGTTGTAGTGGTACCTGGTCTCGAAGAGGGTTCAGCCTCGTCTTCCCGGTCCACCATATGTAGTGCAGGCGGCCCTGATCACTGGACAACCCGGGGTCCCCTGTTAGCAGCTGGCTGTGTCGCCTTTGGACCGTCGGTTCCAGGATTCGGAGCGGCCACGCCCTTGCCCTTGGCCTTCCACCCAGGTCTATAGGCTTTACTCTCAGGATTTCTGAAACATTCGAAAGCTCGGTGTCCGAACACACCACAGAAATGACACTCCACCTTATTGCCTTCACAATCAACTCCAGGGTGGTCCTGGTTGCACCTGCGACAATTGTAGCGGCGCTTATATCCCCCGCCGGTCCCCTTGCCGGTCTTAGTACCTATTTGCTTACAATATTAGTAGTTGAATTTCAAGGTTGATATCTGACTGTTAACTCAATTTGAGGAGTTACTTGTTACCCTTTGGTGCAGGCGAGCGCTGAGGCTGAGGCTTCGCTGCTACTCCGTAGGTTTGCTTTTGTGGCTCTTCAGCAGCCTTAGTTTGGTTACCTTTGAAACCTTTTTGGGGTGGGGGCTGGTACTTACCCTTCTTCTGTCCCCCCTGCCCCTGATTGTCAGAACTATTACTAGCAACTTTCCTCTTCAGTGCTTGATCTTCGTCCCTCAGCTGGACGGTGATTTCAACTCTAGCAGCGGCATGATAGCACTCCTGCTCTTAAAAATATCAGTTCTCACAGTCATTCTATATAACGTTCATTCAGTTCAACTAATCTCAACTTTCTTTACCTGCAAGGTAGTGTAGCTTGTCGGGCCCATGCCATAGCGTAGTCGGTGACTCAGCCCCCATAAAGCGGTCGACCAGAATCTGGTCTGAATATCCCAATCCTGGTAGAAGACGGATAAGAGCGGTGAACTGAGAATAGTAGTCATCCACCGTCATCTTGTCAGTCTGCTTCAGCGCGTCCAACTCTAAACGCTTCTTAGTCTGGACATGGGTGGGGTAGTACTTGGCTCTCAGCAAGCCACGTACTACTCCTAGCCGAAGTTGGGGTTGGCCACATGTTCGGCCCTAACTAGCTTCCACCAATCGCTCGCCGCCTCCTTCAAGTAGAACGCAGCAAGTCGCCCCTAGCTTCTGCAGGTACATCAAGTGTCTCGAAGGCGGTCTCCAGCTCTGAGATGTACACCTCAAGTTTGGTGGGATCTGTATCCCCTCTAAACGGTGGGGGTCGAAGGTCAGCGAGACTCTTCACCCAGTTTGGCTCCCGGGGCTGTGGTGGTGGAGCAGGCGGTCCCGCACCGGGCTGATAGCCCATGTGCCCCAGGGCGGCAGCAACGATCTCAGCTATCGTCTGTCCACCCGGGATCTCAGCAGCCTCATCTCCTTCTTCGCCATGGCCTCGGCCTCGTCCTCTTCTTCTGACATCTGATTAAGTATAAATGCACAGTAAGCTCGTGATTACAAAGGCTTTGGTCTAAGCATTTATAATAGCCTCTAAATAGTAGGATATTCCACCCTTATTGGGTTATCTACTCAGCTCACACTACTATCTCACACCCAAACCCATGATTATTACTCTAACTCGGTACCTACTCTAGTTCGGTAACTCTAGTCATCAGAGCGTAACTACGCTCTGATACCACTTTTGTAACACCCCCCAACTGCTAAACCTGAACCATCACCAACGAACCTGCAACAATATTAAAACACAGCGGAAGAAAGTACTAAAACTACCGCCGTTAGTCACCCACGTGACTAACTAGGCCTATTCCAGTCTCAAGCTACGGTCTGATGGACCCGAGTGTACCGAACATAAGTGCGTACAAGTCTTAAAATAAATACAATACCGAGTCTGAAGTATCTCTCCTATTATTACAACTTACTACTACAGTTTATAAAGCGAGTGTACAGGCACACTCGAAATGTAAATTAATCCCATAGTGTTCTACCCACTCCTACTCTCAGGCTGGGTCCTTGTCTGGCACCTACCTGCAAAGTTTAAATCACAGGCCCCAGGGGCTCAGCATATTGCTGGTACAGAAAACGTGCAGCCACAAGCTATCAAGGCTACACACGACTACTTGTCGTATACATGCAGTTGATTATTCATACATCAATAATAGAAGTACAACAACAACAATACATTATGTGAAACATTCACAGCTCAAATAAATCGAATGTCGTAATGGACGTCCATTAATGAGTAAGTTAGATTCCTAAATCCTGAGGGCTGAGAATTGTTCAGTTCTCGTGTTTGAACCATTCCTTATAAGTGTCAACCATTCTCCTATTAGAATTGGTTGTTCTCTAACTGAATTGTTTATTTTGTCGGGTCAAAGTAACCCTAGCCAATGAGTTATTAGCTCCATTGGTTTAATAAACAATAATTCTTAAGTTATGAGGGATGTAGGCTAGACCCTCCTGCGCCTCCTGAAGTTGCCTCCCATCTCGAACTGTTCACTCGAGATGGCCGGGTCAGTTTGTCGACCCTAGGCGGAAGACAGATCTGATACAGATGCCGACCTCCGAAACCTGAACATGCATGACCGGAGTCAGTCCCGGATTCCTCTCCTCACAAGTTCCAGTTAGCTGAAGTCTCCTTGACAATTGGTTGGTTAAACCTCTCTCGGTATTAACCAACTAACAGTAAGGGTACTTATAACTTTATACAATTGTTTATTAAACAAAGTTAATGAACAAGCTCTGAATCAAGTAATGTTAGTGTATAATGGACACAATAATAATACAGTAAATCGGTTTCATGCTTAATCCTGTTTGGTCGTATCACAATAACACATAGCACACAACCGAGGTAGACCTCGTTAGCAACAAGCTACAAGAATCCCATACCTTAGCCTATCGACGTTTATCCACTCCTGGATGACGTCTCGACTATTCTGGTCACCTACTCCGCTCCTATAGTTCATTAGGTTGACGTGGTTAATAACTTAATTTTCGTATTTTTACTATTCATTGTATTTTACTATTCACCGTATTTTAATATTCACGTATACGTATTTTTACTATTCACGTATACAAATTCACTATTCATGTATACGTATTTACTATTCATTTATACGTATTTACTATTCATTTATACGTATTTACTATTCATTTATATGTATTTACTATTCTTGTATACATATTTACTATTCATTTATACGTATACTATTCACGTATACGAGTACTATTCATGTACACTAAATTTTCGTATACGCCCGTATGATACGGATCGTATTATTTATTCCCAATATAACTTGAACTTTTATTAAAATAGCTTAAGTAATAATTCCTCCTATACTTATATACGGGTCTCCTTAACCCTGTTTTATTTTGTTTCTTTTACAACTTTTCTAAATTCTTTATTTAATTTCCTTAACCTTCCTAACTTCTAAAGCATATAAATGGTTTTCCATTACTTTATCACAGTTTCCTCTTAATCTCTATTTTTCTTATTTTAAGTCCTAGAACTTGTTATTTTTTAATTTTGGGGCGAGTGTACAGGCACACTCGAAATGTAAATTAATCCCATAGTGTTCTACCCACTCCTACTCTCAGGCTGGGTCCTTGTCTGGCACCTACCTGCAAAGTTTAAATCACAGGCCCCAAGGGGCTCAGCATATTGCTGGTACAGAAAACGTGCAGCCCACAAGCTATCAAGGCTACACACGACTACTTGTCGTATACATGCAGTTGATTATTTACATCAATAATAGACAATATTACAACAACAACAATACACATTTATGTGAAACATTCACAGCTCAAATAAATCGAATGTCGTAATGGACGTCCATTAATGAGTAAGTTAGATTCCTAAATCCTGAGGGCTGAGAATTGTTCAGTTCTCGTGTTTAACCATTCCTTATAAGTGTCAACCATTCTCCTATTAGAATTGGTTGTTCTCTAACTGAATTGTTTATTTTGTCGGGTCAAAGTAACCCTAGCCAATGAGTTATTAGCTCCATTGGTTTAATAAACAATAATTCTTAAGTTATGAGGGATGTAGGCTAGACCCTCCTGCGCCTCCTGAAGTTGCCTCCCATCTCGAACTGTTCACTCGAGATGGCCGGGTCAGTTTGTCGACCCTAGGCGGAAGACAGATCTGATACAGATGCCGACCTCCGAAACCTGAACATGCATGACCGGAGTCAGTCCCGGATTCCTCTCCTCACAAGTTCCAGTTAGCTGAAGTCTCTTGACAATTGGTTGGTTAAACCTCTCTCGGTATTAACCAACTAACAGTAGGGGTACTTATAACTTTATACAATTGTTTATTAAACAAAGTTAATGAACAAGCTCTGAATCAAGTAATGTTAGTGTATAATGGACACAATAATAATACAGTAAATCGGTTTCATGCTTAATCTTGTTTGGTCGTATCACAATAACACATAGCACACAAACCGAGGTAGACCTCGTTAGCAAACAAGCTACAAGAATCCCATACCTTAGCCTATCGACGTTTTCCACTCCTGGATGACGTCTCGACTATTCTGGTCACCTACTCCGCTCCTATAGTTCATTAGGTTGACGTGGTAAATAACTTAATTTTCGTATTTTTACTATTCATTGTATTTTACTATTCACCGTATTTTAATATTCACGTATACGTATTTTACTATTCATGTATACAAATTCACTATTCATGTATACGTATTTACTATTCATTTATACGTATTTACTATTCATTTATACGTATTTACTATTCATTTATATGTATTTACTATTCTTGTATACATATTTACTATTCATTTATACGTATACTATTCACGTATACGAGTACTATTCATGTACACTAAAATTTTCGTATACGCCCGTATGATACTCCGTATCATACGTATTTATTTATTTCCCAATATAACTTGATTTTTATTAAAAATAGCTTAAGTAATAATTCCTCCTATACTTATATACGGGTCTCCTTTAACCCTGTTTTAATTTGTTTCTTTTACAACTTGTTTCTAAATTCTTTATTTAATTTCCTTAACCTTCTAAACGCATAAAATGTGTTATTTCCATTACTTACTCACAGTTTCCTCTTAATCTCTATTTTCTTATAATAAGTTCTAAACTTGTTATTTTTATTTCTAATTTCTTCCAAAGTCTTATTTAATTTATTTCTTTTATACTTTTGGTCAATTATCAAAATATATCCAAGTTTGACCAGCCTTTATGGTCAAACCCCCTAACTTTCCATAATTTACAATATTACCCCTAAAGTTAATTTAACTTAACTTTTTATTCCTTTATCCTTTTAATATCTAATCTTTTGCTACAAATTTTATTTAGCTTCTCTAAATATTTTACAAACTGTCATTGACCAAGTTTGACCACGTTTGACCAGGGAAATTACCATTCTACCCTTGTGGTCTTTTCTTTTATCCTAACTCATTTATTAACCAAATTAACTCCAATTATTTCTAATTTTCGTAACTAATTTTCCTACAGATTTTTGAACACTAAAAATCATTTTAAACATCTCTAAATCACCAGATTTAATTACCTAATGTTGTAGTATATATATACTATCTTTATTAACTTTAAATATACCAAAAACCTTATAAATTCTAGTAATACTTTAAACTCTTTATAAATTGTAAACTTAATTCTACAATTATTTTCCATCATCTAAACTTCATAAACTTCATAATAATTCATATTGTTTTCGGCAATTCTATATATTACCAAAACTTCACCAATTTTACATATTACACTTCATTATACTAATTCCTTTACTTTAACTTAGTTGTATAATTTTTTTCTAACTCACCTATGGTCTCTTAATTTTCGGCCATACTCCAAATAATAGTATATGAACTTTTCTTATATATTATGATAGCTTATATTAAAGCTTATATCATAAGGATTATAGATCTAATTTTAGATTTACAAAATATTACTCCCTCCGTCCCAGCTTGACCGTCCAGTTTACTATTGGATGTGTCGTTTGACTTCAACATTTAACATATAAGATAATATATTTATAAATTTATGTTTTATAATAGAATCTTTATGCGAAATACTATATATTATACAATTTAATTTTAAAAAATTATTTTATCTTATATGTTAATATTGAGGTGGAAAAACGTGCCAAAAAGCAAACAAGACACTTATGACGGGACGAAGGTAGTAACATTTTAGGTGCTAAAAATTGGATCTAACACCTAATAAATTCGGTAACAATAAACAAAATATATGACAGGTTCGATCATATATAGATCAACATTTAGAACCATGAAATAGGTAGTTTTAGAGTTTACCTTGTATATTAACCTTTAGCTTAATATTTAAGCTTGAATTCCTTAGAAATTTGGCCAGCAATTTGCTAAAGGGTCCCCAAAATTACACAATAAGATGAAGAATAAGATGGGTTAGTATCCCATGCCAATCGGCTGTAACAAAAACTAAAGAATAAGAAGTTTCCAAGAAGGCAATGTTTTACCTCGAGAATCAAAGGCACTTTTCAGTGGTTTTTCATACGAATCTTGGGGCTCATGAGCTATGGTTGTAAAGCGCTTGAAGAAAGGATTCCAACGAGCTATCAAGCTTGTGATTTGGAGCTAGGACGAGAAAGTTATGACTCTTACAAGGAAGGGTGTGTTTTAAGGTTCAAAACCGTGAGTGTTTGGTGTTCTCCTTCAAAGAGAGGATGGGTTCCGAATTTTGAAGCTCTCATTTGATAGGTAAGAGCCTGGTTAATCATTCGCTAAGGGGACAACATAATAATTCAAGGCAAGGAAGTCTTGATTAGGTGTAATAGTGAATTTAAAAGGCAAATCCCACTTAATGGCTCCTCCTTGCTGTCGGCAGCCCCTCCCCCATTTGACTTGATTTTTTTTGTTTTATCTTGTATTTATGTAACATTTAATGACTTAATTTCGTTCATTATGACATACACCATGTTATAGGTATGTTACAAGGCAAAAATGCCTTAAAACACATTTTATGTGCTTCCCGGTTCACATTGATTTTGCAATTTGTTTTGGCTAGTTTAAATGTGTTCTTAGTACATTTACAACCTTTAGAAACTTTGTTCGTGAAATAGCATGTTGCTAATTGTGACAACCAGCCCAATCAACCCACATGTGTGATATTGTCCGCTTTGGCACGCAGGCCGCACAGATTTGTTCCTGGGTTTCGCCCCAAAACGCGTCACACAAGGGAGAGGTATCCATGCACCTATAAGGCACACTTCGTTCTCCTCCCCAATCGATGTGGGAGGTAACCCTCTCTGGGTGTTACACTCCACCCCCCCCTCACGGGACCATAGAGCCCTCGCGGGCCCACTGGCACACCGACCTGGGTCTGGCTCTGATACCATCTGTGACAGTCCAGCTCAATCAACCCACATGTTGATATTGTCCGCTTTGGCACGCAGGCCGCACGGATTTGTTCCTGGGGTTTCGCCCCAAAACGCGTCACACAAGGGAGAGGTATCCATGCACCTATAAGGCACACTTCGTTCTCCACCCCAATCGATGTGGGAGGTAACCTCTCTGGGTGTACACTCCACCCGACAGCCAGAGAGGGTTACCTCCCACATCGATTGGGGAGGAGAACGAAGTGTGCCTTATAGGTGCATGGATACCTCTCCCTTGTGTGACCGTTTTGGGGCGAAACCCCAGGAACAAATCCGTGCGGCCTGCGTGCCAAAGCGGACAATGTCACACATGTGGGTTGATTGACCTGGGCTGTCACAGATGGTATCAGAGCCTGTGACAGCCCAGCTCAATCAACCCACATGTGTGATATTATCCGCTTTGGCACGCAGGCCGCACGGATTTGTTCCTGGGGTTTCCCCCCAAAACGCGTCACACAAGGAGAGGTATCCATGCACCTATAAGGCACACTTCGTTCTCCTCCCAATCGATGTGGGAGGAGAACCCTCTCTGGGTGTTACACTCTACCCCCCCTCACGGGAGCCCAGCGCCCCTCGCGGGCCATGGCACACCGACCTGGGTCTGGCTCTGATACCATCTGTGACAGCCCAGCCCAATCAATTCACATGTGTGATATTGTCCGCTTTGGCACGCAGGCCGCACGGATTTGTTTCTGGGTTTCCTAGCCCCAAAACGCGTCAACACAAGGGAGAGGTATCCATGCACCTATAAGGCACATTTCGTTCTCCTCCCCCAATCGATGTGGGAGGTAAACCCTCTCTGGGTGATACACTCCACCCCCCCTCACGGGAGCCCAGCGCCCTCGCGGGCCCACTGGCACACCGACCTGGGTCTGGGCTCTGATACCATCTGTGACAGCCCAGCCCAATCAACCCACATGTGCGATATTGTCGCTTTGGCACGCAGGACCGCCCGGATTTGTTCCTGGGGTTTCGCCCCAAAACGCGTCACGCAAGGGAGAGATATCCATGCACCTATAAGGCACACTTCGTTCTCCTCCCCAATCGATGTGGGAGGTAACCTCTCTGGGTGTTTGTTACTCCACCCCCCCCCCCCCTCACGGGAGCCCAGCGCCCGCGCGGCCCACTGGCACACCGACCTGGGTCTGGCTCTGATACCATCTGTGACAGCCCAGCCCAATCACCCACATGTGTGATATTGTCCGCTTTGGCACGCAGGCCGCACGGAAATTAGGGATTTGTCCTGGGGTTTCGCCCAAAAACGGTCACACAAGGGAGAGGTATCCATGCACCTATAAGGCACACTTCGTTCTCCTCCCCCATCGATGTGGGAGGTAACCCTCTCTGTGGTGTTACACTCATCTGTGACAGCCCAGCCCAACCAACCCACATGTGTGATATTGTCCGCTTTGGCGCAGGCCGCACGGATTTGTTCCTGGGGTTTCGCCCCAAAACGCGTCACACAAGGGAGAGGTATCCATGCACCTATAAGGCACACTTCGTTCTCCTCCCCAATCGATGTGGGAGGTAACCCTCTTTGGGTGTTACACTCAACCCCCCTCACGGGAGCCCAGCGCCCTCGGGCCCACTGGCACACCGACCTGGGTCTGGCAACGATACCATCTGTGACAGCCCAGCCCAATCAACCCACATGTCTGTGGCAGCCCAGCCCAATCAACCCACATGTGTGATATTGTCCGCTTTGGCACGCAGGCCGCACGGATTTGTTCCTAGGGTTTCGCCCCAAACGCGTCACACAAGGGAGAGGTATCCATGCACCTATAAGGCACACTTCGTTCTCCTCCCCAATCGATGTGGGAGGTAACCCTCTCTGGGTGTTACACTCCACCCCCCCTCACGGGAGCCCAGCGCCCTCGCGGGCCCACTGGCACACCGACCTGGGTCTGGCTCTGATACCATCTGTCACAGCCCAGCCCAATCAACCCACATGCCTGTGGCAGCCCAGCTCAATCAACCACATGTGTGATATTGTCCGCTTTGGCACGCAGGCCACGCGGATTTGTTCCTGGGGTTTCGCCCCAAAACGCGTCACACAAGGGAGAGGTATCCATGCACCTATAAGGCACACTTCGTTCTCCTCCCCAATCGATGTGGGAGGTAACCCTCTTTGGGTGTTACACTCCACCCCCCTCACGGGAGCCCAGCGCCCTCGCGGGCCCACTGGCACACCGACCTGGGTCTGGCTCTGATACCATCTATGACAGCCCAGCCCAATCAACCCACATGTGTGATATTGTCCGCTTTGGCACGCAGGCCGCACGAATTTGTTCTTGGGGCGAAGCCCAGAGAGGGTTACCTCCCACATCGATTGGGGAGGAGAACGAAGTGTGCCTTATAGGTGCATGGATACCTCTCCCTTGTGTGACGCGTTTTGGGGCGAAACCCCAGGAACAAATCCGTGCGGCCTGCGTGCCAAAGTGGACAATATCACACATGTGGGTTGATTGAGCTGGGCTTTCACAGATGGTATCAGAGCCAGACCCAGGTCGGTGTGCCAGTGGGCCCGCGAGGGCGCTGGGCTCCCGTGAGGGGGGGGTGGAGTGTAACACCCAAAGAGGGTTACCTCCCACATCGATTGGGGAGGAGAACGAAGTGTGCCTTATAGGTGCATGGATACCTCTCCCTTGTGTGACGCGTTTTGGGGCGAAACCCCAGGAACAAATCCGTGTGGCCTGCGTGCCAAAGCGGACAATATCACACATGTGGGTTGATTGGGCTGGGCTGTCACACTTACTCTGTACTCGTTACTATACTTGTGCATACTCACACAATACTCCATACTTACTCATACGTACTCAATACTCAATACTTACTCATACATACTCAATACTCGGTATTCATTACATACTCATACTCACTTCTTACTCAGTACTCATTACTTTACTCATACATACGCAATACTCATTACTCATTACTTTGGCCTCTGGGCGGAGTCATACACAAGACTCGCCACCGGACCTACAATACGAGGGCTATACGCTTAGCTCCTCAAATACTCAAATGTCCGTTTTTACCGGACTACTCAAATTCCAACACTCTTCTCTCAGAGTACATTTCAATCTCATGGATTAGCCTAGAAGTATCTCTTTATAAACCTCCACTAGCTTAGGGAATTACCACCGTCTAGTATCCTCAGATTTAAGGGTTTCCCCAACGTATCGAATACTCTCATGTTCGGGACATTACTTACATCGGTCGGGTCCTCTCATAATGGGTCGACTAATTTCTAAGGGGTTTGGAGATCCCTCATCATTCTTTACTACTCTCATGGTTCATGTCTTGCACCAGAATAATTCCTCTAATAGAGGTTACTTATATACTTCCACTACTTATTATTTGTGGATTACTCATTTCGATTCTCCTACCATTATCAGAAGGTATTACTCCCGTACACTCTCTCACATTTAGTGAGTTCATTGGTTTGTGTTATCGTTTATTGATTGTTAGTTTAGTGCGTTGCTACGGTTCCATTAGTTCACAACATGACTCTTACTACGAGTCAATACACAACTGGACTCATCTATGAGTCGATCTACGCACTAAATGAAGCCTCACAATCAATCAAGAAGGATAGATCATACATCATACATCAAGACATACAGTGATAGGCAATAAACCGTTTTCATGCTTTAGTCTTGATTAGCCGGCATACAGCACACAAATCAACGTAACTCGGTTAGCATACGGGGCATGAGAAAATCATACCTTTCACCGGAGTTAGCTTTACCGTGTTCCCTTGTTCTTGGTTCACACTTGTTCCACTGATAATGTTTCAACATTGTTATTATACTAGGTTCATACAATACACAAATAATTACTACTCCCGTACTTACCCCGTTATCCCGGTATACTTAATTTCACTCATGTCAAACTATGTCCTTACTTCCCATTCATTTCCTACACTTGTTTACACTTCTTAGGACCTTTAAATATCACCAAACAAGGCCTTAACAACTTCTAAAACCATTACCAATCAATCCCCATCATTAGGAGCCTTAAACAAATTTTTTTCTTCATCTCTGGTCTGGACCGCCCCTCTGGGGCGGTCCAAGGGCGGTCCACAACAGAAGCTACCCGTTTTTTGTTTTCTTCTCTTCTCTGCACTGGACCTCCCCACAGGGGCGGTCCCTAGGGGTGGTCCAGAACATACCCATTTTTAAAAAACCGTTTTTTACACATTCTGAAACCCAAATTCACCCAATTTTTTCCACTTATTCCACAATCTTTCCACAGTTTCTACATGTTTAAACACACTTAAACACTCACTAAAACTCTTTAAATCCATGGTCCAATACTTACTCAACTTCTTGTTCAAATTCTACAAATTTCCATTCACATTTTCATACTTTGCACACTTGTGCATTCCTACACTTCTCTTTGCATTTAGCATCTTGTCCTAACTTCATCTTACCATTTCAATTCTTTTCCAATCAACTACACTACCCATACCCAAGTACAACTCTATTTTTACAAAATCTTGCGCACTAGTTTTTCTCTAGTTTCTACAATGTTTTACTACACTTCTTGCTACAGATTTTATACCCTCTCCTTTTTATACTACAACCACTACTCCAAGGTCATTAAACATCTCTATTATCCCAATACATACCTTGGTTCTCCCATTCACCAAGTCATCCCAAATGTACATATTCCTACTAAAATTTTGCCATAGTTCACCTACAATTCTCACTTATCCACACATACCCATTATCACCAAAATCATTCCTATTCTAGCCACACCCATACAAGGGTCCTACCAGCAATACAAAGCAATCTTAATACATCATTACTTCCTCAAAACACAATATCAATACACATACACAATTCTTTGGCTCTAAGGCCTACAATCCACATACTTGTTCACAAATACCCAAACTTTCACAACTACAATTCTAACACATCATTTTGGTTTCTTTAAATTGGTTTACCCATTCCCATTATTCTAATGCATTAAAATTTAGCATTAAGGAAGAGCTCTTACCTTGAGCTTATATTTCCTTCATTTCTTTTCCAATTCTTCTCATTCTCTTTTTCTTGCAAAAATCGGTCATGTGGGGATGGAGTTTCCAAACTCCATCCCCACACCCAAATTACATAAAGAGAATATAATCAAACTTCTAATCTCTTAAAACTTCACTAATTCAATGAAGGGTTTAAATTACCATTAGTTGGGTTTTTACCTTGGAGCTTTTAAGAGAGGTTTTCAAGCCTTGAATGAAAGGAAGAGTTCCTCCACCATTGGAGAGTTGAACCAAGCTCAAATCAAGAAGAAATCAAGGGATTACAAAGGGGGCAAAATCGGCCACTATAGAGAGTGAAGAAAAACGGATTTTTCTTGAAACTTTTTACCTTAGGAGGAAGAGGAGACTCCATGCTTCGAAATGGTGTCATTTATTCTTCAAGTGCTCAAAAACCCATGGAGATGAAGTTGCCCATTTTCGGATTTTGAAAAGATAGGAATGTAGAGCTTGAAGAGAGGAGTTCAAATATGTATTTTATTTTACATTTGGAGCTCAAATGGAGTTAGAGCATGAGGAAGAAAGTGAGAAGCCATTGGAGCTATTTGAGAGCTTCTCAAAATCGCTGCGGGGGGGGGGGGGGGAAGAAGAGGAGTCTCACGATGGGGGAAGGAAAGAATAGGAGAGAGAGGAGGAAATGAGGGGAGAGAGGGCTACTTTTTACTTTTGTTTTCTTGTCTTCTAGTGTGTGTGAGAGAGAATTTAATGAGTGTGAGAGTGGGTATTAATACCCTATAAAACTGGCCCACTTATACTGTTAAGCTGGAGCAGTTTTTTTTGTCTTTTACAGAAAACGCTCGTTAATTACCGGTTTAGGTACTATTCACTAACCGGGTCCGTTTTCCAGATTTTTCTCGTTTCTTTATTTTAATTGGTTATTAAGCTTCCGTTAATACTTAATAATAGTTGTTAATGATTTATAATTTTACGGGTTCGTTTGACTACTTAAAATCACGTTTTCGGGTTTTCTCGAAAAACGTGTGCTAAAGCTTATTAGCGTTTTTTAATACCTTATTTGGATCCGTTTTCTTCGGGAATCATTCCCGTATACTAATTAGGCATGAGTAAGCCTTAGGAATCCTTATAATACTCTAACCGAGGTCTCGTACCTCCTATGGTTATTTAACGCTTATTTTAGTGTTTCCGCTTTTTAAAGTGTTTCTTTATTTCTTTTGGATTTATTTTCCTTACCAAAAATACTTAGGCACTATTAGGCCTTAAATACCATATTAAAATAATCTATTCACCATATTTAAGTTCGGGGTATTTCAATCTACCCCCTTAAAGAACTTTGCCCTCAAAGTTGGTGTGATCTAATATTGTTACTCGTATAAATACTCTATGCTAAGGTTATGACCTCTACATATAACCTGTCAAACTCCAAATGTCTGACATGATGCATACTACGCATCCAAACAGCATGTCACTACAGCATAGCAATAAAAAATATCCTTTTTACTTCTCTCCAAGGGGGTCCATCCGCAGACAATTAGGTACCATCCTCCCCAATGGCGAGTGATCCCTCAGGTACCGGTCACGTTTGAACACTTACGCTTTCTGGTTCACGACCGTCATGACTTAAGCACTTACACTTTCTGGCTCTACGGTCCTTTGGTTCTGATCAAATTCATTTGCACATATAGAGATCCTCAGGCACTTACTCATACTTACTTACTCATACTTTACTCATACTTACTCATATTACTCGGGACTACGCCGCCCCAGTGCCTTTGGAAAAATACAAAAACACACACTGTCACCGTACGAATGGTGTAGTGGTTTCAAACTACTCTACACTTCCACAGACTCAAAAACTAGCTTCACCTCCTATGGTTTCGACCGGATACCCGTGCCTAGGCATGGAAGATCCACTAGCGCCCGTGGAAGCGGTTTCAAAACCGATCCTCATTCTCAAGTTTGAAGAAAACATTGTACCAAATTAGTTTTGGAAATTCATTTGAAAACTTGCATACATCTCCCAAATTCCATTTATGATGATTATACCTATTACTAGTGTTATTACTGTGACCACTTAAGGAGCTTCCAGAGTCCTTCAACCCCAATGTGATCAGCATTGATGTTGAATTATCCTCCACCCCAATTTGTGTTCGGTTTCCCTGATCGTTAGCAAATCAAGTTCCACTTCCCACCTCATACAAACAGACAGATCGTCAAACATTATTCATTTTCTATCTTTTTAATCTTGCTAGTCATAATCACACACATACATTTTCCAATTTATATAATCCACTTACTCATTTACTAATCATCACATCAATTATTACTACATCTTCCAACTACTATACTTAGGAAATTCATGGGTATAATATCCCATTAATTTACTGTACTCAATTTATACTCATAAAATACATCGGCTTCATACCGATTTATACTCATTACATACATCGGTTCCATACCAATTATACTCCTCAAGTCTCTCATACATACTCATTCCTCATACTATTACCAATCGGGGTTTCATTCCCCTGGGGTTTCTCTACTCCATTCCTATTCTTATTCCCAAATAACCATAGTTACATGATGAGTGAATACAAATGTATGTAACATAAGTATCAATCATCAAAACAAATACTTTTGCGCTATGCGCATTGTACTTTACGCACCTATCACGTAAAAGTACATTTCGCGGTTTTCGCTCTACCCCCCTTAAAGGGATTACGCCCACGTAATCTACCATGTGTCATCATTGGATATTGGTCGAAGGCACTTCAGCCGTCATTACCGCTAATATGTAGGATTGTAACTCGCCTTGTTAGTCACGTGGGTGACTAACGGCATTGTACACCCGCCGTTGAGTATGTAATGTCCGTGCGAAGGTAAGTATTGTACGGTAATGACAGTATTAGCGGTAGGGGTGTTACAAAAAGTGGTATCAGAGCGAAGTATCGCTCTGATGGATGAAATACCCAAGTTTAGGAAAATACTGAGTTAGGAATTAGAGACTTAGGGCTAAGGGTGGAGTGTTAGCGTGTGAGGTACGCTAGTTAGGTACCCCGGGTGATCCGGAAACCTACAAAACCATACCCGCCCTGCGCAATCCCCGGTATAAAGTTGGAATAATAACGCCACGAGAGATGGAAAGACCTCTCACACTCGGGTAAAACCCGATCTGGCAGTTGCAAAAACAAACCTCGCTAGAGAAAAGAACCTGTCATACGGTAGAGTCCAAGAACTGGAAGCCCCGAAGACGGTTCCCGTTGGAACAACAACAACCACTTTTCAATGACCATAGTCGAAGATCCTAGAAACAGGATAAGGGAATTTATGGCACCATGGGGCGACGTGCTTCGCAGTCGCGAAAACCATGAGTAGCCAGCAAGAAGAGGAGTACAACCGCGCAACGAAGCGAGGAAGATGGAGTAACAAGCCGAGACAGAGGAGTCTACGGACTATAATGTTTGATAATACCAATAACGGTATACAAACCGACTAAGGAATTAGTCGAGGTTGGAATAACACTAAACCTACATGCCAAGAGGCCGTAATAACCGAACAACAAAGTACAGATGACAATGAAAGTATTCATGGAACATACACCATAGGACCACAACGTGGTTCCTAAGGATAAGTCAAGTCTCGTTAACCGCAATGAAGGTGTGAGACACCTGGACTGACAACAATTATGTCAAGAACATTGAGAAACAACTCAGGAGATGGACCACCAAGGTCAAAAGATCCAAAGAAGATCTAATAAGACCACTAAGTATGGATGGAAACGATACCGTACCCGGTATGCGTTAACCGAAAAACAACCTACCCGCGCACTTGCCCAGGGCAAGTGCAACAACTACAAGACGGTTAGAAGACTTCTAATGACCAACAAGTACCTGCTAAGGTACCACCATGAAGAATGAAGTAAAATATAGGATCACTAATCCTAAGAGATTGGAACAATGAAGCCTTGGAAAGGCCTAACGGCCCGACCATGGTATTAAGAACATACCAGTCAGTGAGAAGCTGGACTTGGTCAAGACCTCAGACATGGCAATGCCATGAAGAATTTCTTTTCACACCGAACTATTATTTCAAAACCCAATTTCTCTTCAAAACCACAAACCCTTCTTTTAAACCTTGGATTTTAAAACCAAACCGACAGAATTTCGGTGAGTATCATAGAATGATACAAGAGGAGCTGATAATAGAATACTTCACCTAGGCGTGTGACGAACACTATGAGTGTACCCAGATATGGGATGTGGGACGATCGCACTCCGAAGGAGCTTGCGGGCCTGACAGATAGTTAGGTAAGTGGTAACGTACCAACAAGGTACCCCACGTATGTATACATGTAGTGTACGAAACACGGGGAGTAGTCAACTCCGTTCTATGGACCATAAGTAAATTCAAACCCAAACAGTTGGATACTTCAATCGAGCAAAGGAAGCTCAGGTAAGCATACAAGCTAAAGAGTCAAGAACTCGCTCCAGGAGGATGATTAAGAGTTAAAGTGCGAGAAGCACTAACAATGGAACCAGACATTGGATATGTCTAGAAGATATTGAAGTAAAGCATGATAACTGGAAGGAATACCCAGTCTAAACACTGTAAGGCAAACGCCTAACATTAACACACCAGTGTTCAATGAACGGGATGGAATTCCCAAGACAACAACCACAAACACACAGGGTGATCATATAAGGTACCGAAGGATACCATTCACCACCAAAGGAAATACCAAACCGGTAAAAACATAAGGAGAAACACCAATGGCCTACCCTAAGAACGGGAGACTTTATAACCCTTAACGGGATAATTCAGATCCAGAACCGCAAGGTAGGATAACAAACTAGACATACTCATAAGTATCAGCCAGGCGTAATGGCATAATTAACAACACCCGGGAGCAATCCTTGAAGGGTGTCGGAAGCGTGATAAAAGTACGAGAGCTAGATGGACACTCGGTTAGAACACCGAAGGGATCCCACTTACTAGGGGATACCCTAAATTAACAATGATGACAATCAACATCAAATCACTTACCTCCAAACCAATTGATGGTATAAGGAAGAGCAAAGCTGGTGAACCGCCTAAGATGAGCAGAGCTCTAGGCAACAAGGCTAGTATGCCATAAACCTACTACAGGACACAACCCAAAGGTTGCAAAAACCAATGTGAACAATATGAAGAGTTGCCAGGAACGGCACCAGTGAGATGGTTAAATAACCAACGAGCAAGGATACCCCTCCTAAATGTGGGACCGCAAGAGCGGTGAACACATGGATCCCAGGAATGGGATACCATCAATAAATGTCTAAAAATATATCCCTTTCAGAACTACTAACGTAGTGAAGCTTGAGCATACAAACACTGCCAAGCAATGTAGGATCAGCATCAACAGCAGTTGTTGACAACCAAGGAGTAATCGATTCAGAAGGAACATGATATGTGGAAACGTAAGGTATAAGTGAATAACACTCAAGGAGCTTAGAAGTATTAACGCTGAACCATGCAATCAATGGTGGAAATACATGAGCCGAAGCTAGCAACAGCGGAGGCCATGTAAACCGACACTGTAGAATCAGTAAGAACATGGTGCGCAGCAGGCGACCAATGTAGGTTAATAATCACCCAATACTATGTAGTTGTTAATAAAGGATGGTGGACAGACCGGGCAACAAGCCAGGAGTCTGCACCAAATGATGAAACACCACCTGAAGGAGTAACAATCATTCCTATCGCGATCACATAAGAGAGTTATTGCCAGGAGTTTACGCCTCTGCACTCTATAGGACTGAGTATTTTGGTATTGCATTTGTGTAGTTAATGATCAAGTGGATAGCTAGGATGATGGAAAAAGGTAAAACGTGGTAAATTCTTCCTTTCACCAATGAACATGGCATAAGCCAGCTAAGCAAAAGCTTAGAAACAAACCGTGCAGCCTAAGGCCAAGGAAGCATGAAGAGTGTGGAACACACTAATAATCACAAGATGTGAATTCCATTGGAATAAAAGTGAAAGGAGACTTAAGAAAGTCAGTATGACCGACGCATGGAAAATGCAAGGTCATACAAGCAAAGAACACTTGTACCAAACAAAATACCGAGCATAATTCAGAAGCTACTGACAATGGAGGAAGCACTACAACTAAGTAGTGACTTAACCTCACCCGACAATAAGTCGGAGGAACCAAGTGAATGATCACTACAAAACACAACAATATGTATATAGATTGCCAGAGAGCTGGTTATGAATCTAAAACTCATTGAGTTCACGCACGGTAAAAGAATACCACGCTTGATGGAACAAACCTTATTCCCATAAAAGAGGGATAAAAAGGTGATGTTTAAGGATAACAAGAAGGGCGAATAACCCAAGCTATCAGAGTCACGCAGCAGAAGCTAGCGGGCCCAAAATTCTAAGTGAAATACACCTAGTGAATAAAAGGTCAATCAACAATGCCTTAAAGCCATTTAGGCTTGAACCGAACTCGGAGTTAAATAAACTCCGATGGAATTTCTTGATGTAGGGACTAACCGGTAATACGATTAAGACCCATTGATCAAGGAACATTGTATAATAGACCGCATAGAAGCTGAACCACTCCATGACGGTATTAGCGGTAGGGGTGTTACAACAACGGGGGTCTTGACATATCTCATGGTCGGCTCAATGGATAGTCTCTCGGGCTCTAGGACATGAGAAGGATCAGCAATATACTTCTTGAGTTGTGACACATGAAAGACATCATGGACACGCCGAAGTCCTCAGGTAATGCTAACCTATAGGCTACAGATCCAACTCTCTTGGTGATAGTGTATGGCCCTACAAACTTTGGGCTCAGCTTGCCCTTCTGACCAAAACGGAATACGCCCTTCATAGGTGAAACGCGCAAGAACACTTGGTCGCCCACGGCGAACTCAAGGTCGCGTCGTCGCACATCCGCATAGGATTTCTGTCTATCTTGGGCTGCTTCCATGTTAGCTCGAATTTGTTGCACTTCTGCTTGGACTTGTTCTAAATACTCCGGTCCTATGATGACCGCTTCACTCGACTCATCCCAACACAAAGGTGTACGGCAAGGTCTACCGTATAGGGCTTGGAAAGGCGACATCTTAATCGAAGCATGATAGCTATTATTGTACGAAAACTCGATAAGATGAAGCTTATCTAACCAACTCCCCTGAAAGTCTAAGGCACATGCCCTAAGCATGTCCTCCAGTGTCTGGATGGTCCTTTCTGTATGACCGTCGGTCTGAGGATGGAAGGCGGTACTCAGCTTCAATTCTGTACCCAGTGCTTCCCGTGTAGCTCTCCAGTATCTCAAAAGAAATATGGTGTCGCGGTCAGATACTATGGTCTTCGGGACTCCGTGGTGTCTGATAATCTCCCTGTCGAATAGCTCTGCGAGCTTCACTACCTTCCAGGTGTCCTTCATCGGTATGAATCTGGCAACCTTGGTAAGGCGATCGACTACAACCCAGATCATGTTGAGTCCTCCCCTGGCAGGTGGGAGTCCTACAACAAAATCCATGGAGATATCGTGAAACTTCCACTCCGGAACTGGCATCGATTGTACCATTCCGCCCGGTCTATGATGTTCAAATTTCACTTTCTGGCATGTCAAGCATCTCAACACATACTCTATCACATCTGATTTCATTCCTGACCACCAGAAGTACCTCTTCATGTCTTTGTACATCTTGGAGGCTCCTGGATGGACTGACAATGTAGAACTGTGTGACTCTCGCAGGATGCGATCCCTTAGCTCAGCATTGCTTCGGGGGACGCATAGTCTGCCATTCAGCTGAATCAGACCATCTTCATGCAATTTAAAATCATATTTCTTCTTCTCAAAAGTACCATCTGTGATCTTCTGTCTGATTTCGGTTAGGTAAGGGTCGCTCAACTGAGCGTCTCGCACACCTCAACCAAGCTAGAAGAAGCGAGTAGCGAATGGAGCGAGTGTGCTCGACGGCTCAGGGCGTCGGCTACAACGTTTGCCATCCCTTCCTTATACTGCAGGTCGATGTCGTAGTTTAAGAGAAACTCCATCCACCTTCTCTGTCTCAAGTTCAATTCTTTCTGCGTGAATACGTATTGTAAGCTCTTGTGGTCGGAGTAGATGGTGATGCTTACCCCATAGAGATAGTGTCGCCATATCTTCAAGGCAAAGACATTGGCTCCTAACTCTAAGTCGTGTGTCGGGTAATCCTCATGCTTTTTCAGCTGGCGGGAGGCATAAGCTACAACCTTGCCATGCTGCATGAGTACGCATCCCATTCCCTTGCCTGATGCATCACAATATACCTCAAATCCCTCTGTGCCCTCTGGAAGAGTAAGGATGGGCGCTGAGGTCAATGAGTCCTTTAGGCTCTGAAATGATACTTCGCACTCGTCTGTCCATACAAACGGTGCGTCTTTCTTCATTAGTGTAGTCATGAGCTTAGCGACTTTAGAGAAGTCCTTTACGAATCTCCGGTAGTAACCGGCTAGACCAAGAAAGCTCCTAATGTCGGTAACAGTCTTGGGTCTAGGCCATGATCGTACAGCTTCAATCTTAGAAGGTCGACTGAAATACCTGCGCTCGAGATGACATAACCGAGGAATGATACCCGATCTAGCCAAAACTCGCATTTGGAGAACTTCGCATAAGCTCGTTCTCGCGCAGTGTCTCAAGTACTTTCCTCAAATGAATTTCATGCTCTTCTGCTGATTTGGAATACACAAGGATGTCATCAATAAATACTACAACTGAAGTGTCTAACTGCTCACTGAATAGTCGATTCATTAGATCCATGAATTTTGCTGGTGCATTTGACAAACCGAATGGCATGACTGTGAATTTGTAGTGGCCATATCTGGTACAGAATGCTGTTTTCTCTATGTCTTGCTCTCTAATAGCAATCTGATGATACCCAGAACGGAGGTCAATCTTGGAGAAGACTAAGGCTCCTTTCAGCTGGTCGAATAGGTCGTCGATGCGTGGCAATGGGTATTTATTTTTTACTGTGACCGCATTCAACTCGCGGTAGTCAATACAAAGTCGGAGGCTACGGTCCTTCTTCTTCACGAAGAGGACTGGTTCTCCCCAGGGTGATACGCTCGGGCGTATGAACCCTTTGTCGAGTAGATCGCGTAACTGCTCTTTCAACTCTGTCATTTCTGCAGGTGCCATACGGTACGGTGCCCTAGCAATGGGACCGGTACCTGGCAAGAGGTCAATCTCAAATTCTACTGCTCTCTAAGGTGGCATGCCGGGCAGCTCCTTAGGGAATACGTCGGGGAATTCAGATACAATGGGTACTTTGTCACTAAACTCTGGATCTCTCCCCAGGTCTTGCACATAACACAGATACACTTCTTTGCCCTTTCTGAGCTCCTGGTACATAGCCATAGCAGAGATGACCGTGGTCGAAGGCTCTCTCGGTCTCTGGCGGTAAGATACTATAACCCCAAAAGGACTCTTGAGCAGCAATCGATGCTCGACGCAGAGGATTCTACCCTTGTGCCGTTCCAACCAATTCATTCCGATTATTAAGTCGAATCCCAATCCATTAAACTCGATGAAGGAGATCGGAAACGCTTCGCCCTTGATTTGGATTGTGGCTGATTTATAGTATTTGGTACATCATACTCGCTCCTTCGATGGGAGAGTAACCAAGAAGTTCGGTAGCTCATCTGCATCTAGCCCCAACCTCTTCACGAAAGATGGTGATACAAAGGTGTGAGAGGCGTCAGAGTCGAATAACACAGAGGCTTCCATGCCGCTCACTGGGAAGGTTCCTGTTAAGATGGTACCGCTTCTACCGGCTTGTGCTTCAGTGAGGATACTCAGGTTACCTTCGGTACCGAGTCCACAACCTATTGAAGTCACAATTTCATAAGTATTGATGGTGGACACAAGTGGAATTTAAATCAACACTGCTCTTTATTGATAAACCAACCATCATACATACCGTGTCTCTAATACACGTTACTAATGCATTACATGATATTACAAATTTAGTACTTTCTAAAGGTAAGGTTCAGGCGTCCAGGTTTCATGTGTGTGGCTTTGATTATTGCCGGCGGTGCCATATTCAACTTGATCTTGTTGATCCCGTGATACAGCATCCTAGAGTTTCCACCCATGATTAGGATATCTCCTGATCTCAATACCAGTTTCTGTGCGAGGTCCAGACGCTTCTGCTCGCTATACATAAACACGGCGTCATCACCAATGGACCAAGACACTACGGGCACTCCTCCTTCAAGAGATTCCACTGTCTCGTCCTTGTCTTGGTGTAACCCAAGTCGTCCTTCTTTCTCATAGAAGTTGACGATACAGAGGTCGCTTCAAGTGCGGGGATCGGATCATTTTCGCATTGTTGTGCAAGTTCTACTACTTGTGTAACAAGCGTCTGAAATTCTGGGGGTAGTGTTGGTGGCGTCGCTCCGTCTTGTGTTCGTGTCTCTTGGTATGTCTTGGTATAAGGATTCCAGTCCTTTCCCAAGCACATCATTTTCAGTTTCATCTTCTCTCCACCGGGGAATTCGGGTGTATAAAATCCTCCTTGACTCGTTCCTAGCTCGTTGCATCGTCGGATGATAGAAATTTGGGCTTCGGGTGTCAGGTATCCCCTTAATAGAATCATACCTGGTCGGATGACCTGACACTGTTCGTTGGTGTAGTAGTGATTGGTGATGTCGGTCTCTTCTTGATTTGATTTTGAAGGTATTGGATAGCAGATACTAAAGCTACCTATGGTTATAAATTTTACCTACGGTGAGTACTAGTTTCAACTACTTCATTTCATGCTCAATACACACTTCAATTCATTCACTCATGCATTCGTTCAAACAGTTACTCCAATAATTAGTCATGCTTCTCAAGGATTCAAGGTTTAGATTAATTACCTAGGCCGGACTTAGAACCGGACCCGTCACGGTCAATAACGTGCAAGACAGGCTGCCTCTGGGGTGCGCCCCTCTGAGGACCCCGAGATCCCTGTCCCTGTGGTGCCTACTGGGCTGGTGCATCGCCAGATGCAACCTCCTTGCCTTCCCTCTGCTTGTAGATTTGGAAGTTCCCTCTGGGTTTGGCATTTTCTGGGCACATGTTGGCTCGGTGTCCGGGCTTCTAACAGTTGTAGCACCTGATTTCTCTCCCTTGGCAATCCTTGCTGGGATGGTCTTGGTTGCACTTTCTGCACACGTAGGTGCGGCCGTCGGAGTAGTTCTTGGTGAAACCGGAGCCATAACCTAAGGTTTAGAGTGTTAGCACCTTTGTGCGGAAATACTAGGTATGATACTTATACGAATACGAGTTTAGATTAGAAGTTTACCCTTAGGTGGGTGTGATCTTAGTGGCTTCGAAGCCACCGGCGCAGAAGAACCTAGCTGAAGAATCTCAACTGGGTTGCCCTTCTCACCATGGGCACTGCTCTCACTTGGGAAGTTCTTTTGGGTTTGCTGGAAGAACTTCCCTTTCTTCTTTTTCCAACTCTTTCCTTGGTTCTGCTCCTCAACACTAGTATTTTTGCTGTTGGCCTTGCGCTTAAGCGCGGTTTCTTCATCCCTCAATTGGCAAGTGATCTCAACGCGAGATGCCGCGTGATAGCACTCCTGAAGTTTCAGGTACTAGCTGGGATTCTTAATTAAAAAGATAGAGGTAAATATTTAAGGATTTTACAATGGTACTAAGGGTTTAACCGATATTTACCTGAAGGGAGGTAAATCTGGTGTAGCCCATGCCGTACCGAAGGCGATGGCTCAGACCGCCATAGAAGCGATCGACCAACACCTGGCCGGTGTACCCAAGGTCGGGTAGAAGACGTAGAATGGAGGTGAAGGTGCAGTAGTACTCATCTACTGACATCTTGTTAGTCATCCTTAGAGCGTCAAGTTCCAGTCGCTTCTTGGTTTTGACGTGCTCCGGATAGTATTTGGATCGGAGGATAGCGGTGAAGGACTCCCAATCGAAGGTGGGGTCGTCGACATACTCATGCTTTACAAGCATCCACCAATCTATAGCAGAATCATTGAGGTAGTACGCGGCTATTCTCACTCGAACTCCAGCAGGACATTCGAGGGTCTCAAACGTAGTCTCCATTTCAGAGATGTAGGCTTCAAGCTTAGCAGGGTCGCTCTCGCCTCTAAAGCACGGAGGTCGAAGATCTGCGATAGCTTTTACCCAATTTACTTCTCTGGGTGGAGGGGGAGGGATTGGTCCCGCTTGTGTTTGTTGGTTCTGCTGTGTTTGTTGCATGGCCGTGATTACTTGAGGTAGCATCTGTGCTACCGTGGCGGCGGCGATCTCTGCTATCGTCTGCTCGCCTGGCCCGTCAGAGGTCTCTCCTCTAGTTCGACCTCGGCCTCGTCCTGACATCTGAACATTTAACATTTACATTAGGCTTTGTAGCATGTGACATTGTGACGTGTGTTGTGTGACATATGACCAATGGGTCTTGGAATTTAAGCAAGGTATCGTCCATAAGGACATCAAGGGTATCCGTTATTAACAACGGTAGTTCCTAGTTAGGTTGCTAAGTATCCATCTTAAGGCGGTTGAAATCCTAACTCGGTAATCCCTATGCTCGGTAACTAAGGACATCAGAGCGACACTTCGCTCTGATACCACTTTTTGTAACATCCCTACCGCTAATCCTATGCTTACCGTCCAATCATCCCAATAATCCTAACTACTCGCAGCGGAAATACTACTACTACGGCGGGTGATACAATGCAGCTAACCGCCCATATGGCTAGCTAGGCTTATACTACTTACAGTGACGGTCTGATGTCTAAATATACCGAGCTACTACACTACATACCAAATACAAAAGATCATATACTTAAATTGCTGGATTACCGAGTATTTAGGTGTATTCAATTACATCCTTTCACTAGCTTCCAAAAATACTGAGTGTAAAACAACTACTCATCTATACCAATTCACCATCCTATCATTATCCAAAAGGGGGTACCCCATGGTACACCTGAAATACCCCTAACCTTTAAAATATAATTAAATGATCTATTAATGATCTAAGATGATTATTAAACATCTAAATATTATTGGGAAACAATCTAAAAGATCTTAACAAGGCAAAACACGCCTTAAGATCGGTAAAGCCAAAAATGTGCTTTAAGACACCATAAAGGTTGTATGACCTCAAATAAGATCCAAAGTGGATTCCTAAGTATTATAATGAAGCAAGGAACACAATAAAACCATTCTCAAGGAGAACTAAGCCCAGGAACACCCTGTGACACAAAAATGTGCGCTAAAACTCCTTAAAGCACGTTTTTGTGAGATTGCCTTTTAAATTGATTTTTAATGGGCTTAAAAATTATAATTATCCTTAAATATGATATTTTATCATATTATATCATATTAGGAATTTAATTCCAGAAATTTAAGAATTTTTACAAATTTAATATTAAAATATTAATAAAACCCTAAAGTGGGGCCCGTATGAGTCAACGTTGACCAATTATGGTCAATGGTCAATTAATTGACTCATTTGGACCATGGAGGCCGGCTGCAATAAGAGAGGAGGGAGCATAAGTCATTGATTGACAAATAATGCTACCTAATACATGACTTTTTCAAAATTAACTTACTTTTTACATTATTACCAATCATTCCCTCCTTCCTCCTTCCCTCCTTGTCCGATCTTCACCATCCAAGCCGAGTCCTCCCTTCCTCTCAAGCTCTCCAAGTGTGTTCTTGAGCATGGAAGGCAAGCTTAACTTCTAAGCTCCTAATGTAAATGTTTTAATGTCATTTTTAGCTCTTTTTCTTCATCTCTTCACCACCAACACCTAAATTTCGTGGCTCATCTATTCCTATGACTTATTCTCAGTGTTATAAGGTTAGAACAAGAGC
This sequence comes from Limonium bicolor, assembly GCA_023374045.1. Lineage (NCBI taxonomy): Eukaryota > Viridiplantae > Streptophyta > Magnoliopsida > Caryophyllales > Plumbaginaceae > Limonium > Limonium bicolor. The sequence goes on from CM041779.1 coordinate 298,797,667, forward strand.
TAACTCGGTTGAGACCAGTAGAGGGACCAAGGTTGTTCAAATCTACATTTTAAGGTAAAAATGTGCTTTAAGCTCATAACTTTTGATTCCCTTCGAGTTTGGATGTGAAACTTTGGTCATAGCCTCATCTTCTTCTCCTTTTCCTGTGGAATCTGTTGGTTAGCCATTTGGAGCAAGGGTGACCGAGATCCAAGAGAAATACTCTCTTTTAAGGCATTTTTCCAAGGTAAAACCTAATAACAAGGTAATATTTCGAGATCTAGCTATTTCCTATGATAATATGGTGGATCTAACACCTTGTGGTGTGTTTGGTTCAGGTCGAAAAGACCTAGAACTTCCCTTGCATTTTTAAGGTAATTTTTGCCTTAAATCTTACATCAATTATTCCTTATGGTTAAGCTCAACTTGGAGTGTAACCATATCTTGTTTTTGTGTATTAAACATTTCTAAATCATGTGGTGATTTTTCCTACAAGTGACCGAGCCTATACAAGGATAAATCAAGGTATAAACACCTTAAACTTATGATTTTTGTAATCTTTAAGTATATATATATATATGGCCGAGAGTGAATATACAAATATAGGTCATACTGACCTAAAAATGTAAAAAAATGGCTAAGATAAATTAAGCTAGCCATTTAAGGGATTTAATTAACATAATGGTCAAATTATGACATTATGTGGAAAAATAATTAAACCTAAGTGAGGCCGAATATATATGCTGTATTTTGAGACATTTATTGTGTAATTTATTTTGCAAGTTCAAGGTTGTAATAAGGCCATGTCATTAGGCCATTTTACTTTAAGTTTATAAGCTTATTTAGTTTTATTTATGCTTATAATTAAAATTGGGGCCAATTCGTAATATTAAGAATTTAGAAAGCCGTGGGCGTAATTTAGAACAATTTAGGGTTTTTAAATGAATTTAATAAAAATTATAACATTTTATAAAGTTTTGGGTCAAAATTGTAAAATAGAAAAGTATAGGTTATTATTTGTAATTACCGAAAAATTGGTTCCCATTTGGTATTAGGAGTCAAAGTTGACTATATGGGAGACTTTGACCAAATTTAGAAAATTTAAGAAATTAAATACTACCTTATATAAGATACTTATTAAATGTAAAAGATTTATAAGTCTTGGGGTAGTAATGTAATTACCGAAACTTAAGGGGCTATGTGGAGTTTAGTAAGGTCCTTAAGTTATTAGAAATTTTTAGAAGTTTATTTGGTTAAATTTGGAGTTCATAAGAATTATATAAGTATACTATATGGTATTTTATGACATCGTTATAAATAGGTAACAAATATATGGAAACCGAGACTTAGAGGAAAAATAAGGTTAAGAATAATGTTTATAACCTTTTGGTATAGTTTGGTAATTTTTGGAATTATGTAAGGTTTATAACGATATATGTCTAATATATAGTTTTAATGGAATTAGAAAACTATGTATTATAAATTGGGATTGAATTGTGATTTTATAGAAGTTTAGTGGTTATAGGTGAAAGCCGAAAATATTAAGGGCCATTCGGTATTTTATAAACAAAATATGACTATAGGTTATAATTGTTTTAATGACTTAAATGTCATAAGGTATGTTATATAACTATAATGTAACATTACATTAATTAAGTGGAAGATTTTGGAAATATTTAAGAACATAGGTGCTGTTCGAAATATTAACATTTTTAAATGGAATTTACAATATGGTTTTAATGTTGTAAGAATTATAACATTTATAGTATAAGAGATATTCATTAAAAAGAATGAATATAGATTACAAGACTTACCATATAATAAAGTTCCATAATGCACACATATAAATAAATATATGTAATGGTGTAGAAATGTGATAAGGTTCAATAAATATAAATTATCATAATTAAAATGATAATAGATAAGGAAAAAAGAATTATAAACATTGGATAGGAATTCTAATGTAAAGAGAGTGTACATGTGATAATGAGAATCCATGTAATTAAAAGTATAAGTTCGCAAATGAATTATACCACATTGAATTTTTTTTTTAAAAAAGAGACAACCTTAGAAAAATAAATACTAAGGTAAGATGCATAGTGCATGACAAAGGATCACACATACGATAATGAAACAAACTATACGATCTACAAATATACATTAGTTACATGCGATAACAACCAACAATAGTATATTATTATACAAGGCAAACTACACATGTAATGTAACACTTTTCCAATCTCGAGTTAGACCAAAAGCCCGACAAACATTGATAGTTAATAACGGGGGTTAACCGGGAGTTGTTAGTGACGGTACGGGGTACCGTAGAATTGTGTTGTTATACGGTATGCTAATCAGTAGCATTATGTATTGTTTGATTATTAGAGACTACACAAGGAGCATAGGATCTCGCTGATTCATACTCCACCGTAATACATCGGGGAACGTATGTTGTTATGTGTCTCTGATTGTCTCTGAGGGCTTCCTCAGTTCAGACTTCTGTGTGATCTATGATAAGATGTTTGTCTGAATGTGATAATTAATATGCATGAATTGTATATTTATAGCTGCTTAATATTACTGTTGTGAGTTAACAGTACCGGTTCGTATATATGAACCATATATATAAAACGAACTAGCGGCTATGGTGCTATCTTATATGAAGTATAAGTAACGTCAGTAAAACGTTGTAGCACTAGGATAATAAGATATACATATTATCCGAGAACTTTTATACGGAGCATTGGCCTTTCTATACGCCGCTCTCGTATCTAACACTGGATCCCGAGTTTACAGACTCCGGATTGGACTAATGACCTTAGTCTGCTGTGTTAGGAAAATTTGGTAATGCGATGCGATGGAATAAATAATTAACTAAGGAAGGAAAGTAAAGCCAGGAGGATGTGGCTCTTGGTGCGCGCTTGATCACAAAAACGATACCAGGATGTCCGCGTACGGGTCCGCAAGTATCAAGAAAATTTCCCGTGAGCTAGAATGGCTCGTTGGTCGGAGACTCTACCGTTGGAGTGGCTACTGCCGTGGGTGACCCGCCATAATATATGGGTAACTAGAGACATGTCATTTTAATGAGACAATGTCACTAGGTATAACTGAACAATAATACATTTGAGAATTATACAGTGGCGAACAATATTGGCTTCTACACCATGGACGAGAATTAATACTTATTGTTACTCTCGTTGTTTCGCTTATTGTTCGTTGGTTATACTTGTGGTATGTACGTGTGTTGATGGTTGTGTTGTTGTATGGATTACTGTTGTTTATTTACAGTTTATATATTAAAATGGTATTGCATGTAATGAACCTCATGCTCTCGACCAAATAATTGAGGGGTCTTTGGGGGCATGACGGGGCATGTGATGACATACTCAGCAGGGGCTGATTCCATACCACAAACCATCTTTATTTCAGGTGATTAGCTGGTGGGTCGCAGCGAGACGTGACCATTGTGATATTACAGTTGGTTTAGACTTGGTACGGTGTGATACTCAGGTTGTTTTGGACTCGGGTTGTTTAACCGAGGTGTATTTGGTTTAGATGCTCACGGTCTGTAATAATTGTTGATGTTAGATTTGTTTTAAGTTGTTTAAGTTCTACTATCTATCTCTTGTGGTCACTGCGGGAATACGTTTCGCAAGTTGATTATCAGGTAAATCGTTATCACCCGTATGGGCGAGTGATAACAGTGACACCAGTAGGGCGATAGTTTATATTACCGCTGCGAGATATTATTGTGCGCGACTTCTATAGGATTACTAGGAACCGGTTTAGTAGGGGTGTTACAAAGGTGGTATCAGAGCGGAGTACCGCTCTGATTACAAGAGATAGTAGTTTAAGTACGTGAGCCTAGGATAATTCATCATTACACAAAAAGAAATAAAACTAAATCTCTTCTTAGTCTTCACCCTTCTCGAGGACCTGCATTATAATAAAAACGGTGCCCCAAGGGGCTCAGCAAAAAGCTGCATATAAACTTCGCATATACCGGGTACTAACAAGGGCACGCCGACTATTTAAGGTCAACTAAACATGCGGTTCATTATTAACATACATACATGCTTTACATTCATCATACAATCATACACAATACAGTACACAAGCTAAACAACAATACCATAGCATACACAATCTTACCTTCACAATGGTTAGCCAAATTACGCATTCGGGTTAATCGGATGCTTATTACTCTTTTACTCATTACACAACACTTACACACAATTTCTCTTACTTTACTTACTTACTTACTTACTTTTCCATACTTGTTTACTCATTCTTACTTACTTACTTTTACTCATGTTAAGTCGGTATGACCTCCGGGCAGGGACTACACCGTCCCACCACCGGGTTTTACTTGGCTCACCAATCCAGGATGCTACCCATTTAAGGGGTTTGGGCCGTGGACCAGTTTAAGAGCCAGAAATTGGATCCAACCTCTTGTGTCTCCGCCTCCTCACGCGTGGCCGAAACTATATCGGACTTCTACTCATTCCAATTTAATTACCAATTTATTAAGTTAGATTGGTTAGCCTGTTAGGAATCAGTTAGAAGTCCAATCACAATAACATTCGGTCACAACACAATACAACAAGCATACACACATTCATATTCATCCATACATTTCATGAATTATACAAACTATGATTTAAAGGTATATCAGAACAAGGAACAACATCATGTATTCACAAGTAAGCATAATAATTCTGATTCATGCATTTATCTTATTTGGTGGTCAATTAGCACACAACACACAAATCAGAGTAACCAAGGTAGCATACGGGGCATGAGAAGTTCATACCGTTCACCGTTGTACTCGACCGACTTTCCTTCGGTGTTCACAAATCAAGTCCTATAACATACATGGAGTTACGTGGTTAATGACCTATCAGTTATTTAACTCTTACTTCATTACCTTTTTCCTAGGTATACTTACTAATTATTACATGTTACAAGTGATTAGGAATCCATTTCATACTTTAAGTTTGCTCCCTTACTCATGTGCAAGTTCTTTTATTATTCTTAACCACAATTGTATATACCTATATATATACATGTGTGTGCATCTATATATATATACATATAATTACTAGAGTTAACATTTTTTTTATAAGTTTGGGCCGACCGACCCACCGACCGACCCAAGCTCTGGGTCGGTCCATTCCAGTAAGTTTCCCGTTCTCCAGACTTTGCCCGACCGACCCAAAATTGTTCCGACCAACCCATACACCTCTGGGTCGGTCCATTCCAAAAAGTTTGCGGCCCTGGAATTCATTGAGACCGACCCACGACCGACCCTACCTCCTGGGTCGGTCGAGGTCAGAAACTTCGTTCCAGTAATTTTAAGCCCCGACCGACCCACGACCGACTCACGACTCCTGGGTCGATCCATTCCAGAAGGTTTAGTTTCGTTGTTTAAGCCCCGACCGACCCACCGACTGATCCAACCTCTGGGTCGGTCGGTAGCAGAACATGCCCACAGATTTTGTTTTTCATTTCCTTTCTTACCCATTTCTTCCCCAATCTTCCTACATACATCCTAACATGTTTTAGTACTAATTAAACCTCCTAATACACCTTATTTCATCCATTAACTCATCACTCATTTCTATACTAATTTACACACTTGTTCTTTGCAGACGTGTATATCTGAGTGGTTAGAACTGGTGTAATTAACATAAAAGAAAAGAAATTAAAACTCAAAATAAACGTCGGGCTGCAAACAAATCCTCGTGGTAGTATAGTAAAAATGTAAGCGACCGGATATCGAACCGTGGGACTAATGTACATATTATAGTACCTAAGCATGTCACAAAAGGGGGGATTAATTGACTTGTTTTTACAAATAAAAGGAAGATAAAATAACTAAGTTAACAGATAAACTAAATGGGACTCTGGTTCACGTTAATATAATATCTGCTCTTTCATGCTAGGTTTACTGGTTAAATTATAATTGTTTGGCAAGATCCTGTTTTTATCTTAAGGTCCGATGAAAACTCATAAGAACTCGTTCCAGTTGTGCAAGGTCCGATGAAAACTCAAGCACCCACTGGTGGACGGCAGAGGAGTATGAGGATTTTATTCTTGCAACTTGTACTAACTTAAACGATGAAAATAAGTTCCTACAGTTTTACGGCTTAATTAACCCATCTGTTTGTCACCGATGAAATGAAAAACAGATTAGTAAGCATTTTAATAAATTCATGAGGTTTATTAAAAAGATGCGAGAAAACCTTTAAGCGTAACAAACTTTATTAAAATTAAAACCAGTAAAACATATTGCATAATTAATACAGATACATAATAATTATTCCCAGAGTATACGTAACTAGTCTAACATATTAAATAGAGATCTGCTATTTAAATACGTGAGACTAGAGGTGAGACTAGTGAAATGAAAAGAAAACAAGTGGAGAAGCGGGAGATTAGAAATGGAATGAACGAGTGAGTGAAGGTGTAGTGGTTCGAAGATGGATTGATGGGGTGAATTGGAACTCCAGAAGGAACCACGGAAGGAACCTCTGGAAGGACCCTGGAGAAGATGAATGGAGCGTGGTATTTATAGAGGAAGGAGAAGAGGCAACAGATAGGGAACACCGCGTGAGGAATTGATTGGGGCGGCAGAAAGAAAGAGCTGGACGCGTGAAAGGATCATTGATTGCTTCATTAATTGCAGGGACAAAACTGCAACGGGTGAGTGATTTAAGGTAGGCGTGATAAGCCGCAGACTTATCATATTTTATGCACTAGATTTAGTATTATATTTATCTAAATAAAGTTATATTTATGTTATTTATGCTTATTATGTGTTAAAGTATAATATTTGTACAGATTTATGTTTTTATGAGTTTTCTGTGCAAGGAATGATTTTCTAGGCAAAAGTCAGTTGAAGCCGGACTCCATGCCGGGTTGTGTCTGCACGGCATAAGTACAGAACTGAAAAGAGGCCTTGCCGGACCTAATGCCGGGTAGATTCCATCCGGCATAAGTGAAGAGTCGCCACGGTTGACCAAGCGATAGCAGTTATTGACCGTTGGTGAAAAGGATGCTGCCAGGTGTGATGCCGGGTATCTCCTACCCGGCATATGCACTGTTTCACACGGAATTGACGGTTTCGACCGTTAACAGTTGGGCGCATTTATCACGTGTGCCGGCTACTGGGGATCCGGCACGACGCCCGACAAGAGACATTTTGATGCCTATAAATAGGCCGAGGAAGGCAACAATTGAAGACACTTCAACACCATATTATACTCCATTCATTACTCCATTTCCGCCCACATTCCAAGTGTTGGTGTCCAAGGCATTTCTACGGATCCATCCACGAGAAGAAGAGGATCTTGTCAGGTTGAGGCTATAACCAATCTCCTTCTCCCTTATGTATTTCTTCTTATTTGAGTGGATGGTGAAGTAGAAATCCTTGTTTATTCTTTGGTTAGGGAATGAAACTCTCCTTGTAAAATAATGTGTTCTTCTTAATATAATTTCAAGTTTATTTTGAGTAAGGTTCTTATTGAAAGAGAATAGGTTGATCTCTTTTTCTCTTCATGCAATTCTTACTTGTGGAAGACAAGTCCCAAGTAAGATAGGTTAGACTCTCTTAATGGTCTTTCTACTCTCTTCTTATGAATTAAGAGTTAGTAGTGAGAGTGAAGATTAACCCACATTTCCCATTACTTTGTTCATTTCGTGGCATGATATATGCTCGGATTGTTAATAGGTAGTGAGTCTTCTATTTTCTACTCGGAAACTGGAGAAAGAATATGCATTATGACTATGCCGGACGCACTGCCGGGTGGCCAATGTCCGGCATATTCAATGTCTTTGAATATGCCGTGCAAGTGGTATCCGGCAGGACACCCGGCGTGTTCAGTTGTTGGTTAATTCGAAGGCTTGTGTTTATGTTTAGAGTTCATATTGATGCTTAGATGGTTTCACACCCTGGATCAAGGATAATTTCATTGTAATTACCACTTAGTTTAGTTAGTTTTGATTAGGATTAGAAAATATTTCAATTTCCCCCCTTGTTATTATAGAATAGGCTTTTGCCCGGATTAGGACTAATTTTCTATAAGTCCCTTGGGTTCGATACTCTCGGTCGTAATATATTTACACTATACTCCGACCGGGTTTTATTTTGCTACCCGTAGTAGAGTTGTAGGATAGGTTTAGTTATTATTTTATTTTATTCTTTTGTATATATTTTTTCCTAACAATTTCTCTGTTAGCAAATTGGCGCCGTTGCCGGGGACTTGGAATTAGTCCAAGTCCTAATTTCGGTAAAACGCCTTATTCTTTATTCTTTGATTCTTTGATCTTTTGATTCCTTGATTCTTTAATTTATTTTCACCCTTAGTTTTGCAGACTTGAATGTGCCGTGCGGGGTGCCGGGCGCCTGTCACCCGGCAAACTCGGAGGAAGTCTGATGCCGGATACGTTTTACCCGGCATTGCGTCCGGCATGTTCAAAGTTTTTCAAAATTCCTTACAGTATTGACTTCTTGGCAATTTAAATTTATTCTTGCCTACTCCTTTCGTTATTTCTCTCTTATATTAGTCCCTATACTATGTTTCCTTATTTTGAATTTCGATTTTTGCGCTTGCCGTGTATTGTGCCGGGTTTTCTATACCCGGCATTTCGGAGGAAGTCCTATGCCGGACGGGGTTGATCCGGCATGTCACCCGGCATGCTCAATTTCTCTCAATATTTTTGTCGCAAATTGTAGGGACAATTAGGAGTAATCTCCTACAATCCCTTATTTACTCTTACATTTATTTTTGATTATCCTTTACCTTTCAATGTCTTTTAATTAAGTTATGTTCGATTTTTGGTCACGCCGGGCAACATGCCGGTTTGTATACACCCGGCATTAGTGGAGGAAGTCCACTGCCGGGTAAGATGCACCCGGCACTCCGTCCGGCATAACCAAAAAAAAAATTTACTTCTTCTTGTATTTTCGTAAGTCTAATTACGTCATTATATTATTATTTTTTATTAATTCAAAGTATTATAACGTTATGTCTTGCTCCTCATATATTTAAAAGGTGAATGCTTCTTCGGTCAACAAGTACTCCTGAAGATTTAGCCAACCTTGATCCGGAGATTGAGAGAACCCTGCTTCAAACTTTAAGGCAACGACAAACCCAAGAAGCAGATCCTACACCAATGGCAACACCTACCGTCCGTAACATAAACCGGCCTTCTAACCAAGGCCAAAAGCCCGCAATCGACCTCCCTCTCCTTCCACAAAACGAATACGATGAATGGCAAAAACTTAAGCCATATCATCAAATACGATGCATAAAGGAATTGGGTATGTTCGATGGTACAAACCTGGACGATGCCTTGCTCCACATCACCAAATTCTTGCAACACACAAACAGCCTAACCTCCACAAATAATGTCCTCCAATACGCCAGACTTGCTCTCTTCCCCCATAGCCTTACGGGGAACGCCAGCAAGTGGTACCACAGTCTAACCCCCAGTACCATCACTACATGGGAGGACATGGCAACCAAATTTTATGACAAATTCATGCCCCCTAGTCGCACCCTGGAGATGATCGCCGACATTTACAACTTCAGACAACCTAGCTCGGAGAACATCTGTGAGACTTGGGACAGATTCAAAGGGTTGCTTCGCACATGTCCCACCACGACCTCACCAAGGAACAACTATCTCAGTTGTTTTACAAAGGATTGGTCAATCAAAGCAAGACGATGATCTTATCCTCCCTTGGTGCAGACATATTAAAGAAGCCGGGAGATCAATTCCTTAGTGGGGTTGAATCTCTTTGCGAAGAGATTAGGGAATGGGCCACCGGTGGAACAAGGGGCAGTACCGCTGGTCTATATCAGGTGAGGGCGACTCCAAATTCGACAAATTGATGCAAAGTCATGAGCAGTTATTGGAGAGTAATGCCCAGACGTCAACGAAGGTTAGTGCTCTACAGAAAGTGGTGGAGCAAATAGCAATGAACAAACTTCCTCAACAAGCGAACGTGGTTAGTGCACGACCGCACGCTCCGAGCCCTGACATTCCAGACTTTCAGAATGTTGAGGAAGTCAATTATGTGAGTAACCAAGGGTATCGGCAGCCATGGCAACAGGGGAACCAACCCCCTCAACACTTTCAGAGTCAAGCCGGCTACCAGGGAGGTCCAAGGCAATTCAGACCATCCCATCCTGCATCATCATCAGAGGCTGAAATGGCTGAACTTCGTGACATGATGTCAGCCCTGATGAACAAGACCCAGGATACTCACAACGAGATCTCGACCATTCGCAAGGAGCACAAATCGTTGCAGCTGCAATTACAGCAACTTCTGACACAACCACGACAGCAAGGTCAGCTCCGTCCCAAACGCAAACCAATCCACGGGAGCATGCGAATTCGGTCACCATTCTACCTAGGATCTCCAAGGATGCCAAATAGCCTAAAAGGCTAAGTGTAGGGCGGTTCCTCCTCACGCCTTCACTATCAAACAGGGGAGCCCTTCGTATCATTTAATTTTTCTCTTTTTTTTATGTTATTAAATTGCTTTCCTTATAGTTGTTTCAAGTTTCTTAAAAAAAAAAAGTTTTACTTATTCATTTTTTTCGAACACTGGGGACAGTGTTCCTGCCAAGTGTAGGGCAGGGACCCCCTTAAAAAAATATAAGTTTTTTTATATATGCATAAGTTTTGCGTTTTATTCAATGTTTTACTAAACTTTTTGCATGTTTTTTGATTGAGATAAGATTAGGAATGACTAAAAGCTTGTTCTCTCAAGAGGTAAGCTCTCTAATGACTTATAGATTCCTGTTTTTAACTTTTTGATTCTCTTATTAACATGAGTACATGATCTTTCTCTAATTCTTTCCTTTATGTACTTATGGGTGTTATTCTTTTCTTTCCAAATTGTGAAAAATCTTTTGGGTGAAAATCTTAAAAAGGGTTTTTTTGCAAAAGAAAGAAGAAGAAAAAGAAAAAAAAGAAAGAAAAAATCTTCTTCCAAAGGAAAAGCATTATATTCCTAGAGGTTGCAAAAGTGCCTCTGAATAAAAGCAAGAAATGAGAGTTTTTCCTTTTATTTTTCTCCTAAATTCCCCGTTCTTCAATGCAAAAAAAAAATCATGGTTGTTTCAGAAACTCTTGCAAAATAGGGCTGAACATAAAAGCCATTGATGAGTGTCTTGGCCACATTCAGAAACTCTTGAAAAATAGAGCTGAATGATGGAAACCGGAAAAAGGAGAGATTACAAATCCCTTATGCAAAATAGCCCAAAAGCTTTTGATCGGTTTCGAAAATTTTTTGTTTTATACCCATTAGTATGTTTTGATAGAATAAGGTAGATTAAGTGATACTTATGAATTAGAGTCATAGAGTTGAAAATTTTCTACATCTCATTCTAAAGTCTATCTGTTTTGTGCATAAGTAATTAGTCCTTTCTAATCTTGTTTTGCTCGAGGACTAGCAAAAGGTAAGTGTAGGGCCTTGATAAGCCGCAGACTTATCATATTTTATGCACTAGATTTAGTATTATATTTATCTAAATAAAGTTATATTTATGTTATTTATGCTTATTATGTGTTAAAGTATAATATTTGTACAGATTTATGTTTTTATGAGTTCTCTGTGCAAGGAATGATTTTCTAGGCAAAAGTCAGTTGAAGCCGGACTCCATGCCGGGTTGTGTCTGCACGGCATAAGTACAGAACTGAAAAGAGGCCTTGCCGGACCTAATGCCGGGTAGATTCCATCCGGCATAAGTGAAGAGTCGCCACGGTTGACCAAGCGATAGCAGTTATTGACCGTTGGTGAAAAGGATGCTGCCGGGTGTGATGCCGGGTATCTCCTACCCGGCATATGCACTGTTTCGCACGGAATTGACGGTTTCGACCGTTAACAGTTGGGCGCATTTATCACGTGTGCCGGCTACTGGGGATCCGGCACGACGCCCGGCAAGAGACATTTTGATGCCTATAAATAGGCCGAGGAAGGCAACAATTGAAGACACTTCAACACCATATTATACTCCATTCATTACTCCATTTCCGCCCACATTCCAAGTGTTGGTGTCCAAGGCATTTCTACGGATCCATCCATGAGAAGAAGAGAAGATCTTGTCAGGGTTGAGGCTATAACCAATCTCCTTCTCCCTTATGTATTTCTTCATTATTTGAGTGGATGGTGAAATAGAAATCCTTGTTTATTCTTTGGTTAGGGAATGAAACTCTCCTTGTAAAATAATGTGTTCTTCTTAATATAATTTCAAGTTTATTTTGAGTAAGGTTCTTATTGAAAGAGAATAGGTTGATCTCTTTTTCTCTTCATGCAATTCTTACTTGTGGAAGACAAGTCCCAAGTAAGATAGGTTAGACTCTCTTAATGGTCTTTCTACTTCTTCTTATGAATTAAGAGTTAGTAGTGAGAGTGAAGATTAACCCACATTTCCCATTACTTTGTTCATTTCGTGGCATGATATATGCTCGGATTGTTAATAGGTAGTGAGTCTTCTGTTTTCTACTCGGAAACTGGAGAAAGAATATGCATTATGACTATGCCGGACGCACTGCCGGGTGGCCAATGTCCGGCATATTCAATGTCTTTGAATATGCCGTGCAAGTGGTATCCGGCAGGACACCCGGCGTGTTCAGTTGTTGGTTAATTCGAAGGCTTGTGTTTATGTTTAGAGTTCATATTGATGCTGAAATACCCCGAACTTAAATATAGGGATTAAGATTAATCTAATACGTAATTAAAGGCTTGATGACGCCTAAGTAATATTGGTAAGGAAAAATAAATCCAAAAGAAATAAAGAAATGCTTAAAAAGCGAAAAACGCTAAATAGGCGTTAAATAACCATAGGAGGTACGAGACCTCGGTTAGCGTATTGTAAGGATTGTAAAGGCTTAATTAAGTCTAAATAAATATGAGGGAACAAATCCCAAAGAAAACGGACCCTTAAAATGGATTAGAATCACTAACGAACCTTAAAGCACGTTTTTTGGGGTAACCGGGAAAACGTGTCTTTAAGCGGGTCAATAGACTCGTAACGATTTTGGTCAACTAAATAGTCATTAATAAATATTAGTGAAGCCTTAGAACCAATAAAATCAATAAAACGAGAAATTAGTAAAAACTGTCAAAAACGGGAAGTTGTGGGGTGGAAGTATAAATAACACAAACTTATGTGTCCAATAACGTAAAAAGAATTTTCAAAACCCACATGGGTTCAGTGTGCTGTCCGATTTTGGTCTCACACACACACACTTAACTTCTTTTCACTCACAAACAAACAAAACAATAACACCTTACTTTATTACTTTATTTCCCTCACTCACAATTCTCTCTCCTACCCATTCTCTCTTTTCCCTCACGTGAACAAGCCCCCTCACCCTCTCTTTTCTTCTTCTTCTTCAACCCATGTGATTTCCATGGTGAAAGAAGAGAACCCACACAAACACTAACTTCTCTCCTTTGTAACTCCCTCGATACTCTTCCAAAAATTATAAAAACCCCACCATTGTACTCCTCTCCTCAAGAGCTACATTTTCATCCTTCCAAAATCCAAAGACAAGCATTTTCGATTTTATGGGTATTCCCCATTTGAAGCTTCAACACCACCATTAGAAGGCCCTTGTTCTCCTTGTTCTTCTAAGGTAAAAATCTTGAAAACTCCATCTCTTTCTAGCCTAAATGGCAAAAGAAAATTAAGACTAAACCTTGTTTGGTCTCTTGTATGTTCAGCCGATTTTGGCATTGTGGTGGTGTGAGAAATCTTGTTCTTGAGCTATCCCAAACAGCTCTTGTACTCTTGGAAGGTAATAAATTTTCTAAACCCTAAAACCTAGATTAAAGCTTGATTAACGGTTAGGGTTAGTTCATAGTATTGAAAGGTGTATGTGAATGGTTGTAGTGCTAGTGGATTGAGAATTCAAAATCGGTAGAGAAAGAAGAAGGAAGAAGAGAAAGAAAAGCTAGAGAAAAGCAAGGTGAGATTGCTCTTTGGTATAGCTTGATATATGTATGTATGTAACAGTTTTTAGAGGATTGAAATGAGTATTGGAAATGGTAATGCATTAGTAGTACAATGTGTAAGAGAATACAAGTATTTTGAAGCTTTAAAAGACATTTTGAAACTTGTCAAAACAGATTGGGAATGAGTTATTAAGTGCATGAATTTTAAGTGTTGTTTTAGTATTGGTAATGTACATGGGAGCTTGTATATTTTGGTTGTTGAAAACAGGTGAGATAATATAGGTATGGATGAAAAACAATGTGGTGAGTGTATAGAAATACAAGGGAGACTATGGCAAAATTTCCTAGGAATGGAACACTTAGAGAATTAAAACTAGGTGACTAATGTGAGTGTGTAATAGATTTTGATTAAGGAAAATAGAGGGTAAGTTGAGAGAGATGAGTAATGTATTCTAAATGCATTGGGAATGTTAGAAATGCCAATAGAAGAGGGAGATGTAGAAGGGGAGTGTAAGTGTGAAAATCTGTAGCAAAAGGGTATAAGAATGTATGGAGAAGTTAGGAAAGGTTAGTGTGTAAGAATTGGTAAAAAGGAGAGTTGGACTTGGGTATAAGTATTGTAGTAGCTTGGAAATGAATTGGAATGGTAGGATGGCATTAGGAGAGGGAACTATGCATGGAGGAAATAAGAACCCAAAATCTGTAGCAAAAACTACTTGGAGAAACTATTGTAAGTGTGAAAGGAAGTAAGGAATTGTGTAAGTTGTTTGATGGATTTAGTAATGGATTTGGTGAATGAACTAAGGTGTATTAGGAGGTTTAATTAATGTTATAACATGTGGGAATAAGTGTAGGAACAATGGGGAAGTAATGGGTGAAAGAGAGGACTGAAAACAGAAATTAAAATGCAAATACTGGGCTGGACCGGACTTGCGACCGGACTTGCAAGTCCGGTCGAGCTGAAAATTTTCCCGTCAGAATGCTACTGGAATCGACCGGACTTGCGACCGGACATGCAAGTCCGGTCGGACCAGAAAAATTTCCCGATGAAACCTACTGGAATGGACCGGACTTGCGACCGGACATGCAAGTCGGTCGGCCAGAAAAATTTCCGTAACCTGAGCTACTGGAATGGACCGGACTTGCAAGGTCGGTCGCAAGTCCGGTCCTGACAAAAAAAAAAAAAGAAAGATATTTTAAATAATATATATATATATATATATATATGTATGTGTATGTGTATCCACATATACATGTACATGTATGAAAGTAAACCCAAGTTAAGTACGAAAGTAAAACTTAAGGTAATGAAAATAAGTAAGTAATGTGTAAGTGTAGGAAGCATAAGGACTTAGTAAGTATGAATTAGTAAACATACTAAGAGCAATTGAGTTAAGATAATGATAGTAAATTAATCATTCAATTGCATGTATATAATAGGAATTGTTTTGTGAACACCGGAGGAACGTTGGGATACAAGTACAACGGTGAGAGGTATGATTTCTTCATGCCCTGTATCCTAATCTGGTTACCCCGATTTGTGTGCTTATTTGACCACCTAATAAGATAAATGCACGAATCGGATTATATTGCACTTACTTGTGCTTGTTTACATTGTTCTCGATATTTGCTTTGAACAATAGTTTGTATAATTCATGAAACATATGAATGATGATGATATGTATTGTATTTTGTAGTGTACTTGTATATTGTAGTGTATTTCGTATGTATGTGTATATGGGTATTGTATTATTGTGGCTTGGATGTTGACTTGTGCTAATTCCTAACTAAATAACTCCTAACTTAAGTGAGTAAATTGGAATGAGTACAAGTCCGATATAGCTTCGGCCACGCGTGAGGAGGAGGAGACACAAGAGGTTGGATCCGATTCCTGGTTCGTAAGCTGGTCCACGGCCCAAATCCCTTAAGTGGGTAGCATCCTGGATTAGTGAACCAAGTAAATCCCGGAGGTGGGACGGAGTAGTCCCCAGGGCCGGAGGTCCCGACGACTTAACTTGAGTAAGAGTAAGAGTAAGTAAGTATGGATCCGTAAGTATGAACGAGTATGTATGCGTATGTATGAAGTAACGAGTAAAAGAGTAATCTCCACCCGATTAACCCGGGTGGACCAATGAAGCTAACCTGCATTGTAAATTGTGTATGTATTGGGTGTATGTATTCGGAAGAAGGTAAGTACGTATTTTATGGTTATATTGTGCTCCATGTATGTAATGAAGTGTATGTGTGTATGCTTGCGTAAGTATTCATGTATTGTGTATAAGAGCATGTATGCATGTATGTTGTATGAAAATGAACCGCATGTATTCGACCAAGTGGTCGGCGTACCCTCACTAGTACGCGGGGTATGCGGTTATCATGCTCAGCGAAAGCTGACCCCTTCGGGGGACATTTTTTAGTGTGCAGGTACCCGAAGCGAATGAGGTCAAGGCACGAGACCGGCGACCACATTGGATATAGGAGCAGAATGTAGAGGTGTATTAACTAGCACACCCCTTGTATTTAGAAAGTAATGTAGTAGTGAGGAATGGGTAGTAAGTAGTCTCTTAGTGAGTATGTATGAACTTGAAGAGGTATTATACTTGTATAAGGAACCTAGTAAACTCGGTATGTAGATTATATTGTATGTACTTGGTAGTATTGTATTGAATGCAGATTGTAGTAGTTTGGTAAATGGAGAATGTATTGTAGATTTGTAGTACTCGGGATTCCGGTCCATCAGACCGATGCTGTATGAAGATCAGTAGCCTTGTTAGTCACGTGGGTGACTAACGGCATTGTATCACCCATGTATGTAAATATATATCCGCTGCGTGTATCTGATGAGTAAGGAGATTGGACGTTAATGACTGTATAATAGTAGGGGTGTTACAAAAAGTGGTATCAGAGCGAAGTATCGCTCTGATGACTGGAAATACCGAGCTTAGGAATACCGAGTTAGGAATTAGAAGCTTAGGGCTAAGGGCTGAGTGTTAGCATTAGAGATATGCTAGTTAGGAACTACCGGTGAGTACCGGATACCTACAATACCAGTCCCGCCGCCGCAAACCCCCCTGTATAACTTGGGAAAGTACGCCAGAGAGAAGAAAGTCCTCTCATACTCGGGGAAACCCGATCTGGCAGTTAAGTGATCACAAGAAAGAACCGACATGTAGTAGATTCCAAGAATTGGAAGCCCGGAATGGATCCCGGTGAACAACAATAACACACTTAATAGCGGTGGAATGAGCACTCCAACCACGAGGAGGCTGCAACTTACAACAGCATGGGCGACGTGCTTAGCAGTCGCGAAACCTAGCTAACCAACCAGCAGCAGGAGAAGAGCACTAACCGTGCAACGAAATGTAAAAGGGAGCAGTAACGGACCCGAGACACAAGTCTACGGGATGGATATTTGAATAATACCACCAACAGTACGCTAACTGACTAAGGACATAGTCGGAAGCGGTTAACTCCAAAACCACAACGCCAAAGGTTGTAACACCTGGCCATATGGCTCAGACAACTACAAGGACAACCATGAGATATAATTCAATAGGACTACAAGAGTAGTGCCTAAACAAGGAAGGCTCAGTGACCGCCACAGATGTGTGGGAACGAGCCACAAGGAACGACACTAAACCAAATAGCGGAACCTCCCAGAATGGGAGAGTACCCAGATCTACAACACATGTCTAGACCACCTAGAAGCTACCTAAAGGAGCGATATATCAATTATAGATCAATAAGATCGAGGGAAGCGCCAACAAGACTACAAACACAAAGGAAACCCTACCAAGTTGGTATAAGATTACCCAAAAACCACCAGTACCACGCACTTGCCACGGCAAGTGCAGTAAAGACAGAGATATGTAAAGGGACACTAACACGTCACAAGTACATAGTAATGTACGGTGACTGTAACGAAACAATCACAGGATCACACATCCTAACAACCAGACGTATGGAACCTTGGAAAGGCCTAACGGCCCGACCACTGTATTAGAACATACCAGTCAGCGAGAGGCTAGACTTGGTCAAGACCTCAAACATGGCTATGCCATGAGAGATTTTTTAACACCGAACCACTGTTTTAAAACCCAAAATTTTCTTTTCAAAACCACCTCTTTTAAAAACCTTGGATTTTAAAACCGAACCAACATGATTATGGTGAGTATCATAGAATGATACAAGAGGAGTTGCAACAGAATACTTCACCTAGGCGTGTGACGAACACTACGAGTGTACCCGTTACGGGATGTGGGACAACCGCACTCCGAAGGAGCTTGCGGGCCCGACATATAGTTGGGTAAGTGGCAACGTATCAACATGGTACCCCACGTATGTGCACGTGTAGTGTACGACACACGGGAAGTAGTCAGCTCCGTTCTACGGACCATCAGTGAGTTCAAACCAGAACAACTGGACACCTCAGACAATTCAGTAAAGGAACTCAGAAGACCCATCTGAAGATAAGGAGTAAGAACTAGGAAGTGCAAAGGCACAGACTAAACGTATAGACATTGGATATGTCTCAAAATAATCAAGCAATTATGACAGCTGGAGGATGCCCAGCCTAAACACATAAGGCGAATGCCTAATGTGAAACCACAATGCTACAAACGGGACAGAACTCCCAAGAGCAACCCCAAGATTACACAAACACAACATCCATTGAAGGGGATATAAACCTAGTCCTAAGCACTAGGAGCAAGTGTAAACAGTCTACCCAAGAACGGGAGACGTTAAACCCAAAAGGGGACGACTCAGCTACAATACCATAAGACGGTATAGAGGAACACACGTTATAAACATTACCGGATGTAAGCACAACACCACCCAGGAGCGATCCTTGAAGGGTGTCTGTCGTTAAACAGTGAACAACCGTAATGATATGAGCACGGGAGCTAAAACGAACACTCGGTTAGGACACCGAAGGGATTTCACTTACAGGAAATGCCCTAAAATACTGAGAGGCACCTATTAACACCAGATTACCAAGGGTCTCCTATGAACGGAAGCGTGATGCCACGACTTACCATGGAGCCCAATAATACCTCCAACCTATGACGGTATACGTGGAGTGGAAACATGTATAAGCCGCTTGCAAAGAGCATAGCTTGCAGCAATACGGCTCAGAAGTCGTAAACCAGATACGTTATATAAACTTAAACGGTTGCAAAACCGGCACCAATTGTTAACAAGACCTACAAAGATATTGCCTCATACGACAAGAAATCAACAACTGGACCATAAATCCAACCCAACATCCTGAGTGGCTTGTAGTAATGGCCAACCTCATGTCACTGTCACTAGAGCATCAGCCTAGTATACAGTTGACGGAGTTAAATACCCCTCATGCCTTCTGTAGCAATGGTCACAAGCATAAGAATCATGATAATGCCAACATTGGCCTAGTCCACACTGGACACTACGAGAACCCAAGGGAAGTACCCCTCGTTAACCAAAGACCACAATGCGGTGATGATGTGAACCTTAGAAAGGTTTCCATCTATTATAACATAAACCTGCAATAGATATTGCCAAGGGTGATGGAATAAGGAAATGAGATTTCCAAACCATTACGACTTAAGGAGTAAGCATACTCATGCACCAAGCATGTGGTGAACCATTGTTAACACTTACATAGCAAACCTTGTCATAGACCTATGAGTGGAACAACCCTCAACAGAACTTGTCAGTGATACCAATGAGAACGGGACCAGGAAACCCTTGAAGTTTCACGGGATGTCCTGGTAAAATACATACAAGCAAAACTACACAGCCAGAGCCTAAACCAATGCTCAGCACCGAAAGGCAATAATTAACAAAGCAGTTAATGTGAACGCACACTGAACACCATGAATGATTAACGCTCAAGAGAGCTTATGACCCGATGAGTTATCTCATCCTTGGTCAACCAAGATACTTGGTGAATTGTATCACAATAATGAAAATGATGTGAGGTAAGCCAACCTACACATGAAACCTAAACTGAAAAAAACATCCCCACTATGGGAAGATAGTAGTAGTGCGGTATGCTACGACAACCGTCATACACACGAACATTGGAAACCCCAGGGTATTCATACCATAAGGGAATGGTGCCAATGACAATGGCAATGAGAAGAGAAACTATCACAGTAACAGAAACAGTAAAACAATGTTGTATAATGAGTAAGAATGCGGTGCGCAACAAGCGACCGATGAGAGGAAGTATAGCAATAACACGGAGTATAAGTAGGACAAGCAGAAATATTCTTTCCTATCACATAAGTGACTTACTGTCAAGCGTTTACGCCTCTGCACTCTGTATGACTGAGTGTTTTGGTATTGCACTTGTCAGCTAATGATCTAATGGGATGGCTAGGGATATGGAGGAGGTAAACCGTAGTAAACCTTTCTTTCACCAACAAACACGGCACTAGCCAGTTCAGCAAGCTTAGCGACAAACCGTGCGGCCTAAGGCCAAAGAAGCACGAAGAGTGTACAATACACTAACAATCACAAAGTGTGAATTCCAATGGAATGAGGAGTGAAAAGAGACGTAAGAAAGTCACTAGGACCGACGCATAGAGATGCAAGGTCATACAAGTAAAGAACACTTGTACTGAACCAGGGAAACTGGTAGAATTCAGAAGCTAGTGACACCAGAGGAAGCACTACAACTAAGTAGTGACTTAACCTCGCCCGACAATAAGTCGGAGGAGCTTAACGAATAATCGTAGTAGAAGCACGAATAGCATGTGCAGAAGATTACCAGAGAGCTGGTTATAAACCTTAAACTCATTGAGTTCAAACACGGTAAAAGAATACCGCATTTGTTTAATAAACCTTATGCCCATAATAGACGGATAAAAGGTGATGCATAGTACATTAAGGATAGCACGAAGGGTAAATAACCCGAGTTATCAGGGTCGCGCAGCAGAAGCTAGTGGGCCCCAGCTAGTAAGTATAGCAAAATGGCTATTAATGCCTTGAAGCCTAATAGGCTAGAACCGAATTAATGATGAGTTAAATAAACTCATATAGAAATCCTTGGTGCAAAGACTAAACCATTGGTATGGTTGAGACCCTTTGACCAGATATTGTATAATGTACCGTAGTGAAGCTAAACGCTTCAGATTGCCCAAATTGATTAAACCAATGTTTAATAATAATAACACATATGGTAGATTACGTGGGCGTAATCCCTTTTAAGGGGGGTAGAGCGAAAACCGCTTAATGCAAGTTTTATATAAAAAACACATAAAACTATAATGTGCATAGCACAAATGAGAAATTATTCGATGAGTGGTACCTACGTTATATAAACATACGTATTCATTCATATTGAATTGTGGTAACTAAGCATTAGACATGCAAATACCATAGGGTGAATATACCCATCTTGTAACACCAGTGTAAGAGTATTGGTAAAGAAAAGTAATGAGTAGTGGACGGAGCTCCACAAGTATTGTAACCCTTGAAGAAGCAGTACGAAATGAATGAGGATAGTAGATGAATGAAGTTTATGAGTAGTGGAATCGTAAGTAAATTATTTGAAACAATTGAAGTCAACTAAATCTTAAATGTAGTATTCTTAGTTAGAATATAAGAGATGATGGTGAGTAATGGATGGAGTAGTGAAGGTTGATGAAATGAGCATTAGGATTGTACCATGGAGTAAAGCATTTGGGAAGTAGAGTGAGGATGATTGATGGACTGATTCCATCCTTTGGAGATGTATGAATTCGTAATTACGACTAGGAGAGTAAAAAGATAGAAAATGAAAACAATTAAATTATTTGTTTGATTGAATCTAATGTGGGAAGTCGAACTTGATCCTGATCAGATCAAGGGAAACCGAACACAAATTGGGGTGGAAAGATAGTTCAACACTGATGCTGATCACATCAGGGTCGAATGATTCTTGAAGCTCCCCTCAAGTGGTCACAAGAATCACACATAGGATAGAAGTAATGAACATAAATTGGAATCCGGAGTTGTATGTTTTAGAAGGATTTCTATGTAGCCGTAGGGAAGGATTATCCTTAGACTAGAGACTAAAGTTTTGTTGGAAGCTGGTACGGGAGAAGATAGTAGTATATTACGTTGCATTATTCCAAGGGCAACAGGACATAGAGGAGTCCTGTGTCGAGATGACCTGAGTGCCTACGGGACTGTGATGTGTATTGCATTGCTTTGGGGATAGCTTTGCACTGTAGGTATGTATAAAGTTTGTAATGAGGAACCGGACGGTTGATAGTAATATGGATTGGAGTAATTATTGTAGATTGGTATGGTGTGGAAAAGAGAAACATTGAGTAATGAATTTGGGAATTGTAAGGAGGAAGAATGTGTGACGTTTGGTATTAAACATGTATGAATGAGTAAGTATAGTAATCCCGTAACATTGAACAACTTTGAGGACAAAGTTTCTTAAGGGGGGTAGATTGAAATACCCCGAACTTAAATATAGGGATTAAGATTAATCTAATACGTAATTAAAGGCTTGATGACGCCTAAGTAATATTGGTAAGGAAAAATAAATCCAAAAGAAATAAAGAAATGCTTAAAAAGCGAAAAACGCTAAATAGGCGTTAAAAACCATAGGAGGTATGAGACCTCGGTTAGCGTATGTAAGGATTCTAAAGGCTTAATTAAGTCTAAATAAATATGAGGGAACAAATCCCGAAGAAAACGGACCTTAAAATGGATTAAAATCACTAACGAACCTTAAAGCACGTTTTTCGAGGTAACCGGGAAAACGTGTCTTTAAGCGGGTCAAATAGACTCGTAACAATTTTGGTCAACTAAATAGTCATTAATAAATATTAGTGAAGCCTTAGAACCAATAAAATCAATAAAACGAGAAATTAGTAAAACTGTCAAAAACGGGAAGTTGGGGGTGGAAGTATAAATAACACAAACTTATGTGTCCAATAACGTAAAAAGAATTTTCAAAACCCACATGGGTTCAGTGTGCTGTCCGATTTTGGTCTCACACACACACACACTTAACTTCTTTTCACTCACAACAACAAAAAAACAAAACACCTTACTTTATTACTTTATTCCCTCACTCACAATTCTCTCTCCTACCCATTCTCTCTTTCCCTCACGTGAACAAGCCCCCTCACTCTCTTTTCTTCTTCTTCTTCAACCCATGTGATTTCCATGGTGAAAGAAGAGAACCCACACAAACACTAACTTCTCTCCTTTGTAACTCCCTCGATACTCTTCCAAAAATTATAAAAACCCCACCATTGTACTCCTCTCCTCAAGAGCTACATTTTCATCCTTCCAAAATCCAAAGACAAGCATTTTCGATTTTATGGGTATTCCCCATTTGAAGCTTCAACACCACCATTAGAAGGCCCTTGTTCTCCTTGTTCTTCTAAGGTAAAAATATCTTGAAAACTCCATCTCTTTCTAGCCTAAATGGCAAAACGAAAATTAAGACTAAACCTTGTTTGGTCTCTTGTATGTTCAGCCGATTTTGGCATTGTGGTGGTGTGAGAAATCTTGTTCTTGAGCTATCCCAAACAGCTCTTGTACTCTTGGAAGGTAATAAATTTTCTAAACCCTAAAACCTAGATTAAAGCTTGATTAACGGTTAGGGTTAGTTCATAGTATTGAAAGGTGTATGTGAATGGTTGTAGTGCTAGTGGATTGAGATTCACGGTAGAGATTAAGGAATAGAGAAAGAAGAAGGAAGAAGAGAAAGAAAGAAAGCTAGAGAAAAGCAAGGTGAGATTGCTCTTTGGTATAGCTTGATATATGTATGTATTAACAGTTTTTAGAGGATTGAAATGAGTATTGGAAATGGTAATGCATTAGTAGTCATGTGTAAGAGAATACAAGTATTTTGAAGCTTTAAAAGACATTTTGAAACTTGTCAAAACAGATTGGGAATGAGTTATTAAGTGCATGAATTTTAAGTGTTGTTTTAGTATTGGTAATGTACATGGGAGCTTGTATATTTTGGTTGTTGAAAACAGGTGAGATAATATAGGTATGGATGAAAAACAATGTGGTGAGTGTATAGAAATACAAGGGAGACTATGGCAAAATT
Source organism: Limonium bicolor (assembly GCA_023374045.1). Taxonomy (NCBI): domain Eukaryota; kingdom Viridiplantae; phylum Streptophyta; class Magnoliopsida; order Caryophyllales; family Plumbaginaceae; genus Limonium; species Limonium bicolor. The sequence continues at coordinate 298,821,678 of CM041779.1, forward strand.
TCCTAGGAATGGAACACTTAGAGAATTAAAACTAGGTGACTAATGTGAGTGTGTAATAGATTTTGATTAAGGAAAATAGAGGGTAAGTTGAGAGAGATGAGTAATGTATTCTAAATGCATTGGGAATGTTAGAAATGCCAATAGAAGAGGGAGATGTAGAAGGGGAGTGTAAGTGTGAAAATCTGTAGCAAAAGGGTATAAGAATGTATGGAGAAGTTAGGAAGGTTAGTGTGTAAGAATTGGTAAAAAGGAGAGTTGGACTTGGGTATAAGTATTGTAGTAGCTTGGAAATGAATTGGAATGGTAGGATGGCATTAGGAGAGGGAACTATGCATGGAGGAAATAAGAACCCAAAATCTGTAGCAAAAACTACTTGGAGAAACTATTGTAAGTGTGAAAGGAAGTAAGGAATTGTGTAAGGTTGTTTGAGGATTTAGTAATGGATTTGGTGAATGAACTAAGGTGTATTAGGAGGTTTAATTAATGTTATACATGTGGGAATAAGTGTAGGAACAATGGGGAAGTAAGGTGAAAGAGGAGGACTGAAAACAGAAATTAAAATGCAAATACTGGGCTGGACCGGACTTGCGAGTGCAAGTCCGTCGAGCTGAAAATTTTCCCGTCAGAATGCTACTGGAATCGACGGACTTGCGACCGGACATGCAAGTCCGGTCGGACCAGAAAAATTTCCCGATGAAACCTACTGGAATGGACCGGACTTGCGACCGGACATGCAAGTCCGGTCGGCCAGAAAAATTTCCGTAACCTGAGCTACTGGAATGGACCGGACTTGCAAGGTCGGTCGCAAGTCCGGTCCTGACAAAAAAAAAAAAGAAAGATATTTTAAATAATAATGATATATATATATAATAGTATGTGTATGTGTTCCACATATACATGTACATGTATGAAAGTAAACCCAAGTTAAGTACGAAAGTAAAACTTAAGGTAATGAAAATAAGTAAGTAATGTGTAAGTGTAGGAAGCATAAGGACTTAGTAAGTATGAATTAGTAAACATACTAAGAGCAATTGAGTTAAGATAATGATAGTTAAATTTAATCATTCAATTGCATGTATATAATAGGAATTGTTTTGTGAACACCGGAGGAACGTTGGGATACAAGTACAACGGTGAGAGGTATGATTTCTTCATGCCCTGTATCCTAATCTGGTTACCCCGATTTGTGTGCTTATTTGACCACCTAATAAGATAAATGCACGAATCGGATTATATTGCACTTACTTGTGCTTGTTTACATTGTTCTCGATATTTGCTTTGAACAATAGTTTGTATAATTCATGAAACATATGAATGATGATGATATGTATTGTATTTTGTAGTGTACTTGTATATTGTAGTGTATTTCGTATGTATGTGTATATGGGTATTGTATTATTGTGGCTTGGATGTTGACTTGTGCTAATTCCTAACTAAATAACTCCTAACTTAAGTGAGTAAATTGGAATGAGTACAAGTCCGATATAGCTTCGGCCACGCGTGAGGAGGAGGAGACACAAGAGGTTGGATCCGATTCCTGGTTCGTAAGCTGGTCCACGGCCCAAATCCCTTAAGTGGGTAGCATCCTGGATTAGTGAACCAAGTAAATCCCGGAGGTGGGACGGAGTAGTCCCCAGGGCCGGAGGTCCCGACGACTTAACTTGAGTAAGAGTAAGAGTAGTAGTAAGTATGGATCCGTAAGTATGAACGAGTATGTATGCGTATGTGAAGTAACGAGTAAAAGAGTAATCTCCACCCGATTAACCCGGGTGGACCAATGAAGCTAACCTGCATTGTAAATTGTGTATGTATTTGGTGTGTATGTATTGAAGAAGGTAAGTACGTATTTTATGGTTATATTGTGCTCCATGTATGTAATGAAGTGTATGTGTGTATGCTTGCGTAAGTATCATGTATTGTGTATAAGAGCATGTATGCATGTATGTTGTAGAAAATGAACCGCATGTATTCGACCAAGTGGTCGGCGTACCCTCACTAGTACGCGGGGTATGCGGTTATCATGCTCAGCGAAAGCTGACCCCTTCGGGGGACATTTTTTAGTGTGCAGGTACCCGAAGCGAATGAGGTCAAGGCACGAGACCGGCGACCACATTGGATATAGGAGCAGAATGTAGAGGTGTATTAACTAGCACACCCCTTGTATTTAGAAAGTAATGTAGTAGTGAGGAATGGGTAGTAAGTAGTCTCTTAGTGAGTATGTATGAACTTGAAGAGGTATTATACTTGTATAAGGAACCTAGTAAACTCGGTATGCAGATTATATTGTATGGTACTTGGAGTATTGTATTGAATGCAGATTGTAGTAGTGTTTGGTAAATGGAGAATGTATTGTAGATTTGTAGTACTCGGGATTCCGGTCCATCAGACCGATGCTGTATGAAGGATCAGTAGCCTTGTTAGTCACGTGGGTGACTAACGGCATTGTATCACCCATCGTATGTAAATATATATCCGCTGCGTGTATCTGATGAGTAAGGAGATTGGACGTTAATGACTGTATAAATAGTAGGGGTGTTACAGATGCTTAGATGGTTTCACACCCTGGATCAAGGATAATTTCATTGTAATTACCACTTAGTTTAGTTAGTTTTGATTAGGATTAGAAAATATTTCAATTTCCCCCCTTGTTATTATAGAATAGGCTTTTGCCCGGATTAGGACTAATTTTCTATAAGTCCCTTGGGTTCGATACTCTCGGTCGTAATATATTTACACTATACTCCGACCGGGTTTTATTTTGCTACCCGTAGTAGAGTTGTAGGATAGGTTTAGTTATTATTTTATTTTATTCTTTTGTATATATTTTATCCTAACAATTTCTCTGTTAGCAAGGCGCCGACTGGTAATGGATATGGCGGATGTCGGCGAAGAAGATAACCCGTTCCAGATCTGGAAATTTACACGTGTCCGCATGGTGTCCGCTTTATTTCATGCGGACATCCTCCTCTTGTCTCACGTCCGCATGCAATGTATGGCTCTCACGTCCGCATGCAACTAGGCGGTTGCATGGTTCCTCCCGTCCGCCTAATATAGGGCGGTTGCATGGGCTCTCACGTCCGCCTAAACCTGGGCGGTTGCATGGCGGTTGCATGCCCTTGTCTTCACGAGTCACGTCCGCATGGGGTTGGATGAGTGACGTCCGCCTAATATAAGGCGGTTGCAGACTTGTCCGCCTAATCCCAGCGGTTGCAGGGGCGGACACACCTCTGCGCCTGCTTCACGCGTGACCTTGTTTAATCCTCAATAATATACGTGTTATTTGGTATTTTTCCTACATTTAACACATATATACATCAGTTAATATAACAACATAATTATAGGAAAAACCAAAGATAAGTGAGAAACATTACTAAAAATGCTGCAAATTATAAGGTGATTAAACCTTAATAAGTCTATATGTTTTGCACTTATCAAACTTCCTCACACTTGACTTTTGCTTGTCCTCAAGCAAATAAGGAATATAATTATCTCTAAGCCATAATAATAAAACAAGATTAAATAAGTGTAGAAGGGAATTTAGACAAAGTGACAATTGAAAGAATAATTCCGCTCTTAGAAGTAGGTTTTTATAAACAGTGAAGAAGAACAATTTAATAAAAGCATAGAAAAACTAGACTGCAGAAAACAAGTTAGATCAACCTGGGATTTCCAACCAATTTCATTTCTCTAACCCGGGATGACAAGGGGTGTGAAGTAATGCCTTATTCCGCAATACCTTTCAACACCACGTACTCATGTTCATAAACATAAATTGCAATTTATTATTTTTTTATCTCTTTTTTTTTATGCGAAGATTGTATAAACAACACACATTTTTTTTAAATTGCATTATTTTTCTGTACCCCAGACTTTTCTCTCTATCCTTGTAGCGGGTTGGGTCTTCTATCCCAGGTCACGAGACCTTAGGTAGATAGGTGTTAAAGCACCCCAAAGAACTTAATAACCGGATAGACGAGGCCTGTTTTTGGTTAGAAAAATTCATAAACAGTGGAGTACCTTGTCTTTATCCTTTTCTTTCCTTGACTTTCCACATATTTTCATAATCCCAAGCTAAACTAAATTGGTTTTTACAGTTAGCAGATCTATCATATTTTGAGTGAAAATAGAGTATTTTGATGGAAAATAATTTTATACAAACTTCTTAAAATAAAACCATCTTTCAGTTGTCACTTGACATAATTTCAGACACTTCTACAATTATTTTATCTCATTTTTTCATCATTTTTTTATATAGGCAGTTAGAGTAGCAAAAAGCGAGTGTGGCATTATCGAACAATTGTCATATTTTCAGGGAAAGGTCTCTCATTCCTCACACTTAAGAGGAGCAATGTCCTCATTGTTCGGAATTAATTTCAAGAAAAGGAACTTTCAAAATATGACAGACTCATAAAGGATTAAACTCGTAATCGGTTGAACATTAATATGATAAAGGAAGAATTGAAACTCCCCTTGTATCGTAGATTGAGGAAGGTATCATTCCTCACACTTAAAGCTTTGGTAGGGGTGAGACGTTCCTCACACTTAAGTTCGCGCTAGTGTTCAACCGAAGATATCGAAATTCCTAGAGCAAATGAGGTTGCTCCCATAGGCGAGTTCAGCTATATGTTCGAATATAGAATTTATTCTGAAAAGAAAGTCATATATAGCCAGCAGAACTCAAGTGGCATAAAAAGAAAATAATAATATGAATAACATAAATAATAATGCATAAAAATAAAGCACTGCATAAAACAAAAACATAAAGTAAACTTAACTGTTACCTTCCTGTATGTAACAAAAGTTTTGACAAGGTTAAAACAGTATTAGTCTTACAAAATGTTAGTAAACAACAGAGAAATATAAAATAAAAATAAAGATAACAATAAAAATCACTGCGGTGGTGGTGGAGGCTGTGCTGGTCCCTAGCCTGTCTGAGCGAGGAGACGCTGTAGGAGCTGAGCGGTCTGTGCATGCAACTCGTCACTCCGGTCTAAGCGCTGTGTCACCCGTGACTGCTCAGCCAGCATCCTCTGCTGGGTCTGCTCAAAGCTCTCAAACCTCTGATGCATCTGCTGCTGCATCTGATGGAAGGCCTGAAGCTGAGTCTGTAGATCTGTCGAGATAGGTACAGGAGCTGGAGTCTGCATCACGTCAGTAGTCGGCACGTAGGGCTCCTCTCCCTGTGCAGTGTCAGCGGACGGGTGGTCGGGATCAGCTGAAGGTGTAGCTCCCGTAGAGGGTCCTGCTGCTGTGGATGATGCAGTGGAAGACCGGGCAGCGCTACCCTTGACCCAGTTACCGTCATCTAAACGCTTAAAGCCCCAGCGCCGCACAGTCTGTAGTGTGACTGGGTGCTCTCCTGTCCGGAGCTCTACACCTTGTTTGACCTCTACTGGGAGGACATTGTAAATGTGGTACTAGAGGAAGAAGGGAAAAATAGGAGTGATCTTCTTCTTCTTAGTCCTCAGATAGTAGACCACCTTATGGAGCTGGCCGAACATGATGTGGCTAAAGGAGAGGCGCTGAGTGGGCGGGGATGGAGAGAGGAAATAGTCTAGTAAAGCGCAATCCTCATCAGAAGCATCGTGCGCCACAGATGGGCGAATCTAATGACTGAGGATGTCCAGAAGAAGCCTCTGCTGTAGTGTGGGGAAACTCGCGAAAGGGAGGACATCCTTGTCCTCCTCCCCTCGATGTCGGGTCCTCCGACCTACATCCTGAAGCCACCGGGACTTCGACCTCTGCATATGATCCTCTGTGAATCCTCGGAAATCGTCAGGACTAACCGGAATCTGAAGGACAAATGAGAACGTTGCCGGTGTGATCTCCACTGGGTGATGGCGTACGTAAGAGGTAATGCTCAGATTGCCCGCCCGGGCATTAGCATAAAACTCTCTTACTAGCTCTGCAAAATAGTCCCGCTCCTATCTTTAGGACCGGTGTAAGTCCTAATCTGGCAAACAGGGTATCCACCCCTGCAGCCTCTAGCACCTCAGGAGCAAATCTCCTCTCCATAATAAATTCCTTGCCTAGATCATACCATACACGTGCTTCTGCCGAAATGAAACCGTCATCCCGCAGATCCGGATGACGAGGGGGTGCAGAAGAAGATGATGCTCCGGGGCAGTTGCCCCTAGCAGGTCTAGAACCAGAAATACCACCACGCATACGAGGAGGCATACTAATAATTTGGAAATTTTGAAAGTAAACAAATATTAACAGCATAACAATTAATATTTAACATTTCGGTACTAACCTTGCGTGATTCGTGGAGAATTGAAGGAGCTGTGGTAATTGAGGATGAGGGCTGTCGCGCGAGCTGCTCTTCTCCTTGGCGTCGAAATGGAGCAAATTGAATTTGGGGAAGAACAGACCGTGAGTTAGTGAAACGCGGAGCTTAAGCTCCTCTTTTTTTTCTGAGTCAAGGGACGTCCGCTTGGGACGGGGCGGACATGCAGGTTTTGTCCGCGTGGAGACCGCGGCTGATGAGGCGGACAGGGGGCGGTAGGCTTCAGTGGCGTCCGCGTTGGCTGAGGCGGACAGGAGGCGGACCGCATGCTGCTTCGTTTTTTTTTTTTGATTTTGATTATACTAAACTTATCAAACAACAAATAAAAAAAACGACATAAAATTATAAGTTATAGTTAGATGACATTAAATTATAAGTCAGTAATTTAGAAGACATAAATTATAAATTAGTAGTTAAATGTTAGTAATTAATTGACAGAAATTTAATGTTAGTAGTTAGAGACAATGGAAAGAAATGACAGAAAATTGAAATGACAATGGAAATTAAATGACAGAAAATTAAATGACAGAAATTATAAGTTAGTAGTTAGTATACTGGAAATTGAAGGACAATGGAATTTAAATGACAATAATATAAGAGTTAGTAATTAGATGTCAGAAGTTAGATGTCCGTAGTCAGATGTCCAAAGTCAGGTGTCCAATTAATATTAACAGATTATTAGATAATTAATATTAACAAAATATAGTAGATAATTAATATTAACAATAAACAAAATATTATAGACATAATATCAGAATAAAGAGAACAGAATATTTATAATTAAACAGGTGAATAATCCGGGGCTTAGGAACTAGAATAAATCTAGTCCCCGGCAACGGCGCCATTTTGCAGACGTGTATATCTGAGTGGTTAGAACTGGTGTAATTAACATAAAAGAAAAGAAATTAAAACTCAAAATAAACGTCGGGCTGCAAACAAATCCCGGTCGTGGTAGTATAGTAAAAATGTAAGCGACCGGATATCGAACCGTGGGACTAATGTACATATTATAGTACCTAAGCATGTCACAAAAGGGGGGATTAATTGACTGTTTTTACAAATAAAAGGAAGATAAATAACTAAGTTAACAGATAAACTAAATGGGACTCTGGTTCACGTTAATATAATATCTGCTCTTTCATGCTAGGTTTACTGGTTAAATTATAATTGTTTGGCAAGATCCTGTTTTTATCTTAAGGTCCGATGAAAACTCATAAGAACTCGTTCCAGTTGTGCAAGGTCCGATGAAAACTCAAGCACCCACTGGTGGACGGCAGAGGAGTATGAGGAGATTTTATTCTTGCAACTTGTACTAACTTAAACGATGAAAATAAGTTCCTACAGTTTTACGGCTTAATTAACCCATCTGTTTGTCACCGATGAAATGAAAAACAGATTAGTAAGCATTTTAATAAATTCATGAGGTTTATTAAAAAGATGCGAGAAAACCTTTAAGCGTAACAAACTTTATTAAAATTAAAACCAGTAAAACATATTGCATAATTAATACAGATACATAATAATTATTCCAGAGTATACGTAACTAGTCTAACATATTAAATAGAAATCTGCTATTTAAATACGTGAGACTAGAGGTGAGACTAGTGAAATGAAAAGAAAACAAGTGGAGAAGCGAGAGATTAGAAATGGAATGAACGAGTGAGTGAAGGTGTAGTGGTTCGAAGATGGATTGATGGGGTGAATTGGAACTCCAGAAGGAACCAAGGAAGGAACCTCTGGAAGGACCCTGGAGAAGATGAATGGAGCGTGGTATTTATAGAGGAAGGAGAAGAAGAGGCAACAGATAGGGAACACCGCGTGAGGAATTGATTGGGGCGGCAGAAAGAAAGAGCTGGACGCGTGAAAGGATTTGCTCATTGATTGCTTCATTAATTGCAGGGGACAAAACTGCAACGGGTGAGTGATTTAAGGTAGGCGCCGACTGGTAATGGATATGGCGGATGTCGGCGAAGAAGATATGTAACACCCCCAAACACTGGCCTAGGAGTTAGGGGTATTACACGCCGCGTATTATTACATAATAATGCAAGGCTCTAATAAACGGAATTAAACAGATAATCAAATAAGGCCCAAACGAAATACTCCAATACAGTATTATCGAAGAGATGATAAAACATCCCCAAAGGTCATTACAGAACCCACCAAACAGATGTCAAAAGCGGAAACTTAACAAAATATGCCCAAAGGCCCAAATTCGATACAAGGTCTCAAAGAAGCTAAAAACAAAGCAGTTAAACTCCAGAAGCTGAGGGGAGACGATCCTCGCTAATCAATCTGCAAAAGCGTTAGAAGTAGGGGAATGAGCACACAACTATGCCCAGTAGATGACCAACTTCATCAACCAGCATGCTCAAAACATTTACAGAATATTGACAAATCAGAAGGAGTCAAGAATCCACAAAAATGTCAGAAACCAGAAACAGAAGTCCATTCACTAAGGGACTAAACAGAGCAGAAGCAGAAAACAGAGTGGGACACTAGCGATCACAGCATACAGACAGAACGAGCAACCAGCTCGTGAACAGAACGAGGAAACCTCACTCGTAAACAGAACAGGTGTAGACACCCGTGAACAGAACGGGGAACATCACCCGTGAACAGAAGGATCCTACATAGCGCGCTACGAGACAGCGTAACCAGCCATCCAAAGGCTCAGACATAGAGATAACTAGGTCCCAAAACAGAAGCTTAAATACAGATAAGCATATGTGCACCAAAGGCACCAGAAAGCTCATAGATAGCTTGGAAATCAGAAGGGGAATCCAACCCCGCAAACAGAAGTCAAAACGGAGCTCAAACGAGCAAGTTATGGCCACAACAGTAGCCTGTCCGAACTTGTGTCCGGACATCAATGTTCGGACACAAGTCGAGACTCAGAAGGCAAAATCAGACAGATGTCCGAACTTGTGTCCGACTTCAAAGTTCGGACACAAGTCGAACCTTAAAACAGAAGAATAGCCAGAGGTGTCCGAACATCCAAGTTCGGACGGATGTTCGGACATCCTTCGGAAAACAGAACGTGGAGAGTCCGAACTTATGTCCGGACATCCAATGTTCGGACACAAGTCGAAGCCAAATTCAGAGAATGCAGAAGGCTGTGTCCGAACTTCAAAGCTCGGACGGAAGTTCGTACACAGCGAAGATTTTCAAAAGATTAAGCGCAGAAGGGCATGTCCGAACTTCAAAGCTCGGACGGAAGTTCGGACATGCCGAAAACCTCAGAAATTAGAAGCGAAATCAAACGAACAGAGGCACAAAAACCAATCCAAACCAACACCACATTTACAAAACAACCTTGGGGTTTAATCCATTGAAAAGGCATTAAACAGACATAAGACACACACCAACACATGATCAAATCATTGAATTAACTGGTAGAATCCAAACTCCCCAAGGCTGAACACACGGATCGAATCCGAAAGCCACATACCTCGGATTAACAGCAGACGAAATCCTGAATCTGAACAGCAGACGATCCAACCCCGACACAGCAGAGCAATCAACGAACAGAATCCCCGAATGCAGAACGACAAAACACTCCGAACAACGCAACTGAAGAACAAACCGAAATCAGAACTAAATTCCCAAATCAGAGACTGCCACTGATAACGCAATTCGAACCCTTACCTGAATCTGACAGCGGAATCACAACGAGGCCAACAGCAGTAGAGAACTAACAAAGACGCAAGAGTCCACTCTGAATCACAATCAGATTGCAGAAGGTAATCAGAAAAAGGGAAAACTCAGGAACCGAAGAATCAAGAGAGCGCAAACTGACAACCCTACCTCGAAGAATCCAACAATTCGCAAGGACTGGCAATCTGCAGAGGGAACTTGATAGCAGAATAATGAGGCTTGACTGATCGAGAGAAGGAACGGCTTTGAGAGAGAAGAGAGAGAGAGCAAGGAAGAGAGGAGCGTGAACGATCGTGAGGACGTGTTTAGAAGTGAGGGTAATTAAGAAGGAAAGAAATAAAATAATAAGAGTTTATTAAGTTAATCTCACCAGAATTTAAATGGGAAGGAAGAAAGACCTTTCTACCCATGTCTTTATTCAGAAGGACGTCCATGTCCTAAATCCAAAATGAACCAACTTAATGAACCATAGTAACTGAAATAAAATATAACCAAATCTTGGGTTATAACAAGATAACCCGTTCCAGATCTGGAAATTTATACGTGTCCGCATGGTGTCCGCTTTATTTCATGCGGACATCCTCCTCTTGTCTCACGTCCGCATGCAATGTATGGCTCTCACGTCCGCATGCAACTAGGCGGTTGCATGGTTCCTCCCGTCGCCTAATATAGGGCGGTTGCATGGGCTCTCACGTCCGCCTAAACCTGGGCAGTTGCATGGCGGTTGCATGCCCTTGTCTTCACGAGTCACGTCCGCATGGGGTTGGATGAGTGACGTCCGCCTAATATAAGGCGGTTGCAGACTTGTCCGCCTAATCCCAGGCGGTTACAGGGGCGGACACACCTCTGCGCCTGCTTCACGCGTGACCTTGTTTAATCCTCAATAATATACGTGTTATTTGGTATTTTTCCTACAAACACATATAATACATCGGTTAATATAACAACATAATTATAGGAAAAACCAAAGATAAGTGAGAAAAATTACTAAAAATGCTACAAATTATAAGGTGATTAAACCTTAATAAGTCTATATGTTTTGCACTTATCATTCTTCCCAAATTCCATTACCACCTCGCATTGTTTCTTCCTAGTATGGTTATGCTATAGATTTTGACTCTCACTCTCTCCTTCTATAGCTCCCTCATCTAATGTCATTTCTAGAGCTTATAATGCATTAACACACATCTCCTAACCTACCCACTAACTAGCTCCATTTAAAATCTGTTGTAAAGATATTTCCCCCTTAGTTTCTAGCTCTTAAGTTCTCTAGCTCCTAGGTAAAATTTGCTATAGTCTCCCCTATATTTTTTGAAATACCCCAAACCTTAGTATGTTTGTTTAAACATTTAAATATGGTATATTAAGACTAAAAAGAGTCTTAGAAGCATTAGTAAGCAAATTAAACCTTAGAAAACACAAAATGTGCTTTAAGGTCAATAAAGAGCCAAAATGTGCTCTAAGCTTGGGATAAGCTTGGTTAAGACCTAATGAACTTACAAAGACCATATTTATATACTAATTAACATATTAAACCAATTACCAAAGAAAACCAAGCTTGAAAACAGTTAAAACACAAAATGTGCTTTAAGGAGTCTTAAAGCACATTTTTTGAAAATTGTCTTGTAAATGAGTTTTGAATGGCTAAATGTCCATCATTACTCTTTAATTAACTTGTGTACTATATATTATCACATTTGGAAGTCTATATTAATGGAAATCAAAAATTTCACTTCTATGTGCCTTGTTTTTAGTGAATAGTACTAAAATAAGCTAGTTTGTAACATATGTTGTTATAAGTAATTAAATTGATCAAAAAAGACTAAAACACCCCTAAGTAACTATTGGGTGCCGGTTTTTTAAGTGTGGTGACTCACCACTCTTGTTAATATGTTAAGTAAATAAAAGATGACTACTTAGTTACTATTTACTTTATTAAGTACAAATATCTTCTAAAAGCAAGACTTATCTCATTCTCTCTTTCCTTCTTTCATTTCCCACCGTCTTCAACACTTCACCAACTCCATCTCCTTGCTCTCTCTCACGGTAATACACCACCACCATCAAAACTCCATCTTTGATCTCTTGTAATTCCTAGCTCACTTAACCAAATCAAAAACAAACACCACCATTCTCTTAGTCTCATCAAGCTCTTCATTCCTATCTTCTCAAAACTTCAAGACCACCATTTGGTGCCATGGAGTTCCACCATTGAAGGAGCTTGAGCTTATATTTCTACATATTATTGATCTCCTTTGCTTCTAGGTAAGGAATCTCAAAGAAAAATGATGTTTCTTCCATGTTTTTGTCTTGACCGAGAATCACCATTATGCTCATTATATTGCTTTGTTCTAGCTTCATTCCAACCTTTCAAGGACTAGGTGGAGTCCTCACTTGATAGATATTCAAACTCTCTTCAAGTTCTAAGGTAAAACAACTATCTTTATGTTTTTGAAACAATGAAAAACCTAGGGTTTACAATGAGTTTAAGCTTGGAGCTTGTATACTCATTACATTGCTTGTATATTGTTTAGTAGTTGACAAGGAATCAAATACCTAGCCGATTTTAAACAAGGAAACAAGAAAGAAGTTGTGAGGGAAAAAGAGGTAGATGTGCTAACCTAATGTGGTTTAATGTCTTAGGAGAAATGAGCTTATATTGCTTATTGAAATGATCTAAGGAGCCAATGGTGAATGACTTAGTAAAATACCCTCAAGGTCTTAGTAAAAGGCATATGTATGGTTGAGTGTATTTGCAGGTCAAAGGCAAATATAATGTGGGAAATTCAGTGTTTAAGATTTGTGCATCTTAAGGGCCTAAGAGCCATGTTATTTAAGGGCCTAAGTGCCATGCAATGTAAATTATGCACTATATATTGTGTAGTGCTAAATATGTGAAGTTGTGTATAAGAATGTGTTTGATGAATTCTAGTGTTCTTGGTTGTGTAATGGTGAAAACATTATGTTTTGGTTTAGTGTTGTTCTAGGAGAACCTGTGTCAAAATTTAGGTAACAAACAAGAAGTTCTAAGGGTTTAAGAAGAGTTTGATAAGTTAAGAAATGTTTAGAATGGTCAAGTGCTTTCCTAGTGAAAGAAACATGCATTAAGGTGTTTAAGGATGTAAAAAGGACTTAGGTGATGTTCTAGAGGATTTAGAATGCAAAAGAATGCTTTGGGACATTTCAAGATTCTTGATGAGATTGTATTTAGGACTTGTGTATTGTTGGTGAAAAAGGGATGAAGTGAATTGTTACTTGAGAAGATGTTTAAGAAATTGTTTAGGAAGAAAAGATGTTTGGGAGATGATTTAGTAGTGATGAGGAAACATTATTGGCATAGTGGTTATCATAGGTATGAAACACCACTTAGAGAGCCAAGGAGAAAATATCATAAGTGTTAGGAATTTCGGTATGGGATGAATAAGTGTAAGGAGATAGATAATGAAATTTGTGGATGTTGCATGAGGGTTTGAGGGTACCAAATGATGTTAGGAAAACATTAAGAGGCTTTAGGAGAAGTTTGGTGAAGATTTGACAAAGTTTGGGTAAGTTTTGATGGCGTCCGACCAGGGGTCCGACCCAAGTTTGGGTCGGACAGCTCTTGTTAGACGTCAATAAATGGTTCTGGAACGGTCGACCCAGAGGACTTAGGTCGGACATGGGTCGGACGGTCATGTTTGAAGGACGGAAAATGTTCTGGAATGGTCGACCCAGTCGAGTGAGTCGGACGTGGGTCGGACGTGGGTGTTTTGTAAGGGGTAAATGTTCTGTATGGTCCGACCCAGTCGAGTGAGTCGGACATGGGTCGGACGTGTATGTTCCAAGGGTCGATAAAATCTCTGGAATGGTCCGACCCAGATGGTTGGGTCGGACATGGGTCGGACAAATTAAGTTTTTCAAACCCGAAGACCACTGGAAGGGTCCGACCCAGTTGTGGTCGGATGGTGGGTCGGACAGACCAAAATTTATAAAAAAAAAACAGTAAAGAATGTGGCAAATGTAGTTAACCCCCTAGGGTATAATGTAGGTAATCAAGTATAAGTTAAGACATTAAAACATGTCATATAATTATGTTAAACATTTAGTAAATTTGAGGTTAAATAAATTAATTAACCGACGTTATTAATCATGTATAGGAGTGACCTACAGTGGAAACAAATCGAAGCAAGGACCAAGGTATGGTTTTCTTGCAGTCTGTTGCCTACCGGTTTACACCGGCTTGTGTGTTGTTTGTTTTTCTGTATGTTTATGACGTTATAAGACTTAATCATGTAATGAGTTTACCGTTGTTCATATTATTGTGATGTTATGATGTGACTCATTTCCCTTGTGTGTGCCTAACTGGACTTACCACTTGTTGTGAATTGTTTGTTAAGTTCCACCGTGAATTCTAACAAGTGCTAACTGGGAAGTGAGGAATCCGGTTGTCCGGTCATGCATGTAAGTTAAGAGTAGATATCTGAATCAGATTCGACTCTTATGTTGTTAAGATTGTTCTCCTTAATTTGGGTGTTCGATCTCCGCTAGCTTCCTCCAAAGCTTACCTATTGACTTATGATCGGTTTAGTGGGAACATGTGTTTGTGTGGTGTGTTCGGGTCACTATATCCGAACCATCTTTGACTTAAGTTACTCGTTCGAATAACAGAACGGTAATGAGTGTGTGTAACGAGCTTACATAAGGGTGAACCATTCTCTAGGCTTATGTTGTTTAACCTTCTTGGTTTGTTATTGTGGAAAGAGTATCCACTGTGTATGTGATGTTGAGCTATGCAATATTGATGCTGTTAATGCTTTTGATCGGCAAAACTCAGCTTCAAACTGACAAGCACAAAAAGACCAATAACTGAAGACGGGTCCTAAACCGAGAGAGTAAAGAAAGAAGATAGAAGATATTAACGTAAGATTTTTCTATCTGTTAAAGATAAATAAAATCTTAGGCGGTTGACTGATTACTTAACGACTCGACATCTATAAAAGTAAGTGGTGAGACTAGGGTTAAAAAAACAGTTTTACAAATAAGGAAAACGAGTGGGAAACACGGGAGGAAACACAGTAGGAGGATCTTATGTGAAGAGATTACAGCAATTGTATCGATCTGGGTAAATAATCTGAAGATATACCACGGCACCCCCGGTGTTAAAAACTTACAAACTACAACGGACCAAGGTATAGAACTTCAGGTGCTAGGAATTAAGGGATAGTCGTTTCTAGACGTGATCTGAGTATTTGTACTCGTGAGAACATAAAGAAGTGCAGGTTGTACGTGCTTTAACTTGTATCAGGTGTGATACGTGATTTATGTGAAAGTCAATTAAGTTCTTTAGTTATTCCTGTTCTCTGTTCTTCGTCAGTCCTAGACTAAGACGCGTCATACACTAGCGGTAGGATTCTACAATTGGTATCAGAGCAAGGTTACCCTCACTTCGAAGAAACTTCTTCAGGGTAGATCGAGATGAATACCTACAGCGTTAAACCTCCAAAGTTGACAAAGTTCAACTACACCAGCTGGTGTGAACAGATGGAAGATCAACTGATATCCATCGATCTACAATTATGGGACGTAGTCACTGATGGCGACCTGAAACCCAAGTTCGAGGAGAACGGAGTTACCAAGGAGAAACCTAAGGCTAGTTGGAGTGAAACCGACAACAAGATGATTAGTAAGAACAGACAAGCACGAAGGGTTATAATGTCTTCGTTGTCAGACTCAGACCAACAAAAGGTGTTGGGTTTGCGCACCGCCAAAGAAGTATGGGAATTCCTTAAGACCGCATATGCGGGAACTGATTCGGTGAAAAAGGCTAAAGGAAAGCAGCTTAAAAGACAGCTGGATAATTTCAAGATGTCAGACGGTGAGACCATATCTGAGACACTGGAGAGGTTTGATAAGATTTTGTGTGAACTCAAGGCTGTCGGGGTAACTCTTGACAACGATGTGGTGAATGAGAGATTTCTGGATAGTCTCGATAAAGACTGGCTGAACTTTGCCACATTGTTGGAGACCACTAAGGATTTGGCAAAATTGTCTTTTGAAGAGATGGGCTCAGAACTGACTGTTTACGAGGGAAAGATGAGAGGGGAATTGTCAATTCCAGGGATGAACAAGGACCTGGCACTGAAGGCCAAGAAAGTATCAAATGAAAAAGAGAAGGAAAGTGAGATTACTGATGAGGATGAGGAGATTACCATGATCGCCAACGGAATTAGGAAGATATTCGGAGGAAAGCGAGGGTCGGGGTCTAGGTTTGATAAATCCAAGTTTAAGAAAGACCCAATTATATGCTTTAGGTGCAATAAACCAGGACATGTGGTCAAAGATTGCACACTAAAACCGAAAGAAAATTTTCATGACAAAGTCAAGAAGTTCACAGAAGCAGCTGCGGCGGCATGGGGGCAAGACGTTTCAGATACAGACTCAGAAACAGAAGAAACAGCCGAGGTGTGCATGACGGCCGTTGTCGAGGAAGATGAAGAAGTAAGCGTGGCATCAGACAAAGACTTCTGCATGATGGCTAGTGAAGACTGGAAGAAGGTTCTTGAGGCAGATGAGGTAAGTCCTGAACTCATCGAAAGTACTTTCAATTCCTTATCTAAAAAGGAGATCTTTAACTTACTGACTACTGCTGTTGTTAAAATTAAACTGCTTGAATCTAAATTATCTAATTTAGAGGTGCCTAAGGAACCTGTCATGGAAAACTCAGTTAAAGAAATTCCTCAAATAAAATTCGTAAAACCCTTGGTAGAAAGGATTGAATGTTTACCTGAGTGGGCACAAACTGAGTTTAGATCTCTTCAGAAAGGCTGTGAAAATTCGAAAAAAGAAAATGAGACCTTGACAAATAGGCTGTCAGGAATCTTAAGAGAAAAAGAGATATATTCCCATCGGAATCCTAGTTGGTATACAGGAAAAGCCGACCTAACACAAATGTTGATTGGAAAGAGAAGGGTAGAAACATCGAATTCTTCAAACACTTGCAAAATTCCTAGCCCTCAAAACACTAGGACTAAGCATTTCTGTCAGTATTGTCATAAGCATGGTCATAGTATAGGTTTCTGTAAAGCCTTAAACTCTAGACGTATCCCTTATACATCCAGAATCTATTCTCAGTTTAGAACTGACCAAGTCAGAGACAATTTTTCGTATCAAAAGAAAACCACAATTAGACAAGTTTGGGTACCTAAGACTAACAAGTAGTCACTTGTTCATAGGCACTAGCAGCCTCACAACACGATAATTGGTGGCTGATGGATAGCGGCTGTTCAAGACATATGAGTGGTGATAGAGGTAAGTTCAATACTCTAGTTGAACAAAGAGGAGGAAAAGTAACTTTCGGCAACAATGGGAAAGGTAGAATAATCGGCATGGGTACGATTGGAAAAGAACACTGCATTGATAAAGTTAGTCTTGTGGAAGGCCTCAGTCATGATCTACTTAGCGTTTCACAAGTTTGTGACAAGGGTCCATCCGAGGTGGTATTTGATTCTAACGGTTTTCAGATACGCAACAAGGCTACACAGGAAGTTTTGCTCCAAGGTTGTAGAGTAGGTAATCTCTACATGGTAGACGTTAGTGATCAGAGTGATTTATCATGTCTCACGGTTAACGAAGAGGACGCATTACTGTGGCATCGTAGGTTGGGGCATGCACATCATCGGTTAATTAATAAACTCAGGATAAAAGGGTTGGTGCATGGTCTACCAGAGAAGAAACTTGAACACAGCTCGATTTGTCAAGATTGTGCCTTGAATAAGCTTACACATGTTTCACACAAATCTAAGGGTATGGTCAGCAGTACTAAAGTTCTAGATTTACTACACATGGATTTAATGGGGCCGATGAGAGTACAAAGCAAGTCTGGAAAGAGATACGTCTTGGTAGTTGTCGATGATTACTCAAGATATACTTGGGTTATACTACTTCATCACAAGGATCAGGCTTTCAATGAGATCAAAAACCTGATCTTACAACTTCAGACTCAAACTGAGAGTATGGTAAAGTGCATACGCACTGACCAAGGAACGGAATTCCTTAATCAGAAAATGTCTCAGTTCTGTACTGATACTGGAATAACCCATACTTACTCCGCAGCCAGAACACCTCAGCAAAATGGTGTTGTAGAACGTAAGAATAGAACTCTTCAGGAGATGGCACGTACTATGCTGAACAGCAGTGGACTTTCATCTAGTTTTTGGGGGGAGGCTATCAATTCTGCTTGCTATATCCTTAACAGAGCTCTTATTCGACCCATATTACTTAAGACCCCTTACGAGTTGTTCAAAGGTCGTAAACCGTCTATTACACATTTAAGAGTGTTTGGTTGCACATGTTATATTCATAATAACGGGAAAAATCAATTGGGTAAATTTGATAAGAGGAGTG